>WOFM01000137.1:57604-582825 GCA_011428145.1 Ericerus pela | reverse complement strand
AGACCTGTTATCGCTCAGTCTCGTGCGGCTATATTTGTCCGCCGCCTGTCCCTCTAAGAAGAGTTTAAGCTTTATCAGCCGGCGGTAGCCCTATTAGCGGCGAACGGCCGTCGGCGTCGCGCCGCCAAAGCCGAGCCATCCGCGCGCAACGACGGCCGGACACGCGAAAAGAACGCGCGCACGCGGCCTAAACCGCGCACGCGTGTCGTTTCGAGAGTTAATCACCTTGCGTCGTGTTTAAACAGCCCACATCGTTTGTTTTCTTCATCCACTCTTTGTTGCGTACATACAAGTGCAATACCAACAGCCTTTTGCTTTTGATAGGGTACATCCGTCTGAGGAAGCAAGCCCCATCCTAATGGGATAGGCGGCTAATGAATATATCCGTACAAAATTAAGCAATAATGGTCAGTGATGCCCTCGAATGCTCTGGGCCGCACGCACGCAACATTGAAGGTATCAGTGTGTACATAATTCCCGGGCAAAGAGGCTTTACCGGGCTACCTACTGATCCTCTTTCGTGTTAGGGATTGTGTCTTGCAATTATTCTCTGTTAACAAGAAATTCCCAGTAAGCACGAGTTCTCATCACGCGTTAATACGTCCCTGCCCTTTGTACACACCTCCCATCGGTGTTACCCCGACCGCAGTGAGGTCTTCGGACCGAGATGCGGCGGCGTTCGCGCCGATTTGCATACGCGGGAAGATGACCGAACTCGGCCGTTTAGAGGAAGTAAAAGTCGTAACAAGGTTTCCGTAGGTGAACCTGCGGAAGGATCATTAACGAATGATTTTCGCACCACAGAGTCGACGGCGTACGCGACACGCGTCGTTTAACCGCGATCTCGGGCGCTATCGCGGCGCGAGTAGAGAGGCGCGTCTCTTCGACCCTCTTAGTATCGTGTATATATGCGGTATTAAGAGGCGTCGGTAGACGACGTCGCCGAACCGCGGCGAGCGTGGAGTCGTGGCGCGCGCGAGTCGTCGTCGTCTCCGCGACGACGACGAAAGGCGCACCCGTATATCGTCGTTTTGTGGAACGCGGTAGGTCGAAAATAACGGACGCCGCCGAGCAGGAAGTTGGTTCGCCGGCCGGCCAGCCGGCGTGTCCAACGACGATTGCGAAGGCGAGACGGCATAGTAGTAGTCGTCGTGTGTCGTCGTGCGTCGTTTCGCGTCCTCTCGGTTCGCGTCCCGTTCGGCGTCTACCGAATAAATAGAAAAAAAAATGAACGCGTCCTTTTTCGTAGTACGCGCGATATATAACGCGCGGACGGCGATTCATTCTCGTTTGTATGTTTCGTCGTTAGGTAGTCGTCGTTGTTCGAGGCATCATCGTCTTCGACCGTTCATCGTCCTTACTTTTTCGTTAATTTAGGGGCGGCTGCATCGAAGACACATACGTACGTGTACACACACTTACGCGCGACGCCGAACGACGATCGCGGCGAAGGAGAGAACGATTCGTCGCCGCGTATATCGCGCGCGCGTTTTCTCGAACGCGGTGTCCGACGTTAATCGGTTCCGATACGCGGGAAGATTCCCGAAATCAGCCTTTTAGAGGAAGCAAAACTCATACCAAGGTGAACCTTGGGAAAGATCATGAACGAATGTTTTCGTATCTCATAGTCCACGGTGTACGCGTTACGCGAATATCGCTTTTGTTGGCTCTAACGGGTAGACGTTACACGCTAATCCGCGTTAGTGTTGCTTTGTGCGCGGGAGGCGTTACTTTAATGACGGCTTATATAAATACGTTTTTGAATCGGCCGCTTACCGTGTGCTGAGATGCGAAAAGCGAGCAGCAAAGTAGAGGGACGATGGAACGAACGATTGGCGTATGCGCGCAAACATGCGCAGCAACGTGATAATAAACCTTGAAAGGTGGACCACTTGGCTCGTGGGCCGATGAAGACCGCAGCTAACTGCGCGTCGTCGTGTAATCCGCAGGTTATGCGAACATCGACAAGTCGAACATGAACTGCATTCTTTGTGATCAGTGTACTGTGCCACGCCTGTCTGAAGGTCGATCACTAACTGAAAATATAGTCATCTTCAGCGGGGTGGAGTCACGATGAATGTTGTAGGAGTTCATTCATTCAACTCAGCTTTGAAGTACTACGCACGCCTATCGTCGATATTAGTGACGTTGGCGGTGGCTTTACGGTGGTAGCGATGGTACTGGTATTTCAATTACCGCTTCCCACTGTACAACCCACTTACCGATTGATATGCCATTATCTACTTTGATATAACGCTGTGGTTGACTCGATATAGCTCTTGTTTTCACTGAACTTGCCAATACGTACTACTTTTGTGGTAGTTTTCATTCGGTAATACAGGAACAGATTTATCAGACTTGTAGCGGAGAGTACAACCGTAAGGATATACTAAGCGCCCTAGCTCGCCCAGTTTCCACGACTCGATCGATTCTCATTAAGTCTGTTCTCATTCCTTTTTACATCGTGCATGCGTATCTCACATTCATAAACAATATCGGTTTTTGTGCTCTTGTTTGTACGCGTTTCACCGTCGATTATTAATTCACGCACATTCATGTACACTTCTTCTCGATCAACCACTTGTACACACGCGACAATGACATTGAAACGGATGTGTTAGACCCTTCGTTATAGCGGGAATGATCGTAAGGAAATCAGACGCCCTAGCTCGCCAGCTCCACGATTCGATCAATTCTCACAGAGTCCAATTATTCCATGCCATCGCCATTGACGCGTGCGCCGCATTTGACGATCGCATATGTCGCTAACAACCATCCGACAATACTACTATGGCCACTACAGTTTTGCATTGTTCAGCGTCATTTGCCAGAAGGAGGTCTATACCATATTTCCTACAATCTTCATTTTCAGGAAGTTATCATGATGTCGATATTGTTCATCTCAGTATAACATGCACTCGAAATGAGGATATTCATTCGACGCATTGTCCGTATCGCTATGTCAACTGTAAGAAGAATGATGGCGTTTCGGGACGTCGACTTTCCATGACACCCTCGACCATCGCAGGTTGCAGTTTACTGCATCATTGTGCACCGTAGAGTGTTGCTTTTCTCTTTTTTCTCCGACTTAATCAACCGGCTGCATCATTTTTATAATTGAAAGATGCAATTCCACTTCATCTTCTATAATGTATTGCTCTTCGCACATATTGACAATCACTATGATCCAGTATATTTACACGAGTCAATTCACTATACTGCATAATAGAGTTGACCGGTGTTGAAACACGCGTCTCTGATAACAAACCGAAAGTTTTCACTCATCATATATTGCTTTCGGCCTTTCATGCATAGCAGTCAGCTAACTCTAGAAGCTATCATCGCTAATTCTATCGCAGTATGTCGAGGCAACATCACATACTCATCACCTTACTGATTTCCAGATTCATCTACATATCGAGGCACGTAGACATCACACGTGATCAATGTACAACCATTTGCTTCATATCCTTCGCTCGTGTAGGATAAATTCAGCATTCTTACGTATAAGTCCCGGTGTTCGCTACACTCGCATGTCAATATGGTCGCAACAGTCTCTTTGCCCGCTGCCGAATCTGGCGTAGACTACAATCGAGGTAATCGCAACAAGAGATGCGCGTGAATGTTATTCCCGTCATTCACAATGCCGCGGCTAGGGCAGACAACGGCTTCGATCATTCCGGGAAAACTCTGTCTTGGAAATAACCGCGTTACAGGCACATTTCATCCACTTGGAGGTTTCACATGTCACGCACTACTCTTGCCCGTTTCAGGTTATGTAGTCTACAACCCATCGCATTTGACCATACTGTTGTATATCGAGTGTTTGCCATACTGTCACCAGTGTGCGAACATCTAGTTCAAAACGTCGGATACTATCACTTGGCGTATAATATTTAACGCTGTGATCGCACATTTGTCCAAGGGTCGACTGACATCACATCGGATCCAACACTCTCGTCGTCAATTCGAACACAAATACGTGTCACCGCTTTATCATTGTATTTTTCAGAAACCAGCGAGATGAAGTGACTCGTAGACAGGGGTTGTTGGGAGACGATTAACTCGGCAGTCCTCCCCATTCTATTGAGTATTTGCTACGTGCGCGCGCACAGACAGACACAACACAGCGACACTTCCGTCCATGTCTCCATTTCTCACGTCAAATCCCAGGTCGCTTTTAACGCCTACACCGCAACGAAAGAAAGGCGTGATCGCTATCTTGACATTCGCGCGGCCGCCGCGAATGTTAAGAAGCGGCTGTATACAATGGAATTGCGGCAAAATTTGCATCAAAGCACATTTCGTCAACTCAGCGGCGTTCGCTTTGCTCCCAAAACCACCTATCGTCCGGTCCAGGGTATATGACCAACTCGGGAAACAAGACGCGCGTTATTAACTTCAACGGTTGTGATATCACGCAGCTGGTGCGCGTGACCTTTCCACCACCTTTGCATTATAACAGAGCACTCACCGCTAATAATCTCAATTGCGGATACTCTCACCCATATGTGACCGATTCGGTCTTCTTGCACTTAGATTTTCAGGTCATCTACGCATTTGCGCGTCATTACGGTTAAGTTAGATAATCCATGTTTCCACTCCCAACTCGGGCGTCGTCTATAATGGCATTGATCGTCAAGAGCGATACACGTGACCGTTATTTCCGTCATTCACGATGCCGTGGCTAGGGAATTCTACGGCATCGCTCATTCCGGAAATACACTGTCTGAGAAATGTCGGCGATTACCGCTGCGGGCACATTCCATCGACTCGGAGGTTTCGCAAGTGACGTTCTCTATTCGCCCGTTCATGGTTACATAGTCTACACACCGGGTCGGAAGCGTTCACACTTCGTTTCAATCGTATTAGAATTTTGCAAACCGGTCACTACGCGGTCTATCCACAAGTGTCTCACTCGACAACGGACCTATGTGCAACTGTCGATATTGCATCGAAATTAAACGCGCCATAACTCATTACACAAAATTTGGCCTTCAGGGCAGGCACACACAACGTGGCCCATCAAACGACAAACCTATTTAGATGATGAATGTTGTCACGCATACACGCCCTGGATTGCACGCACGCATCGGTTTGCGTTCTCCAAGTTGTACTTGATGTGCGATCATCGATAGAAGTGGCGAATTGCACCCCACCAGCTGCCGTGAATGGACGAAATCATCGTTGGTCGGAGTGCCGTGACTCCAGATTCTTCCAAACTGAATCGGTTCAAACTTTCATGAAAGTACATATCGCTTTATTCGTCGTTTTTGACCAAAGAGGTCCATGACGTGCGTCAAAAAATAAGTTCATTTGCGTTCTATCGCTTTTCGAAGTACATTACACTGCTGCGCCGATGGCGCTGTAGGAGTAACCGACCGATGAGACCGGAAGGTGATCAAACTCGTCAAGAGTGGTATCCGGCTCTGTCGACCGACCACGCTTGTTCGTTTGCGGTGATTATATTCTGTTCGCGCGAAATGCGATCCGCAGACAGCCGCCGATTCGAATTGCCTCGGCCATTACGTCGAATTTGCCGCTCGCACGCTTGGCGCGCGATCGTGTCGTGGTTCGCACTGATCGGCTTGGTATGCTCGACCATCCGCAATCAACGCGCGAGCGAATGAACATCGACGCGAAGGCGAATGCGCATCCATTATCGACCGAACGAAGACACGCGGCTTCGCTGGGAACGAAAACGATCATCTATCAACGGACAATCATCGCGGCATTAGTCGCTAATGAAACTTACTGCCGCCGCCCGCCTGCGTCGACTGTCCGGTGAGAACAGACGCTACGACCAGTCGCCAAAATTTCGGCTTCCGTCGTATCGCGGCGACCGGTCTATGTCGCTTGCCCTCGGCCGAGGCGCAATCCCGTGTGTTGTCTCGCACTTAGAACAACGAAAGAGCGGACGTCCGCTGAGGGACTTTTTGGCGAAAAGTCTCCGCACGAAACCCTCCTTATCGCCGGACCGACGGCATCGGCTCACCTGGCCGATCCCTCTAACGCATTCGCAAACTACGCTTCGCGCTTTCGAGCACACAGTGCTCTACATAGTACTTCGAATCTCGTTTTCGCTATACTCGCAATACATTTTTTGTAATAGTAAAGTTCCAGCTCATCCAATCCGAAATAAATTGACACCGTTGAACTCGTCTCATTTGTCCGCAGTTTTTGGTATGAAACGCGTTTCGGTCAGTTGAACGGAACGGAAGTGTTGAAATTTCACGTATTAAAATTAAGCTTCCCGCGTGCGGGACATACTCGAAAAGGCGTCCATCAAATGCATCTTGGCAGTGCGCATCGTTTGGTAAAACTTTTTTTCAGACAATTCCTGATTCTGAAGGAATAGTAGCCATAATTATATTATCTATTTCGTCAGTTTATAATTATATATCTTCTAGCAATTTTTGTGCTATAACGATAATATGGTGACATTTTTTTACAAATAATTCGTTAACCCTACTCCTGAAGCTTTAGCTCGATTATTCAGCGAGTTATTCACCTTTCAAATTTTGTAATTTTCGTACCAAACCGAGAAAATGACAATTAATGAAAGCTGTGTATTTTTTTTAATCAAATTCAATGAATATATTTTCAAAACTTTAGCTGTGCTCAGTCGAAATTTATCGAGGTAATACGTTTATTCTAATTTTACTAGAATTCTTAATAAGTCTAATAATCCAGCTTTAAATTAAATGGAAATTTTGAAGAAAAAAATCCTACAGTATAAAGAGTTGCCTACTCGTAGATCGAAGGTAGCCGAGAGAAATTAACTTGTGAGTATGAAGAGTTGCATACCCTCTTAGACGAGGGCGGGCGAGAGTCCTCGTTGCCGTCGGCAATTCTCGGGCTCGCCTGTCGATAGTCGGCTGACTTCGCATCGACGCAACGAGAATTCTCGCGATCGACCGTTGAAGCGAAGTCAGCGGCCTGTCGACTGTAGCGATAATTTTGATAATTTTTATTGCCGTCGATAATTCTCGGGCTCGCCGGTCAGTAGTCGGCTGCATCAACCGCCAAGCGTGAAAATTCTCGTCGTTGTCGATGCGAAGTCAGCGGACTGTCGACGGCAGCGAGAATTTTCATTGCCGTCGGTAATTCTCGCGCTCGACCGTCGATATGAAGCGAGCCGACCATCGACGGGTGATCGCAAGAATTGCCGACAGCAACGAGGTCTCTCACCCTCCTTCGTCTATGTGGGTATGCAACTCTTCATACTCGCACGTTAATTTCTCGACTCTGCCTTCGATCTACGAATAGGCAACTCTTTGTACTGCACGATTTTTAATCGCAATTTACAAGATAATACTGTCATGGCTACGGCCACGAGTCCTGTGCGCACTAGCGATGCGCAGAGGACTCTACATGACTGGAGATACTGGGCTGAGGCGATGCTAACAGTTGTTCCACAACCAGGCGCGAGCTAAGGTGTGTGACAACGAACATATTTTATTCGTCCTTGTGACGTTAAACCACTATATTAAGTAAACTCCTCCACTACAAATACTACCTATTTTACAAGAAATATTTTTCCTTTATCAGTGTAATTATTTACTATCCAGTGACTATTCATTTAGGTCCACTTAGAGAGTACCTTATATTATTTTGACAATTTGGTGAATAAATTTAAATTTAAATTAAGGCTATTTTATTCAAATAATGGAAAATCCTAGTAAAATTAAAATAAATCGTAATGGTAACTTGAAATTGAATTTAGCTATAATTTAGCATATAGATTCATTGTATTTCCCATGAACAAATACACCAATTTCATCTTTTATTTTGTCAATTTGATGCGAAAATTTCAATTTAAATTCAGGCTGTTTTATTTGAATAATAAAGAATCCCAGTAAGTTAGAAGAAATTGAAAAGTTGATAACCTCTCTATTAGAAAAATATCAGCCTATAAGCTCCGGTTCAGTGTATTACAACTCATGCATTCAGTGCAATGGTGAGACCTGAGAAAGAGCGCCGATCCTAAGTTGTAGATCACAAATATATAGGTTACTAAAATTCTTTTGAACACAATATATACATATCTACCTAAATACCTATATGTAAAGTTATATGTACAATCAAAATCGATATTTGTAACCCAAAATATGAATGATGGTTGATACACCAGAACAATAAGATCAATTTTGATTAGTTGGAGTTGTTTGCTTCTATTTAGTATTTTTTTTTAAATTGCTATTGTTTTATAATGGCCTGGGTTGGTGGATGATCAATTCCATACCACTGGTACCAGTTGTAGTGACAAAGACATTACGATTGTTGTCACTTATAATTAATGTGTATTTAATGTTCAAGGGACATGAAAATATACGTCGTTGCACACCTACTTGCTCACTAGATGTATAACCACTACAGTGACTTACTCACGCTAGTCACTTGCCTACCCACATTTCTTCAGTAGGCAAGTTTCCTTTATGCCCAACAGATTGTGGGTGTTCCCGCCCACGATACCATTCACTAATTTTGAAAAATTATAAAGTTAATTTTGATTTCTGGTGTTAGGCTTTATAAAGTGAAGTGTTCACAGTTTGAAAGTAGGTTGCAAGTGTCTAGATTACCCCAAGGTAAAAGTTTTCAAAGGTAAGTAAATTTTGGTGTTTTTTAACTAAAATTTTTTTATTTTAAAAGTTTTTTCTAAAAAATTCACTAAAGAAAGAAAGGTAGCAAGTATGTGAGTTTTTTTCAAGTAAGTGTATGTATAATTTATACGTATAGGTAATATAATATAATGATATTTTATGTAACAAATTTTTATGTTTTTTTTTTTTTACAATGTTTCTCCTTAAAGGAGAAATAAGGATGTTTGTCATTTAACAGAGAGATTGATTTCAGCCACTTTGTATGGATTGTTTTCAAAATTTTCATGTCTTTTTCAGTAAAATTCACAAATTTTACACTCTCTAACGATGAGAGGTGGGTATTGAAAATGAATTAAAATTTTAAAAACTCTAGCTCGAGAAGCCTTCGTACAAAAATTGAATTATCTGCGCCAAAATTAATAGCATTCTACAATAAATTCAAATAAATATTTATTGCAAATTTTGTGAATACTGATGCGAAATTGAGCGTTTTATAGTCAAAATAAAAACAAAAATGGTGGTACTGGAAGTATCACTTGGCTGATCCACACCAAAATGAATAGGTCTCATCCTTGGCTTAGTAAAAATGTTCATACTAAATTTTGTAATTGTCTAACAAAAATTGCCACCTGTACTGTGGAAACGAATAATTGATCTCATCTATCTATACGTATAATATATATATAAATTTCACTTATAGGTGTCAAAATTTCCTAAGGTCATGAAATAAAAAACACTGCCACCCACAACCCTGGTGGTATTACTACACTAAGCATAATAAGTAGATTTTCTAAAGAAAATTTGCTTAAAAATTAAGAGTTGTTCATTTTTCATTTTCTTTCATTTTCATATTCATTCCATGAACAACAAAACAACATTACCACCTCCATTTTAGCCTTAATTTGAATTTAAATTTTTTCACAAAATTGTCAAAATAATATAGGATACTCTCTGAGTGGACCAAAATAATTAGTCATTGGATAGTAAGTAATTACACTGATAAAGGAAAAAAATTTCTTGTAAAGTAGTATTATCTTGTAAATTGCGGTTATGCAACTACTTATACACGTGTGTCCGAAAATCATGTGATTGCATATCACCAAGTTTTGAGGCAAAATTAAAGAAACACCATTATCATTATTTTTTTTCATCTATCAAGTTAAGATGTTGGTTACAATTTTCGACTAACAATGGTGCTAAAATGGTACTTTTTGGGAGAATTTTTTTTTTCTTTTCTGAATTCTCATACTTTCATAAAATTTTCAGTTTTACGGATAGGTCATAACGGAAAAGAAGTTTCTTGAATCTCTTAACGTGATCTAATATGAAAATAGTGTATTTTTTCACGACGAATAAAATAAGCCTATTTAAAAAGTTTAACTCCTCTGAACCGGAGATTATCGAGCTTTTGAAATTTTTTAATTTTACTAGTATTTTTTATTATTTTAAAAAAACTGTCCTAATTTAAATGGCAATTTTCGCCCTTAATTGGCAAAATAATACATGAAAGTAGTGTATTTTTTCACAGTAAATCCAGTGAGCTTATTTGCAAAGCTGTAGCTTCACACAATAACATGTTTTCGAGATATAGAATTAATTTTTTTAAATTTTCCTGGATTTTTCATTATTCGAATAGAACAGTCTTAATTTAAATTCTAATTTTTGTACCAAATCGTTGAAATAATACAGGGTGCTTTTTGAGTGAACCCCAATACTGCGTCAGTGGGTAGTAGTATCTACATTACAAAAGAAAAAAAATTTTATGAAAAATTTGACCGTCGAAACAGCAAGTATGCCATCACTTATACAAGTGTCTGTAAGAGTGTATGCTGGATTGCATATTCGAAGTTTCATGGCAGACTTTAATAAACATGATTGTCTATCGCGATCTTCTTTCACCGATTAAGTCGAGTTGTGGGTTACAATTTTTGGTTACTGATGTGCTAAAACAGGCAGTTTTTGCGGGAATTTTTTTTTCTTTTAATTTTATGAATTTTCAAACTTTATTAAAATTTTTAATTTTAAGTATAGGCCATAGTGGAGAGGAAGCTTTTTACTAACTCGACGAGATCTAATATGAAAATGGCGTATTTTTTCACAACGAATTGAGCGAGTCTATTTGAGAGCTCTAGCTCCGCTCAATTGTAGGGGTCACTTTATATTGATTTTTCACAGTTCCAATAAAATGTCCGTAAGTTAAATTGGAATTTTGCACATACGTAAATGATGTATTTTTTCACGGAAAATCCAATGAACCTATTTGCAAAACTGTAGCACCGATCAGTCGTACGTTATCCAGCTTCAGAATTTCTATTATTTGAAATGGATTTTTCACTATTCTGATCAAATGGCAGTAATTTTAATTTACAGGAATTTTTGCACAAAATTGACAAAATAATATACAAAAATGGTGTATTTTTCAAAGCCAAATTCAATAAATCTATTTCCAAAGCTGTAGCTAAATTCAGTTGCGAATTATAGAGGGGTATTGAGTTTCATGTAGTTTCACTGGTATTTTTAATTATTTTAATAAAACGGCCTTAATTTAAATTGAAATTTTCGCATCAAATTGATAAAATAATATATGAAAATGGTGTATTTTTTTACGGCGAATCCGATGAACCTATTTGCAAAGCTATAGCTAAATTCAGTCTCAAGTTATCGTGCATTATCATTTCTTCTAATTTTACTAGAATTTTTCATTATTGAAATAAAACAGCCTTAATTTAAATTTAAATTTCTTCACCAAATTGACTAAATAATATAGGATATTCTCCGAGTGGACCTTAATAATGGGTCAGTCGATGGTAGGTAAATGCCTACATTGAGAGCAGAAAAAAATTTTTTGTAAACTTTTATCTAGCAAATTGCGGGTATGCAACCACTTACACACTTGTGTCCGAAGGTCTATATGTATGTGGCTGAATAATAATAAGTTGCAAGGCAAAATTAAAGAAACACGTTATCATTATCTTCGTTTATTTCTCAAGTCAAGATGTTTGTAGTGGAGGAGTTTACTATGTTGGTTTAACGTCACAAGGACGAATAAAATATCTCGTTGTCACACACCTTAGCTCTCGCCTTGCTGCTAGACAACTGGTTGGCGTCGCCTCAACCCAGTATCTACAGTCATGTCGAGTCCTCTGCGCATCGCCAGTGCGCACAGGACTCGTGGCCACAGCCATGACACTGGGGGCGGTGTTCCTGGGTGGCCATCGGTGGCCACCTCCGAAGATTCTCCTGAAATCTAAAAAGATTAGACGAACATGTTTATATATAAAATGTTATTTTATTATTAGAAACAACAAACATAACAATTATAATATAAGGACATGTAAAAATAGGTATATACAGAAATAAGAAAATAGGAACAAATTTTTTCTTCTTTTTCTGACGTTACGTCGTAACGGTGACAAGTGAAAAAGATACTTTCGACGAAAGTTCTTTTCGATCGCCGGACGCTGCATCATTGAGGATGAGACGAGTTATTGGCCGTAGATCACAGATTCTGTAAAAGGGAATAGTTGGGAATTAGCGGATCGTATAGGCATCGACGATGCTTAAAGTAGTGCACTCTGCCACCTATTACCCGAAGCTGATTATAAAGCACATGACAGTAATAGTGGGTGCCAAAAAATCGTAATTATACCATTTTTAGGAGTATAGTGTCCAATTATGGCGTACCCCAAAGTCAGTAAATTGGCTTGTCAGTCCAGTCTATTTTTGTCATAATCAGGAGAGATCTACCGGAGGTACGATACTACGTATCGAGTTTATCTACGTCTCTGTCATCTAACTCCAATGGAGCCAAGAACTTGAGAGGTCTTGTAGATATTTGCTTGCTTGAGAATTCTATTTTTGCGTAACGCACTTGTCCATCACGAGATTTCTCTAAATCAATGATTTTAGCAAGTTTGTAAACGCCAGGTTTGGATGTGTAGTCCAAAACGTGTACTATATCGTTTACTTTCGGTACAAATGGTACCGTGCGCCCCAGATTGGATAGCGCAGTTGGTGGTCTATCTCTTAGATATAAGAGATATTGTCTCTTCCAAGTTAGCCAAAGATTTGTTAGGTAATCTTGGTCGAGCTTCCAAATCTCCATGAGCTGTTTTGCTGTAGGAGTTGGGTCTTTATTCGATTCATTAATCGGGTTACTTAGGTAACCTAAGTTTGCGCGCAGGAAATGTGCGGGTGTCAATGTCAACTGGTCTAGCTCATCCGGAGATGGGCATAGTGGCCTTCGGTTGATCATTGTTTGTATATCTTTCAAGCTTGCTTGAAAGGTATGTTTGTAGGTTGACCGATGACCGTGGACTTTATAGAACACTTGTTTTATAATACCGATCAGTCTTTCATAAACTCCACCATACTATGGTGCTTTAGCTGGGATGAAGTGCCATTTAATGCCCCTTTCATCTAAGCTAGGGTTTATTTTGCATTCTTCAGAGAACGTTTTCCAGTACTCTGGTAAGTACGTCGCAATTAAGTGGAATTGCGCTGCGTTATCGGATAGGATAACTTTTGGCATGCCTTTATCTGCGAAAAATGTTAAGAACGCTGTCCAGATGTCCTCGGTTGTCAAATTTGACACTGAGAGTAAGTGTACTGCTCTCGTGGACAGGCACGTAAAGATCAACACCCAATTTTTAACGGGTGTTGTAGTTGGGGTTGCCAACTGTGCTTTCGTTTTTGGCAGGTATTTGTCAAATACCATGAATGGGCCAAATATGTCCACACCTGTATAGGTGAATGGATTTACGAAAGGTACCAGACAAAAGTCCGGTAAAGCTGAAAAAGATGGTTGTTTAAACGGTCTTGTTTCAGCTTTTTTGCATAGCGTGCATGACTTTTTTAGAATTTGAGGTAACACTTTTAGTGATTTTGGCACAAAATAGTGTCTCCTAAAGTCCGCTATGGTAAATTTTGTACCAGAGTGTACGTTTTTCAGATGCGTATGCATCAGAATTAATTTTGTTAAGTGAGACTTAGGATGCATCAATATTGGTGATAGCATGTCTCTTGCGTACTCAATATCGGGTAGATAATTTACAGTACGTAATATCCCAGATGGATCAATCAGGATATGAAATTTTTCGTACAGGATGTACGGAGGGTGATTTCGTTTTTCTAATACTTCGAGTAGTTTTGCGAAGTATTTCTTTTGGTCAGCTCTGATGAAACAGAGTAGAGCAAAATGAAAGGTGAAATCTAACGATGCATAAGATGAAATTAATCTTTTCCTCCTTATTCGTTGTTTACTAAATCGTCGTACGGCTTCTATACTTTGTAGAAGTGTGCGTACGGGTTTCGATAAAGTATTATATTTCATTATATCTATGTTGAATGGAGTGTTCAACGGTAGATGTATGAAACTTTCGAAAGGTATTTCATCTTTCGGAATATAGCATGATTTGGTAGTTGTCAAATCTAGTGGCTGAGTTTGGTTCGGTGGATCAGCTATCCACTGCTGCGACAGAACTTCAGGTTCTGGAAGTGTCACTTCACATTGATCTGTATTTGGACCAATGAAGAAGTGTGGGATGAATCTTTTTGCAGATTTCATCTGCCTTAAGTATTTGGCAGGATGACGTTTATCAAAAATTGATTCGTCATCAAGTGTTATTGATACAGATTGTTTAGAAGTTGAAGATAAAACTTCTTTCATTGTATGAAATACAGGCGTATCTATTTTGGTCGGTTCATCTGGTAGATTTTCAATTATATTCAAATCGGTTTTTGGCCAAGATTTTTCATCTTGAGATAGCCAAGTTGGAGCAGACCACCAAAGTGATTCGGATAGTTCGTGGATAGAGGAACCACGTGAGCCGATATCGGCTGGATTGTCCGTTGATGGGACATATCTATATTCGACAGGTTTTATACCTTTTATTTCGTCGACTCTATTTTTTACGAATTGTGGATGGACTTTTCTTTCTAATAGCCATGTGAGAACACATTTGCTATCAGACCACAAGAATGTTGGTGCGTTCTGTAAACCAAGCAGTTTACGTAGGGAACGTAGTCCACGTGCACCTATAAGTGCTGCAATCAATTCGAGTTTTGGAATTGTTATCGGTCGCATAGGTGTTACGCGTGATTTTCCTGTTACAAATCGTACTGCATGACAATTCGATTTAGTATTGCTAAATCTGATATATATTGCCATTGAGTACGCTATTTGTGACGCATCTACAAATACGTGTAGTTGGTAGGTATTCGGATTATAAGAGCCTAGATAGAATTGTCTAGGTATACAATAGTTTAAGCTATTGCTGAGATCAGTAATTATCTCAGTGGCCGTTGGTTCGAGATCGTCTGGGATTTTCTCATCCCATTTCAATCCCTTGGACCAGAGTACTTTCATGAACGTTCTCGACGGAACAAATGCTGGTGCAAACCAACCTAAAGGGTCATAAAATGATGATAATACCCTAAGGAATATGCGTTTCATCCATGGAGACGTAAACGGTTTTGGTTTGGGCATGTAAAGTACATCATGGTCCATATCCCAATATAGGCCAAGCACTTTTATAATTGGGTTGCTCAATGCGTGCTTTGGGTTAAAGTTTTCTCTTAGCTGTTTACAATTGGTGCCCCATTGGGCGAGTTCCATCGAGATATCATTGAATAATTTATTTGATTTCATGTATAAATCTATAGCTTCTTCGTACGTTGGTACTGAAACAATTAAATTATCAATGTAAAATCGTTCTAAGAACTTGTCATGGAACTCCATATCGACCAATCGGAAGTGATGTAATAGCAATGCTGCGAGTAAGAATGGTGCCGTTATGATTCCAAAGGGAACACGACAAAATCGAAATGTTACCAAATTGCTATTGGTTAACGGATTGTTAGGATTTTTAATCCATAGGAACCGTGTGACATCTCTGTCAGCTGGGTGCAATCCGATTTGATGAAACGCTTTTTTAATATCAGCGATTATTGCGTAAGGATTCTTACGAAAGCTTACAAGCATTGCTATTAGATCAGCTAGTAGTACTTTCCCTTTGTGCATGCAGTCATTTAATGACAAGTTAGACTTTTTTGTTTTGGCCGATCCATCAAAAACTACTCGAAGTGGAGTGCTTTTTGTTGGATCGTAGATACCCTTATGTGGTAAGTAGTGTACTACTTCCGCGGGTCTATCGTTTTCGATAGTTTTGATCATTTCTAAGTCGATTAGTGAGGTAAAATACTGATCGTATCTTACGAAAAATTCTGGATTTTTCTGCAATTTGGGCAATTGTCTTTCTAATCGTTTGAATGCTAACTGTCTATTGTTGACCAATGGTGGTGGGCTATATTTGTATAGCCACCTGATTTGGTATCGGTTGTTCACTAATTTTATATTTTTATAAAATAAGTGCAATGCTTCAGTTTTGGCATCGTCCTCTACGAGGTTTTTGGTTTTGATACCAAGGGTATCCAATTTCCAAAAATTTTCGATACTTTCAGGTGATGTGAAAAATGATGGTTCGAATGCGTCACATTTGGTTGGTTTTCCTAAGAATCCTCCTAACATTTTTCCGAAGTCTGTTTCGATTAAGGTCAAGGTTGGTGATAACTGCTTAATGTGCTTTATAAACGACCACATATAATTGTTACCAACTAGTAACTGTATCGTAGATTCTCGGTCCAAGCCAGAAAAGTCGATATTGGAATATCGTGGGTAACGGTTTTTGAATTCGTCAAAATCAAATTCGGATAGGTTATTCGCGATGTGTGGAACCGTATTGGCTTCCATTTGAACCTTAGTTCCATCGCGTTTGAATAATTCAAATTTTACAATTTGTGTGCGAATTTGTTTTGACGTTTGTCCAGCTAGGCCTCGAAATTTGATTGTTTTCTGCGAACTCAGAAAAATTTTCTCTGAGGTGTTTATAGGCATATGTGTAAAACATATAGCTATGTTTGCTTCCGCAATCAAAAAAGCCGTTAATTTTCACTGGTTGTTTGGCATTTGGAGCAAGAATGTACGATGAAAACGTTAAGAAATGAGCGTCATTATCTTTAGTAGTAAAAAATGATAGGCACTCACTTAACACTGGAACAGCGGACACAGAACTCAGGTTCTCATCCTCTTGGCGTTGCTGGGCAACGAGACTGCCAATTTCTTCTGCGGAAGCTGCAGTCGTCTGTAATTGTACAGTTTGTTTAGGATCGGGTACAGGTAATTTTTGTTTCTGTTTATCAAACAGGTTACCTGGTGGCAAGTATTGCTTGCAGTCCTTCAACTGCTCAGTCCATGCTGCCACTTTGCCCTCCGTGATCGGATAATCGATCACGGAACATAAGTTCGAATGATGTTCGCTACTTCCACATTGGAACCATCGACAGTTCGCGGGTGGTAGCGCTTTGCAGTACCTGGTACTGGTATGCGATGTTGCGCATCGAAGGCATAACCGATAGCGGTCATAGTGTGCGTGCCGGGACTCCAACGTACTCTTTTTTCTGCACAGGTGAGCGTGATGGTCACCTTTGCAGAAAATGCAGGGCGTGTTTGGAGTGAGCGGCGTATGCACCGTTGACGCTGGTATGCGTTGGCCGGATGGGAGCTGGACTCATAGGATCCCCTCTGCATCTGTGGTAGATAGAAATTCATTAGTATCCCTATACTTTGTGTGATTCGAACGTGGTGCTGGTCGCTTTCGAGGATTGGATTTATTCTGTCCTCTTTCGTTCGGTTTCTTTTCTGAAGAAATTATCGCAAAATTTCTCCTGCCTTTAGGTTGAGAGGAATTTTTATTTTGTGGGGGTGGATTAGGTTTATCGACCTTTTTTGGTACAGAGGTACAGATAGGCTCCGATAATTCCCTAATTTTAATGAACGATCTAACCGCTTCGAACAAATGTTTAACATTGCATTCGCTACATTTTAAAGTATTTTGGTACGATCGGGGAGGAAATTTTTTAATTACTATATTGAATAGTTGTTCCTCATCGATTACTTTTGCAAGTAAGCGATACCTGTCTACCATAATGGTAAGGGTGTCTAATGTGTCTAAGATTGACGTTGTATCGTTAGTGGTTGTTGTGTATGCGGTTATTTTTAGCCAAATTTCAGCTCAAATCTTGGATTTGTCCCCATACCTACTATCTAGGAATTTTAGGCGTTGGATGTAGCCAACATTATCTGAGGAAAAATGACTTATTTTCTCTACCAAAAATTTCGGTAGGGCCCCTTGCAGTAGGTTGATTTTTTGTGGAATAGCGATAGCTTTTCGTTTATTAACGTAATTGTTAAATCCGTTAATAAACCCAGGATAGCCTAGAATATCGCCATCCCACTTTTCTAAATAGAATTTAGGAGGTTTGAGGTTTACAAACCCGGCGTCAACTTGATCTTTTGGATCATGTTCCCAACATTTTGAAATATAGTTTTCGGATGGTGGTTTTTCGATGGGGTTGGAGTCCATCGCTACTGCTAGGGGTGTTTCATTTTCTATCGGGTTTTGCGATAGCTCGCGACACGACGTGTCGAGTGTTTGAGAATTAGTTTGAGTTAAGGAGAGTTGGTGGGAACATCGCCTTTTGGGGCTAGGTTCACCCTCATTTAATTCAGGAAACGTTATATTGTCGAATGAATTTGAATTTTCATTACCTGTCACCATTCCATGCTGGCCCCGTTCTCCCCTTGCCGGGGTTTGTTGCTCCGCAGCCGCTGGTGATGGTGGCGGTGGCGAACATTCGCGTTCGGTGGCTTTGGTGGCTTCCGGGAGGTACTGGTGTATGAATTCCGCTGCTTGGACACCTAGGTCTTTGTGTACCTTAGCGGAGAGCTCGCGGACTTTTTTCTGCGAGGAGGTCAACACCTTACGGGCGTTGGCCTCCTTGCGCAGAGCGTCCCCGAGCTCCCTCGCTAGTTCTAAAGCCCTAGCGTCCCAGTGTTCCTGTTCCTCCCGGCGACGCTTCTCAGTAGCGTCTTCCCGTACCTCCGGTACGAATGGTGATTGGTGCTGAGATTGATGCTGCTGGACATTTGATTTTATTGTTGATTGTAGGACCAGCAGCTTTCTCTTGACCTGTCTGGCCCTACGCAAGGTTTCCCTTGCGAGGCCTCGAGGTACGTATTTGAGATCCTTTATGGTTGCCTCGATCGCACTGTCTTCATTAGACAGTGCGTTTATTTCGTACTGCGGTACGTGGGGTCGCTCGAGTTTTCTGTCGAGCGATTTTGCGTATTCTTCCGCGTCTTTGAGAACAGCGACAAACTGTTCTTGTTCATCGTCACTGTCGGTGACGTCGCTCGTTCCATGCGTGGACGCTCGGCTTCTGGGCTGTACGTCCATTCGTACAGGCGTGGTTGTCGGGTGACCCGGTGATTGCTGCGTGCCCGGCAATATAGCCGCCGCTCTTCACAGCTCTTCGATTTCAATTTTGTCAGCCCAGCACGGTTGTGGCACTGGGGTTGCGTCTTGATCTCGTAGCGTTGACGCTTCGGTTTGTTCCTCCTCATTAATAATGATTCGGGATCGAGGAGGACATCTATATCATCGCTACGCGACGTACTTTTTTCTTGATTACTCATGTTCTAAGAACAGACCGAGAATGATGTAAAAATTAATTTATTTGCATCAGCAAGATTGCGTAACTTTTGTTACGAGTTTCTACCATATATCATATTATTCTGTTGGAAAAATCAGAAATCGGGCATGACCCGTAGGCGAAAACTTCGTTTTCAAGTTTTGCGAAAAGAGTGTTTTCGAAATTTTTTCTAAGTTTTTAGAAAAAACGAAAAATCGGGCATGACCCGTGGGCGAAAACATCGTTTTCGAGTTTTGCGAAAAAGATGATATTGAAATTTTTTCTAAGTTTTTATAAAAAACGAAAAATTGGGCATGACCCGTGGGCAAAAACATCGTTTCCACATTATTACAAACAAATAACATTATTCGAATTCAGTTTGAAGTCCCAGGTTGTATTATCCAAAAATAATTTTGGCGTGACCCTGGGGCGACAAACCGTTTTCAATTCGTAATTCAATTACGCACATATCAACTAAATATTCTTGCTAAGATCGATATGCGATCTTAGCTGGTTATAAATTTGCGGACTGACTATTGGAATTACAAAATTTGGTAACATTACAATAGGAATTAATTTTTAGAGTCCGCATACCTATAATTTAGGCTCGTAACAATGGGTTACAAATGCATATTTAAAATATGGAGGCACTTTAGAAGATATACTAAAGATTAAAAATTTTCGTAAGTGTACTTACGGTTTACTTGTGATTAAGTGGCTGCACCTTTTGGAAACTACACCACTACACTCCGGGGGGAATGAATTTCACAAATCGCGTAATTAATTACGAAAAAATTGGCTAGGAATAGCCAAAATTGAAAATTAATTGTAAAATTATGGAACAGAACACGATCAGTTGCGAAAACGCACAATGAACTCGATCACAATTTAACAAGAAGTGATTGTGATCGTGAATCTATTCGTACACCCTGGGTACGTCGTGTTAAACACGCTGATGTCGCTGCTGATGCAGCGTGATGCATAGATTACGTTTGTGTGCGTAAATGCGTAAAGGGTTACGAACCTTTTTGCGTATGTGTGTGTATTCACACAAAAAATTCATACGATCTTCAACCGTCCATCGGCTGGTGAGAGCCGATTGGTTGAATTGAATCTTTTGTTTTCAATACGATCGCTGCATTTCTTCAGAAATTTGATCGAAAAGGATGGTATTTGTGTCTCTTTTCTGGAACGTTTTTTTGAAATGCGTGAGTGCGAGAGAGATAGAGATAGCAATAAATTTTTCTCCATCTCTCTCATTTCAAATGACGGATGTACCATATGAGCTAACGCTTAGCAATGTTTTCTGTATTTGATACAGCCTAAATATTTTTAGGACGAATATTTGAATTCGATATATATTATTCCTGGAATAATATACGTAATAAATGGCGCTGGGGGCGGTGGAAAAATAATTGTGAATTATTTTTTCGTCAGCATTGTATTAGCAACAATTACGAACGTCATTTTTATACTAATTAACAATTAGGAAATGTATTACTATACAGGGTATAGGGAAATATAACTGAATTGAAGTTCAGTCTCGACTAAGTCAAACTGTTTAGGTTTGGGATTAACTGTTAGGTTAATTCTTAACGAGACTGTTAAGTGCGTACTAGGTACGGATGAGAGTCTTTGACTAGTGGAAGCGTGTGAGTTCGAAATTATATTTCGGTTTTCGAAACCAGGTTTCGATCTGCAAAATTAATTTTTGAGTTCCGAAACTAAGTTTCGATGTGCGAAATTAATTTCCGATTTTCCGAAACTAAGTTTCGATTTGCGAAATTAAATTTCGATTGAAAACGATTTATTGAATTCGAGGTCCAGTGAAAAACACTGTGCTCCTGCTACCATGTAGTGGAGGAGTTTACTATGTTGGTTTAACGTCACAAGGACGAATAAAATATCTCGTTGTCACACACCTTAGCTCTCGCCTTGCTGCTAGACAACTGGTTGGCGTCGCCTCAACCCAGTATCTACAGTCATGTCGAGTCCTCTGCGCATCGCCAGTGCGCACAAGACTCGTGGCCACAGCCATGACAATGTTGGCCATAATTTTCGATTGACGATGGTGGTAAAACGGCAGGTTTCACAGAAATGTTTTCTTTTTAATTTTCTAAATTTTTAAATTTTCATAAAATTTTTAGTTGTAAGAATAGGCTATAGTGAAGAGGAAGTTTTTAGATTCTCTCGAACTGATCTAATATGAAAATAGTGTATTTTTTCATGGCGTATCTAATGGGCTTATTTGAAAGCTATAGCTCCACTCAATCAATGTTACAGAGCTTTTGAACTGTTTCTAATTTTAATGGTGCTTTTCATCATTTTGATAAAACGACTTAATTTAAATGGCAATTTTTGCACCAAATAGAAATAATAATGAAAATAGTGTTTTTTCTTTCTTTCTTTTTTTTTTTTTTTTTTTTTTTTTTTACAGTGAATCCAATGAGCCTATTTGCAAAGCAGTAGGTCCACTCAATCATTTTTTCAAGCAATAGAACTTCTTCTAATTTTAATATGTTTAATTATTTTAATAAAACAACCTAAATTTAAATTGCAATTTTCGCATCAAATTGACAAAATAAAAGATAAATTGGTGTATTTGTTCACGGCGAATCCAATGAATCTATGTTCTAAATTATAGTTAAATTCAATTTATAGTTACCAAGCATTTGGACTTCTTTTAATTTTACTAGGATTTTCTATTATTCGAATTAAACAGCCTTAATTTGAATTTAAATTTTTTCACAAAATTGTCAAAATAATATAGGATACTCTCTGAGTGGACCAAAATAATTAGTCACTGGATAGTAAGTAATTACACTGATAAAGGAAAAAAATTTCTTGTAAAGTAGTATTATCTTGTAAATTGCGGTTATGCAACTACTTATACACGTGTGTCCGAAAATCATGTGATTGCATATCACCAAGTTTTGAGGCAAAATTAAAGAAACACCATTATCATTATTTTTTTTCATCTATCAAGTTAAGATGTTGGTTACAATTTTCGACTAACAATGGTGCTAAAATGGTACTTTTTGGGAGAATTTTTTTTTTCTTTTCTGAATTCTCATACTTTCATAAAATTTTCAGTTTTACGGATAGGTCATAACGGAAAAGAAGTTTCTTGAATCTCTTAACGTGATCTAATATGAAAATAGTGTATTTTTTCACGACGAATAAAATAAGCCCATTTAAAAAGTTTAACTCCTCTCAACCGGAGATTATCGAGCTTTTGAAATTTTTTTAATTTTACTAGTATTTTTTATTATTTTAAAAAAACTGTCCTAATTTAAATGGCAATTTTCGCCCTTAATTGGCAAAATAATACATGAAAGTAGTGTATTTTTTCACAGTAAATCCAGTGAGCTTATTTGCAAAGCTGTAGCTTCACACAATAACATGTTTTCGAGATATAGAATTAATTTTTTTAAATTTTCCTGGATTTTTCATTATTCGAATAGAACAGTCTTAATTTAAATTCTAATTTTTGTACCAAATCGTTGAAATAATACAGGGTGCTTTTTGAGTGAACCCCAATACTGCGTCAGTGGGTAGTAGTATCTACATTACAAAAGAAAAAAAATTTTATGAAAAATTTGACCGTCGAAACAGCAAGTATGCCATCACTTATACAAGTGTCTGTAAGAGTGTATGCTGGATTGCATATTCGAAGTTTCATGGCAGACTTTAATAAACATGATTGTCTATCGCGATCTTCTTTCACCGATTAAGTCGAGTTGTGGGTTACAATTTTTGGTTACTGATGTGCTAAAACAGGCAGTTTTTGCGGGAATTTTTTTTTCTTTTAATTTTATGAATTTTCAAACTTTATTAAAATTTTTAATTTTAAGTATAGGCCATAGTGGAGAGGAAGCTTTTTACTAACTCGACGAGATCTAATATGAAAATGGCGTATTTTTTCACAACGAATTGAGCGAGTCTATTTGAGAGCTCTAGCTCCGCTCAATTGTAGGGGTCACTTTATATTGATTTTTCACAGTTCCAATAAAATGTCCGTAAGTTAAATTGGAATTTTGCACATACGTAAATGATGTATTTTTTCACGGAAAATCCAATGAACCTATTTGCAAAACTGTAGCACCGATCAGTCGTACGTTATCCAGCTTCAGAATTTCTATTATTTGAAATGGATTTTTCACTATTCTGATCAAATGGCAGTAATTTTAATTTACAGGAATTTTTGCACAAAATTGACAAAATAATATACAAAAATGGTGTATTTTTCAAAGCCAAATTCAATAAATCTATTTCCAAAGCTGTAGCTAAATTCAGTTGCGAATTATAGAGGGGTATTGAGTTTCATGTAGTTTCACTGGTATTTTTAATTATTTTAATAAAACGGCCTTAATTTAAATTGAAATTTTCGCATCAAATTGATAAAATAATATATGAAAATGGTGTATTTTTTTACGGCGAATCCGATGAACCTATTTGCAAAGCTATAGCTAAATTCAGTCTCAAGTTATCGTGCATTATCATTTCTTCTAATTTTACTAGAATTTTTCATTATTGAAATAAAACAGCATTAATTTAAATTTAAATTTCTGCACCAAATTGACTAAATAATATAGGATATTCTCCGAGTGGACCTTAATAATGGGTCAGTCGATGGTAGGTAAATGCCTACATAGAGAGCAGAAAAAAATTTTTTGTAAACTTTTATCTAGCAAATTGCGGGTATGCAACCACTTACACACTTGTGTCCGAAGGTCTATATGTATGTGGCTGAATAATGATAAGTTGCAAGGCAAAATTAAAGAAACACGTTATCATTATCTTCGTTTATTTCTCAAGTCAAGATGTTGGCCATAATTTTCGATTGACGATGGTGGTAAAACGGCAGGTTTCACAGAAATGTTTTCTTTTTAATTTTCTAAATTTTTAAATTTTCTTAAAATTTTTAGTTGTAAGAATAGGTTATAGTGAAGAGGAAGTTTTTAGATTCTCTCGAACTGATCTAATATGAAAATAGTGTATTTTTTCATGGCGTATCTAATGGGCTTATTTGAAAGCTATAGCTCCACTCAATCGAATGTTACAGAGCTTTTGAACTGTTTCTAATTTTATTGGTGCTTTTCATCATTTTGATAAAACGGACTTAATTTAAATGGCAATTTTTGCACCAAATCGGAGAAATAATAATAAAAATAGTGTTTTTTCTTTCTTTCTTTTTTTTTTTTTTTTTTTTTTTTACAGTGAATCCAATGAGCCTATTTGCAAAGCAGTAGGTCCACTCAATCATATTTTCAAGCAATAGAACTTCTTCTAATTTTAATATGTTTAATTATTTTAATAAAACAACCTAAATTTAAATTGCAATTTTCGCATCAAATTGACAAAATAAAAGATAAATTGGTGTATTTGTTCACGGCGAATCCAATGAATCTATGTTCTAAATTATAGTTAAATTCAATTTATAGTTACCAAGCATTTGGATTTCTTTTAATTTTACTAGGATTTTCTATTATTCGAATTAAACAGCCTTAATTTGAATTTAAATTTTTTCACAAAATTGTCAAAATAATATAGGATACTCTCTGAGTGGACCAAAATAATTAGTCACTGGATAGTAAGTAATTACACTGATAAAGGAAAAAAATTTCTTGTAAAGTAGTATTTATCGTGGGCTCCGCCTACGATCTCATGCGTGCCTGGCGGGAGAGCTGGGAACTCGTCTACCAAAGAAATGTAGGTAGACGAGTTACTGGGCTGAGGAGGTCGCCAACATTCGTCGTTGCACGACAAGAGAGAGCAGAGGTGCGTGATAGGAGTGTGACGACGATATTTTTATAGTCCCTTGGACGTAAAAGGAACATTAATATAAGTACCAAAACCCGTAGTGTCTCTGCCACTACATGGTAGCAAGAGCATCGGGAGTTTTTATACACGAATCAGATCCTTTCTTATAGAATCTGATCCTAATTAAAAACTCTAAAATTAAAACTCTAATGAATTTTAATTTTTTCCTGGTGCGAAATGGAAACAGATCCTTAAATAGAATCTGTTCTCGAATTTGCCTACTACGCTTCCACTCACAAACAGAATTAATACCTATTATAGGAATTAATTTTGCGGTACTTTTTTTTCTCGAAACTATAAATTAACTTCGAAAAATCAAATAAAATAATACGTTTTTTATATATTCAAAATAAAAAACGTAACTTTAGCCGAAAGTTGAATTAATAACTATCGACTAACAACGATAAAGCGATCTTAGAAATAATTAAGATCTCCTCAAAACAACAAAAAGAACGAAATTGATAAAGTTTCGTACTTACTATTTAGCCTAAGAAAATTTATCAATGAAATATCATTGCTAAATTATATATTTCTACGAAAATTTATCAATGAAATATCATTGTTAAGTTATACATTCCAATATGATACCTATACACACGTTTTTCAAAGCAAAAATTGCTTCGGAAAAATAATAGGTAATGGAAATACTCATACCAGTAGATTTTATGAAAAAATCAACTGGCAAAATAATGCGCCTCTAAACAACTATTCAAAAAAAATATATCGAATCAATACATGATTCGATAATTCAATAGGCATTAGAGACGCCCTTTATAAGCCGATGCAATAATAATTCCATCGGCCTAAAACCATAAACATATTGTTCACGGCAAAACGAATTGCCATCAACTTTCACAAAATGGCTAAAAATTATCTTAGAGAAAATTTTTAGCCGCCCCCAGTATTTCGAACTATTGAACTCTTAGTAAAGGATTCAATAGAAATACAAAAAATACGTCAACCTTAAAAAAGACGTAAATGTGAAAAAGGTTAAAAAAAAAAAAAATTAAACAACCTCTTTCACAATTGCCGAATACCCGTCGTATATATACAGCTGACGACATCGAATTCTGAGAAAATTGGCTGTCTAAACAGCAATAAATACGACGGGCAAAAAAAAAAAAAAAAAAAAAAAAAAAAGAGAAGCAAAGTCTTTTGTTCATACAATGTAGATACGGCCAATACAAAAAAAAAAATCCTTATCTACTACCTGCAAATGTGTATGTGTTGATGACCAACACACACACAATCAATGAAAAGATTCTTACATTGAAGGCAATGGAAGAACCACACACACACAAAGACAAAAAATAGGCTCCTTCATTCCAGCAGGGAATGAACGAGTGAATCAAATCACATGAATAGACAGGATCCAGAAAAACTACGTCGCAAATGACTTCATTGCTTTTTGAGAGATGAAGTGCGAACATTATGTTTTGTGGAATTGATCCTGATCTTATATCGTGCGTTATAATAGTGTTTTTAATATTTTTTGCATTTTTTACTTTCCGTTTTTTGGTTGTCCGTGCCACACAAAAGTGCCTAAAAAATTTTTCAGAAAAATTTAACCAAAAAACGTGTTTGTGTGGTCAAGAACCTGCTATCGATTCTCGACCACGTTGGAAGTTCTCAACTTACCTGAAAAAGTTGAAATCGCATAAGAGCGTCGGAGTTTTCGGAGAAGCTCCAACCTCATCGTCTCCACAAAAAAGAAGAGGAATTTATTGGTCATCCCTCTTCTACAAGGAGAAATCAACGAAGTCCAGAAGGTAAGTCGTAAAAATTAATTTCTTACGACTTGTGCGAAAATAAGTTCAAGTAATATAATTTTGAATTTCCTAAAAATTCAAAATTACGAAGACAATAAAGTGCCGTACAATTAGTCCTGAGCAATTTTGAATACACTCAGAACTACAAAGGGATAAAATACATGGTGAAATAATTATCCTCGGAAACTGAAAAACAATTTTCGAGGTAAAAATCCCGGGTACTTCTTGTCCTCGAATTACGCCTTCCTACTTTACCATATTTTCTCGTATATAATTTTTACGCGAAAAAGTACGTACAATAATTCTGAATATTGTACGTACTCAAAAATAATTTAACGTACGTAATTAACTGTGTTAAATTAGTATCTCGCGTAAAATTTTTTATCGCACATTACCGCCATCCTTTTAAATACGTCGAATAATAGAAAAAATAATATTCGAAGTACGGAAATAGGTGCGATAAAAAATGATAAAATCGAAGAAATCGTGATTATTAATTAACTAAAAATTTTTAATTATAAAATTTTCAAAGCCTAACAAGACTTTGAAAACATAATCGTGACCCATCATGGGAAAGTGTCATTGCGCCCATGGGTCACGCCAAAATTTTTAAAGTTTAATTAGGACTTTGAAAATAATTCAAAAAAAAATAATCGTGACCCATCATGGGAAAGCGTCATTGCACCCACGGGTCACGCCAAAATTTTTAAAGTTGATTTGAACTTTGAAAATAATTTACAAAATTTAAAAATCAAATGTGACCCGCAATGATAAAACATCATTGCGCCCACGGGTCACGCCAAAATTTTCAAAATATTGAAAATACTTTGAAAATATTTTTAACCTTCATATTCAATTAAAAATATTATCGTAATTTAGGAACAAATATCGCGACCCGTGACGGGAAACGTTCATTGCGCCCACGGGTCACACCAAAATTTTCAAAATTAACATTAAAACTTTGAAAATAGTTAGATAAATGAATAATAAAAATTAATATTTTCATCTAACAGAAACTAAAATGCAACGGGACGAAACACCAATGGATTCGTCACCAGCACCACCACCACCTGCAGAAACGCCACCAACTCATTTGGTGGCCCCTGCACCGGAGCCGAACTCGACTCCGTCTGCACCGCAAAATACCCCAATGTCGCCGGTATTAGCCAATGCCCCGCTTGTAAAAGTAATTGCCAGCAGACACAGTCTCCACCATGAAGATATCGAAAGGGAGATCGAGGCATCAGCCCGACATAAGGCCGTGATAGACCCGTTATCCAGTGGCGAGTCACACTACAGCACGGGGTCAATGCAGGAGGTAGACAATTTCGAAACAAGGATTGAAATCTACCTCGATTCGATCACGACTCCCGGATTCTACACAATAGAACTTGACAATATGATCTACGAGCCTGAACTAACATTAGTTCAGGCCTGAAAACAGCTGCTGGTAATCGCTCAAGTAATCGAGCAGCTGATGAATCCGCCACCAGGAGTAGATAAAAATAAAATACTCCTAGCCAGGGCCAATACCCTCAAACTGCGTGCCAACCAAGGGGAAATTGAGGCAAAATTTCCACTGATGGCACCAGTCCCCCAACCGACACCATCATCGATGCCAATTGGTTCCCCGGAACAAACTCACGAGGAACCCACCCCATCAACATCGGGTCAAGTAGGGCTCGGTGGTGGAGAATCAACAGCGCGTTTGCCTAATGACGAACGAGCTGACGAAGCCCAATGCCTGCAACAAGAGCGGTTGGAAAGAGAGCAGCTCGAACGTCAGTGGCAGGAACAGCAACGCAGGAAGAAGGAGCTGGAGGACCTCGCTGCTAGAGCAGCTTGCGACCACCTTTGACTGGAGCGAGCTGAGAATGAGATCGATAGAATCCAGCGAGACCGTTCCGACATGGTAAAACATGTCAAAATGGAATATGGACTCAATCTGGACCAGTTCCGGGAAGAGTTCGTACGGCCTGCAATCCAAAAAGGTAATGAAAAACTTACTTTATCCAACTTGCATGAATACGAAAAACGTAATCGCACGGATTCTTCACAGGACAAAGTAGAGGAACCAGCACATAAACGAATATGTGCTTGTTCTACCAATACCACTCCTGTAATACCCATTCCACCCGAACCAGTTAACAACAGTTGTGTATCTCCCAATAGAAACGCAATTGATCAAAATCAACATGATTCGGTAACAGAGTTGGTCCCCAGGCCTATATTAGGAAACAATTTTGAACCACCTGTTAACAAAAAGATACTGGAATCAATACCCCGTTGTTGGGAATTGGACCCAAATACTCACCCGGAAAAAGCAGCTATGAACCTGAAAGCACCCAAATATTATATAGATGATTGGGATGGAATGATTCTTAGCTATCCAGGGTTTATTAGGGGATTTAAAATGTACGTACATCTTCGTATGGACATTGCAGTCCCACAAAAAATTAAATTGCTTCAGCAAGCAATGCCTAAACACATAGTTCAAAAATTGTCACACTTTGCACCGGATGACGTTGGCTACAAACAACGTCTGCAATTTTTACATGATAGGTTTGGGGATCCAAGTAAAGTCAGAGCGGAAATATGGTACCAAATTACTGAATTTCCGAACACTACAAACGGACTTTCATCCATCCAAGATGGTATGGATGGAATTGCAGTGTTGATTGATTGTTATTGGCAGGTCTCCATGGTAGTAGACGAAGAGCAATTGTTCAATGTCACTGTTAAAAAATTCCCACCGAGATCATACAGAAATCATCTCAAAAGTAACGAAAGACATGTCTCTCATCTATTTTCGGCAATCAGGGAATTTATAAAAATTGAGGAAATGTTTGATAAAAAGCATAACCCCAATCCAAATTCTAGGAGAAATAATCAGGGACAACCTAAAGGCAGTCCAAGATTTATAGCCTCTACCTTCTCAAAAGGTAACGATCAATCAAAGGGAAAAGATAAATCTAATCCCAACAAATTTAATAAGTGCTCAAACAGTAATAAGGGAAACTCATCAAAGTCTCCCAACTGTTCTTCTGTTTCAGCACGTAGAGAACAGAACAATGAAATGCGGAACGCTCAGGATACTCCAAAAAGTATCCTGAACATGCCAGCCGTCCCGCAAAAAGCATGCTTGTTCTGCAATGAGAAACACCCGGGGTTTCTCTGCTACGACCCTAGCTTCAACACGCTTCCTCAGCGCCAACGCGAGTACCAGGCCAGAAGGTTGTGTACCAAATGCGCAACCTGCCATGCAACCACAAGCTGCCTGCAGAAGGTCTCGGCCTGCTGCAAATGGTTCGACTGCCTATCAGTCAAACACCATAGCAACTTGTGTCCGAATGCTCCTTATCCCATCTACAAGGAGCATATGGAGGCCTGGTACAATAAACTGCACCAGCGCAAGGATGCATTAAGTAAGAAAACATGTGATTTTGATAAAGTCTCAAAACATGATGATTTTGATACTAATAAATCATATGTCCAACAGAACGTATCAGATTCTGAAGTGGCGAGGGCCAGGATGCTGCCACAACTCAGCGCGAATCAAAAGGAGTGCTTACCAGTGAGCAGTGAGTACTTTTTATCTTTCATTAAACACAAGAAAAGCTCAACTTTTCTTGTATTTCAATCGTATGCTCGTTCCCAGAACCAATCAAAATAACAGGATTTTTTGATTGTGGTAGTGTCGACACCTTTATAACTAAGTCTTACGCTTTCACATCCTTAAAACTAAAAGGATATGAAACAGAAATAATAAGACTTAAAGGTGTCGAAAACCAAACTTCAAATATTTTCAAATCAAGCTTAGTGGACTTTGAAATTTTGACACTAAGTGGTATAGTGGTTCAAATAACAGCGAAAACTATAAATAAGATTACGCAAAATTTGAATCAACCAAATTTGTCAGAATTTTATAAAAAATTCCCTGAGTATTTGAAAATAAATTTTTGCAAAACTGAAGAGGAGCATACGATTGACCTATTATTAGGTAATGATTATATGTGGTCATTTGTAACAAATATTCATCACATTTCACCAACTCTCACACTAATACAGACTGAGTTTGGACATATGTTAGGAGGGATCATCCCAAATCAAAACGCAGTTGATGAAGTCTTCACACCAGTATTCTTTAATAATCCTCAAGAGATTGAGAATTTATGGAGATTGGATGCCATTGGCATCGAGTCTAATAACCTGGTAGAAGCTCAAGCTGAGGCCGAAGCTTTACAACTTTTCTACAAAAACGTAGAATTGGTAAATAACTGCTACCAAATTAGGTGGTTATATAAAAATTATCCTCCACCATTGGCGGATAATTACAATCTATCGTTCAGAAGACTCGAACATCAACTGCCTAAACTACAAAAAATGCCCGAATTCTTCAAAAGATATGATGAGTACTTTAACTTACTAATTGAGTTAGAGATGATAGAGAGAGTAGATCTAAAATCAAAACCTGAGCTAATTCATTATTTACCTCACAAAGGGATTTTAGATCTAACAAAAAGCACACCGCTCAGGGTAATTTTTGATGGGTCAGCAAAAACAAAACAGTCAAAACATTCCATTAATGACTGTATGTTTAAAGGAGCTAATCTGTTGCCAGATTTGCTTCAAATACTTTTGTCTTTTCGTAAAGACAAATTCGCCATTATTGCCGACATCAAAAAAGCCTTTCACCGAATAGGACTGCATCCTGATGATCGGGATGTAACAAGGTTTTTATGGGTTAAAGATCCATCAAAACCATTAACAAAAGATAACATAATAACATTTCGGTTTCAACGCGTACCTTTTGGAATTGTAACAGCACCATTTTTATTGGCAGCAGTATTGTTACACCACTTCCAACAGGTGAACCCGGAATTTTATAAAAAACATGCAAACAACATTTACGTTGACAACTTAGTAACATCATTGCCTACTTACGAAGACGCTTTAAAATTGCATAGTCAGGCTGACAAGTTAATTAAAGACATCTCAATGGAGTTGTCACAATGGGGAACAAATTGTATCCCATTACGAAATGACTTTGCACCTGAACATGCACTTACAAAGCCTCAAATAAAAGTACTTGGACTTTCTTGGGACATGGATAAAGATATCATATTTATCAGTCCACCAAAATTAAAAGACCAAGTACCAAACTGGTCAAAGAGACTGTTCCTAAGAGCAGTTTCACAATTCTTTGACCCTCACGGTTGGTTTCCCCCAGCATTTATACCTTCCAGAGTTTTCATAAAACAACTCTGGAATGAAAATTATAAATGGGATGAGTCTTTGCCTCTGACGCTACAACCAATAGCAACAGAGCTAATAAAAGACTTAACTCAGTGCACAACTTACTGCCTACCAAGACAAATTTATTCGGGTACTTATAACCCGAATGAATGCCAACTACATATATTTGTAGATGCCTCAAAAACTGCCTTCTCCATGGTTGCGTTCTTACGCTTCCACAATGAAGAAAGTGGTACAACTAAAGCCAGATTCGTCATAGGAAAATCACGAATAGCCCCTATGAAAATGGTAACAATCCCAAAATTGGAATTGTTAGCGGCACTCATAGGAGCTAGAGCAGTCAAGAATATACGCAATCCTCTTGACTTACACAACAGGCCAACTTATCTTTGGTCAGATAGCAAATGCGTTCTAACATGGCTGTTAGAACGTAGAGTCTTAACACAATTTGTCTTAAATAGGGTTAATGAAATAAAAACTGTACCAAACCTACAGTTTAGATACGTTCCATCAGCCAACAACCCAGCGGATGTCGGCTCAAGAGGAGCAATGGTGGAAGACTTGTTCACTACTACATGGTGGACAGGTCCACAGTGGTTAACTCTACATCCTGATACATGGCCACAGACTGACTTACATATTATTCAGTCTCTGCCTGATTTAACAGAAGAAGAGAAAACTATACCAGTCTTCTCTACTTTAAGGGAAACATTGAAAGTTTCGGATAAATTGTCAGACTTGATTCCCAATAATCAAAACAAAATATTTGACAGTCATCAACCTGCCAAATTAAAAAGACAATTAAAATCCAGAAAAACTTTTATCCCAAAATTTGTTATGAGTTCGGTTAATTATATTTGTGAAGTTAAAACATTTGCTACACAAATTGACCAAGTAAAAGATCCCAACCAAATCAGTCAGGATCTTACACAAACTCAAAACAATATAAACTCACAACAAATACTAGATCTGTCTACTAAACAAAAGACAGATCTTTCAAAAACAATACCCTACATAAGTTTCATACATGAACCACTGAACACACCATTCAACATCAATATAGACAAATTTAACACACTAATAAGTCTAAAAAGAATTTTCTACCATTGCATAAACGCACTTAGAAAATTATCACGAAAACAACTTGCCAGAAACAGGTCGGTTTCACCGTGGGCTCTAATCCCTAATAACTACCAATTCGCATTACTATGCTTCATCTATGCAGATCAGAAAAAATACTTTTCTGAAATATTTAATAAACTTATGTCACATAATGCCCCCGAATATGTGACATACGAAAAATTTCACATAACAATTGACGAATCAGGGGTGTTAAGGTTAAGGAACTATATTCCTGTAACACCATTTACTGAAGATATCCTATCTCCAGTAATGTTACACCCAAAATCACACCTAACAAAATTAATACTATTAAATGTACACACATTAAATAGTCATACAGGCATTAAGTTTACAATGGCAGCATTCCGACGAAATTATTTTGTACCAAGGGCAATGAGAATACTTCCAAAAGTATTAAAAAATTCATGCGTAATGTGCAAAAAGTCAAATAAAAGGCCTTTTGCACAACCAACACATTCTGAAATGCCAGATTTCAGATTGGTACCCTTCACTCATCCTTTCACCTACACAGGTGTGGATGTTTTTGGTCCATACTCGGTATATGACGAATACCTACCAAAAAAGAAAAAGGCTTTGGCAACTCCTACAACACCAACTTACAAAAAGTGGGTGTTAATCTTTACCTGTCTATCAACAAGAGCAGTGTACTTCTTATCAGTCTCATCATTAACAACACAAGAAATGTGGATGGCGTTCCAAACATTCTTCGCAGACCGTGGAACACCAAAGGCAATACTGTCTGACAATGCCGCCCAGTTTAGGTTAGTGGCAACCAACTTACCCCAATTCTGGGAAGCAATAACATCAGACAGTACTATAAGCGACAGGTTACAACAAAAAGGAATAACCTGGCACTTCACTCCACCCAAGGCTCCGTGGTATGGTGCATCTTATGAAAGACTAATTGGAGTCTTCAAACAAGAGTTTGAACGTGTAATGGGTCCACACTCTCATCATCTCTTTAACTTTCAAGCAGCGCTTAAAAATATACAAGTGATGATGAATGAAAGACCTCTGTGCCCTGCAGCAGATGAAGCTGAGCAAGTGACTTTAACACCTGCACACTTCATGCATGCAAATTTTCAAAATTTTACATTGGACCTAGACAAACCTTTAGATGAAACTACCATAACAGCCAAAAATTTACAAGGTTTATGGAAAATAGATAAAATAAACCTTACCAAGCTTTAAGCAGCTTGGAAAGGACTCTACCTCCCATATCTGGGAGACAGAGTTCCAAAAGGTGTAAGCAATGCTTACCAAATGGTAAGTTTCCAACCGAAAATTGGAGACATAGTCCACGTGTTGGACATTATGACAAAACCAGGAATCTACAAAATAGCCACTGTAGTAAACCTGATGACGTCACGTGACGGCCAAGTACGCCACGCTGACGTCAGATTGCCCAGCTCTAAAATAGTGAGCCGGCCAATAAAGTTCTTAGCACCTTTGGAACTAAGAACTAATACAGAAGTTAGCCCAAACATAGACTAACTTCTATCCGAACTTGATCTGTAAATACACTTCATACACACAACCACTACTACGAACACCAATGCTTTGTGGCAACATTGGAGTTCAGCTATCTTTGAAGACACGGCAAGTCAACCTTGTCAAATGCTTACTTTATCGTCCGGCTACCTACGTGGAAAGCGGATAAAGGTGATAGCGGATCGCGATCCACACTAAATAGAATTGTGATAACTTTGTCAACTATCACAATTTTAAATAAAACATTGCTAACTTAATACCTTTTCTTCCTTACAGTGAAACTCCTACAAAGCGCTGAACCTATCAACATCCTTCCCTCAGAGAAGCGTCCGGCAATTTGACGGCCCACAAATCACAGTTGAGAGCCAATAATTGACTCTCAACTGGAAGAAAATCATGAAACATAAATTTTTTTTCTTCATACAAAGATTTGTGGACTTAGTAAATATTGTAAATATTTATTCAGTAGTTTATAAGTACAATTTGTTATGTTTTTTTATATTTTTATAATAAACGACATGTATGTACTTGTGTGTGTATGAAACTTATTCTGCTTTTTTACAGATCTATAGGGCCGCGAGTCTTGGAAGACTGGCCATGGACACCGCCCCCAGTATCGTGGGCTCCGCCTACGATCTCATGCGCGCCTGGCAGGCGAGCTGGGAACTCGTCTACCGAAGAAATGTAGATAGACGAGTTACTGGGCTGAGGAGGTCGCCAACATTCGTCGTTGGGCGACAAGAGAGAACAGAGGTGCGTGATAGGAGTGTGACGACGATATTTTTATAGTCCCTTGGACGTAAAACGAACATTAATATAAGTACCAAAACCCGTAGTGTGTCTGCCACTACAGTATTATCTTTTAAATTGCGGTTATGCAACTACTTATACACGTGTGTCCAAAAATCATATGATTGCATATCACCAAATTTTAAGGCAAAATTTAAAAAACACCATTATCATTATCTTTTTTTATCTATCAAGACAAGATTTTGGTTACAATTTTCGACTGACAATGGTGCTAAAATGGTACTTTTTGCGAAAATTTTTTTTTTTCTTTTCTTAATTTTCATACTTTCATAAAATTTTCAGTTTTACGAATAGGTCATAACGGTGTGGCGTCTAAGTCATCTGTAGCCTTCCCTTCACGTCACCATCAACTGTATTAATATTACGATAGGAAACGGCTCACGAACTCTAAGTTTGTAATAATGATAAGGTGAACCGGAGATACGCCGATTCCCCATCGGGAATAAAATTCCCGAAATCTAACAAACATAAAAACACATCGACAGATGACTATTTAACGATATGGTGACGTGTAATAATAAGATATCGATCATCGGTGAACTATCTCTAATCTCTTTGACTGTTCACGTTTTAGGCTAATTGGTGAACAGTCAGTCTCGTTTTAGACGTGATCGTTTTTAGTTCGTCGTGAATACGAAATATTATTCACGACAAATACAGCTCTTTTATACGGCAGCAAGCCACCTATTTATTGTTTTCACCGATATTTTCGAATGTGAACGCCAGTAGTAGAAACTAAATAACTCGCGATATTATTCTTTCGAACTTAAAACGAATAATCGATCGAGATTTGATGGTTCACCGAACTTCGAGAACCATGAGGCGATGTGAAGAATAACCTGCACGACCTGATTGTAGTTACCATAACTGTAAGTAATCTTTTCAATTGTAATAAAGTATACACTGTGATAATGGGTCGGCCAACTTATTTATTTCCAATTACGTAAATTCGCCCGATATACTTCGTAGGCCTAGGGAGCTATCGCTGGTAGGCTGGTGGCCTAACTGTTTGAGCTGGTTTGTGGTTTCGACTCTACGATTGATCGAGACTTATTGATATACATCGAATCGTGATATCATTCCCCATACTCGGGATGTACGTTCGTTTTCGGACGTCACAACAGAAAGGAAGTTTTTTGAATCTCTTAACATGATCTAATATGAAAATAGTGTATTTTTTCACGACGAATAAAATAAGCCTATTTAAAAAGTTTAACTCCTCTCAACCGGAGATTATCGAGCTTTTGAAATTTTTTTAATTTTACTAGTATTTTTTATTATTTTAAAAAAACTGTCCTAATTTAAATGGCAATTTTCGCCCTTAATTGGCAAAATAATACATGAAAGTAGTGTATTTTTTCACAGTAAATCCAGTGAGCTTATTTGCAAAGCTGTAGCTTCACACAATAACATGTTTTCGAGATATAGAATTAATTTTTTTAAATTTTCCTGGATTTTTCATTATTCGAATAGAACAGTCTTAATTTAAATTCTAATTTTTGTACCAAATCGTTGAAATAATACAGGGTGCTTTTTGAGTGAACCCCAATACTGCGTCAGTGGGTAGTATTATCGTGGGCATAGTCTACAATCCTCCACGCGCCTGGCGGGCGTTTGGAGAACTCCTGTACCGAAGCAATGTAGGTACAGGAGGACTGGGCTGAGGTGGTTCCCAACAGTGTTGTCGGACATCAGGTGCGAGAAGGTGTGTGACGACGAACTACTTTTATTGTCCTCGGACGTTAAATGAACATTATATTATAAGTGCCAATCCATAGTGGTGTACTACCACTATATGGTAGCAGAGGCAATGGGGTTCCTCGGCGAATCGGATCTTTTCAATAAAATCAGATTCAATTAATAACCTCAGAAATTAAAACTCGAAAAAATTTTAATCTCTCTCTCAAAAAAAAAAAAAAAAAATGGCAAACGAACTAGAAATAATTTGTTTTCAACTGCTACTGAAATCGCTTCCACTCATCAAACGAAGTTCAATTTATTTATTTTATTCAACTTCACGGCACAAAAAGAATCCAAACTTATAATATTTTCGATTCCCTAATAGAAAAAATAATTTGGAAATAAATATAATTTTTTTCCGGACTGACAATAGAAATTCAAAAACAATATTCTCGAATTTATACAAGTCAATATAACGCTTCTAGGTCATCTGAAATCTTGAAAATAAAATAAAAGTACGTGAGAATTAAATTCCCACGCACACAAATAATTTTCATTGATGCAAAAATATTTTAATTAATACAAATGCATCAAGGAACTCTAACCAAACATTCATTCATAGTTACATGAATGAACGTAATTAACTGATATCTACCACCAAAATCTTAGGCATCTAAACAATGTCAGGTTCATTTCCCGCTACGTGAAATAAATCAATGACCAAATAAAAAATACAACTTCGCCGACTTATAAGAAGTCGACGAAAAAATTGTAAAGTTAATTGCAGAAATTAATCCATTAATCATACCTGCAAATAAATCGACAACACATATTACGTATACCTAATCCGTAATTAAGAGTAAAATAAATGTCCGCTAATAATAATACGTATATGATCTGTAAATTATACGTAAATTTACGCATAAATGTATGCGTAATTTACAGGCTGGTTCACAGGCTAAATTACGTATATAAAATATGTAATTAAAAGCAGTGAAATACATATCAAATTATATGATAATACCTAATGCATAAATTAACCGTAAATTTACTCGTAAATTTACATCAAAATATACGCAAAAAATTAATAGGTAAACTCATGTATTCGTAAGAATATTTACCCATACCCCATGCGTAAATATAGACAAAAATATAGGTAAGTTCCCACGTAATGGCCACTGAAAAAATCATATATATAATTTTTTCTAGCTGCCCCCAGCAAAAAAGAAAGTTGAGGATTAATAAAATCCTCAACATATCTACGCATAGGCGGCAAATACAAAGTACGGCAAATAAAAGATCGGCCAAAAAATATAAAGTGAATGATCAGTTTGCCGTACACCCAAAATCCAAGGACAAGCATTGTAAATACCTAAAAAAGGTCTTTACCAAGAATGCTGTCCTAAATAAACATAATAAAACGTCAACCTTCTAGATAAAAATATATCTAGTGACAATGAAACAAAAGAAACACACTTCTTTTGTCTCGCCTACAATTTTCAGAAAAAGGTCTTCATAATAAACATCTGAAGGCAATAAAAAACGTTGCTAGCTAAACAGCAATGATGATAGCATTGAAGGACAAAAGAACACAAGTTAGGAAACTAACTCTTTTGTCCCCATCACGAATGCATTTCTAATAAAGAATCAAGGAGTTTGTAATAAACTTACTACTACAAACACACCTGCAACCCCTAGAGTTCCAGCAATGCAATCAGCACTATTGGATCACGTGATGATAGATAAAATAGATCGCAAAACCCAATACGCATAAGGATATTCAAACTGACTCTTCACTCATTGCATTGAAGTCTGAAGAGAATGTTTGACATCGATATATTTAGTGTCTTTTTATGCGTATTATTTTCGATTTTTATCTGTGTTCTAATTATAATTGTGCGATCTTACGCTATACGTCTAGCAAAAAATTATATTTGTGATTTTCAAGCCCGACTGGCAAGAAAATACTGTGTTTGTTCGCCGGAAATACGCAATTTGCGGCCATTTTTTCATTTTTCGAATTATTTGAAAAAATTAAAATCACGAAAAAACTTGGGATTATTCGCGAAACCGAAATCTTCGAGTCAACCAGAGACTCGAAGAGGAATCTATTGGTCATCAATCTTTTACAAAGAAAAACGTAAATCCAGCAATTGGTAAGTACACGTTCATCTTACCGATTATTCAAAGTGTGGATCTGGAGATTATGTCGAATCTCCAAATCACTTCGTCGCACGTGTAATAATTCAGTGCAAACGTGAAGTTCACACAACCCAAATTCCGTCTATTACTAATCAAATTTCGATCTTTCATAAAAAACCAAAATTCAGAAAAATTAATAAAGACGGGATTTAGGTGCATTTTCGGGAAAATAATACGTAGACAATATTGGAAGCCATCTTGAAATGCTCCGTAATTATTCTCGAACCAGTGCGTTATGGTTCGAGACAAAAATACGTAATTAAATAAAATTCCCTGAATTTAACCTAATCACTTCAAGTCCTCGAAATCCCGAAAAAATTTTGAGAACAAAAATTAATCAAAAAAATTCCTCGAAGTACCCAAAAAAATTTTGAGTACCAAATATAATGAAAATTAATTTCGCAAATCCCACATGGGTGAATGAAAAAAAAAATAACTTCCCAAAATAAAATCGCGTATTTAAAAAATCAATAGTGAATTTTTAAATTGAACAAAAACGCGACCCAATTTGGGAAATTGTCATTGCGCTCCAGGGTCACGCAAAAATTTTTTTAGGTATAAAAAACTTAGAAAAAATTACAAATTGTGAACCTAAGAACGGGAATTTTAGCCCAGTGAGGATCTAAATTCAAAAGGATTTGTAAACAAAAATAAATTATAGGTTCGAAAATACGAATTGAGGACCTAAGAACGGGAAGTCTGACCTAGTAAGGACCAGACCACAACCAATTACGTATTATAAAAAATTTTTTTTTGGGAATTCATTCAAAATGAATTATTGACCTAAGAACGGAGAAATGTAGTTCAATGACAACTAAAATTCAAAAAATAATTCGCGAAATATTCCCAAATAATAAATAAAACATGAAATTATAATAAATTATCCAAAAAATGAATTATTCGGCATACCTAGGACCGGAAAAATTAGTCAATTCAAGGATTAATTTTTAACAATAATTCGTGTAAAACCCTTCCAAAACAACGTAAAGATTTCAAAAAACATAAAAATAAAAAATTTTTTTTTGAGATCCTTCAAGTTACGTATGGAAATTTGTCGCGCAAATATTTTCCAATAAAAACCAAATTTTTTGGAAAATTAGTCGCGACTCAGAAAATTCTGAGAAACGATCATTGCGCCCATGGGTAATCGCAAAATTTTTTTTAGGTAAAATAAACTCAGAAAAAATAATTTTGCGCCCACCCATCTCCTTCAAAAAATGCAATTAAAAATGAAAATTAAGTACATAGGTCAGGCCCGATTTCATAAACAAAATTTTCAAAGGTGTCCGATCCTTTGAAAACCTAGGCGCATCTCAAAAATTTGAGAATCTATCATTGCGCCCCCGAGTCATGCCAAAATTTTCATTTTTCTAAAGAACTTGGAAAATATCAAAAAAATATATATAATAATATTTTTTTTCTCTCTCCACTATTTCGACACGATTAAAACTAAATTCAAAATAAATTTAAAATTACTTTGAATTTCACAGATTATGTCGAAACAAGGAGGAAATTCACCGATCCCGCCAGATTTAACACCTTATGGTCCATCAACCAGTAGGCAACAGGTGGCACCCCAACTTCCGATGGAGATAGCAGCCCCAGAGGAAAACATAAACTCCTCCAGCCCTACCTCCCTGATTCACATGGTGGAGGCCACAAAAAAGCTGGCACAAGAAACTGGGGCCACGAATGAAACTCTCGAGCGAGAGTTGCTCGAGAAAGCAAAAAAGGCAGGTCGAGCTATAGAAGAAAGGAGCAAAACCGGCACAATTTTCAGCGATGAGGGAGCTGTTGATAAATACGACACCCTCATCGAGCTGTACCTAGATTCCGTCTCACCAGCTGGAATCTATATTCAAGAGCTGGACCTACTGATGACATCACCAAATGTCACACTCATTGATGCCCGAAAGCAAATTCCGGTCATCAACGGAATCATGGATGAGCTGCGGACACCACCTCCGGGAATTCAGTCCCAGAGGTTACTACTGGCCCGCAACTACAGCTGGAAACTATTAGGCCATCTAGGCCAAATAGAAGCCACATTCCCATTGGCATCCAACTCAAAGCAGATGGACACCACATCACCAGCACCACATCGTGCTTGCACACCATCCCCCGAGTCAACCACCAGTCAGCAGGAGCAATACCAGCCACCTGCTGAACAAAACTGGGAGCAGGAGATGCGGGAGGAAGAACGACGGCGTGAGGAGCAAAGGAGAACCGAACTAATAGAGGCCGACCATAGACGCCAAACGGCACTACACGAGATGGCGCAGAGAGCCGCTGAGGACTACCTGCGCAAGGATAAATACGAAAAAGACCTCGAAGCCATCAAGGCTACGAGGAACAAAATTGTCAAGTCGGCGCAGGAAGATTACGGAATTACCTACGAGGAATTCCGTGATCAATACGTTATCCCGGCCATCCGTAGAGGTAATATTACACCTATGTACAATAATGATTCTGATAACCCTAATAAAAAGAACCCTCAGAACAACAAAAATAAACGCGATTCATTTGATTTCACAGAAGATCTAGAATCAATAACTGATTCTAGACCCTCGCAACATAACCAAACGAATCGCAACCCACTTAAGGAAACAGAAAATGTTATCCCCCAAACAAATACTGACTCAAACACCCCTAAAGTGTATGAATCAAATACTGCTCTCGTACCCAAACCTATCGCGAGAAGCCCATTACAAGCTCAAAATCAAAACGAAATTATAGATCCCATTCCCCGATGTTGGGAATCGGATCCCAATGATGATATTGAGCAACCGGCTATGAATTTAAAGGCACCAAAATATCACCTAGTAAAATGGGACGGTTCACTTCTGACCTACCCAGGATTTATTAGGAGTTTTAAAATGTATGCACATTTACGTAAAGATATACAAGTGCCCCAAAAAATTAATCTTTTAGAAATGAACATTCCTAAAGATATTTCGACAAAATTTAACCATTTTGCTCCTGATGACGTAGTCTATAAACAACGCCTACAATTCTTACACGATAGGTATGGGGACCAAAGCAAGGTACGAGCGGAAATTTGGTACCAAATTAGCGAATTTCCAGTCACTTGTAATTCAATCTCATCCATACAAGATGGGATGGATGGGATAGCGGTTCTGATTGATCGTTATCGATTGGTCTTGACAGTTGTTGACGAAGAACAAATTTTCAACGTCATGGTAAAAAAGTTTCCACCGAGATCATATATCAACAATCTAAAAAGTAGTTACAGACATGTGTCACACCTATTTTCAGCAATTTGTGAATTCATAAAAATTCACGAAATGTTTGAAGACAAATATTCTTCAAACCAAAATTATGAAAAACCAAAAAGAGGGCAACCTAAAGGCAACCCAAATTTTTTGGCAGCCACTTTTCAAAAAGATAACGAGCAATCAAATCACAAGGGAAAAGATAAATCTAATCCCAGCCGCAAAAGAAATAATTCAAATAGGGATAATACTAACCCAAAACGACATCGTGATTCTTCTGTTTCAGAACGTCAAATTCAAGAGCGACAGGTGAAGAGAGCTCAGGATACACCTAGATGTATCCTGAACATGCCTAATACACTACAAAAGGCCTGTGTCTTTTGTGGCGAAAAACACCCGTCGTTCCTGTGCTACGACAGGAGATGGAACACGCTGCAAAAACGGCAGTGTGAATACACCAAGCGCAAACTTTGCAGAAGATGCGCTCAGTGCCATGCGTCGGAGCACTGTATTGTGGAGCCGTCGAGCCACTGCAAGTGGTTCCACTGCTTGGCACAGGATCATCACGCGAACGTGTACCCAAAAGCTCCGTATCCCATCAGTAAGGGACACGGAGAAAAGTGGTACGCAACACTCAAAGAACGGAAAGAAAATTTGAGTAAGTACACACTTGATTCAACAAAAGTTTCAAAACAAAACAATTTTGACGCTAATGAGTCATGTGTTCCACAGAACGTGCCATCTGCTGAAAACGTGGAACCATGGGAGGCGCCTACAGAGCTCAAGATGGAGCAGAAGAAGTGCTTGCCGATAAGCAGTGAGTACTTTTCAGCTTTCATAAAAAACAAGAAAAATTCAACTTTCTTAGTTTTTCAATCGTACGCTCAATCACCATACACAAAACAACCAATCAAAATACACGGGTTTTTTGATTGCGGAAGTATCAACACCTATATCACAAAAGCATACGCTTTCGGATCCTTAAAATTAAGAGGATATGAAACAGAGCTTTTGAGATTAAAAGGCGTTGAAAATCAAAAATCAAACATTTTAAAATCCTGTTTAGTATATTTTGAAATTCTAACCCCAAAAGGTAAAATAGTTCAAATTACCACGAAAACGTTAAATAACATAACGCAAAATTTGAAACAACCTGACCTAACAGAATTTTATAAAAATTTTCCTGAACATTCAGATATAAAATTCTCAAAAATGGAAACTGAGCATGCGATTGACCTATTATTAGGTAATGATTATATGTGGTCTTTTGTAATGCAAATCGAACACATCTCACCAACTATTACTCTGATTGAAACAGAATTAGGTCATATGTTAGGAGGTATGCTTCCTAACCAGACCGAAGTTGATGAACACTTCACGCCTCTCTTCTTCAATAATTCACAAGAAGTTGAGAACCTATCGCGTTTAGATGCTATAGGCATCGAATCAAATAATCTGGAAGAAGCTCAAGCAGAAGCTGAAGCTTTAAGACTATTTTACAAAAATGTAGAAATAGTCAACAACAGATACCAGATAAAATGGTTATATAAGAATTATCCTCCACCCTTGGCTGATAATTACAACCTAGCCTATAAAAGCCTGGAACATCAATTGCCTAAAATGCAAAAGATGCCAGAATTTTTCAAGAAATATGACGAATATTTCGAGATGCTAATAAAGTTGGAAATGATAGAAAAAGTGGATCCAAAACAACCTGAAGGAGTTATACATTATCTCCCTCATAAAGGAATTTTGGATCTAACTAAAAGTACGCCGCTGAGAGTAGTATTTGATGGATCGGCAAAAACAAAACAATCAAAACATTCAATAAATGATTGCATGTTTAAAGGAGCAAACCTCTTACCAGATTTGCTCCAAATATTAATATCTTTTCGCAAAGATACCTACGCTATAATAGCAGACATTAAAAAAGCCTTCCATCAGATAGGGTTACATCCTAACGATAGAGATGTAATAAGATTCCTATGGGTAAAAAATCCATCAAAACCTTAAATAAAAGATAATATAATTATCTTTAGGTTTCAACGAGTACCATTTGGAATAGTCACGGCACCATTTCTATTGGCAGCAATATTAATGCACCATTTCCAACAAATAAACCCAATTTTCTACGAAAAATTTGCAAAAAATTTTTATGCAGACAATTTGGTAACATCGTTACCAACACATCAAAGTTTGCTAGCCCTACACAATGAAGCTAACAAACACATAAACGATATTTCAATGGAACTATCTCAATGGGGAACAAACTGTGTCCCATTAAGAAAAGACTTTGATCCCGAACATGCATTAAGCAAACCTCAGATCAAAGTCCTCGGCTTGACATGGGATAAGGATAATGACGTAATATTCATTAGTTCACCAAAACTGAAGGATCAAAATCAAAACTGGACAAAACGTATCTTTTTAAGAGCCATTTCCCAATATTTTGATCCCCACGGTTGGTTTGCACCGGCATTCATTCCGTCCAGAGCTTTCATCAAACAACTCTGGAACGAAAATTTTAAATGGAACTAACCTTTACCACAGTCACTACAAACAATAGCGACACAACTGGTAAAGGATCTCGGAAAATGCATAAACTATGTCCTACCAAGGCAAATTTACCCAGGGACCTATGACCCGAGTAAATGCCAACTACATATTTTTGTAGATGCCTCAAAAACAGCTTTTGCCATGGCAGCATTCTTACGTTTCACTAATCCTGAAACAAACAAGAATACAGTCAGATTTGTCTTAGGAAAATCAAGAATTGCCCCAATGAAAACTGTAACAATTCCCAAATTAGAATTGTTAGCAGCACTCATTGGAGCAAGAGCAGTGAACAACTTACGTAAACCACTCGACTTAGGTAATAGCCCAACATATCTATGGTCAGACAGTAAATGCATTCTAACATGGTTGTTAGAATGCAGAGTACTGACCCAGTTTGTATTGAACAGAGTTATCGAAATTAAAAAAGTAGAAAATCTACAATTTTGATATGTTCCGTCAGCAGAAAATCCAGCAGACATAGGCTCAAGAGGAGCAACGGTGGAAGACATCTTCCATACGAACTGGTGGTCAGCTCCTAAATGGCTTAATAACAGTCCTGATACTTGGCCAGTAACTGACCTACACATAATCCAGTCATTACCTGACACAACAGAAGAAGAGCAAACTATACCAGTTTTCTCTACTTTGAGAGAGTCATTAAACATTTCCAAAAAACTTTCGGAATTGTTACTACAAGACTACGATAGAATGTTTGACAGACACAGACCTGCCAAACTTAACAGACAACTTAAATCTAAGAAAATAAAAATACCCAAATTTAAGTTCAACACAATCAACCACGTTTGTGAAGTTAAAATATTTGCTACACAAACAGAACAAGAACTGAATCAAAACGATTCAGAACTTAAACAACAAAAAATCCAAGATAGTTCACAGCAAATCCTGGATTTATCATCCAAACCAAATAGACTCTCTCAAAGCACAATACCGTATGAAACATTCATACATGAACCAACTAAAACACCGTTCAATATAAACATAGAAAATTTCAACACTCTAATCAGTCTTAAGAGAACTTTTTACCATTGCCTAACAGCAATAAGAAAGTTTTCAAGAAAATGACTTAACAGAAATAGGTCGATTTCACCATGGACAATATTACCAAACAATTACCAATTCACACTATTATGCTTCATATATGCAGATCAGAGAAAACACTTTTCTGATATATTCAAAGCATTATCAACATATAATGCACCAGAATATGTAGCATACGAAAAATTCCACATTGTCATAGACGAATCAGGACTGTTAAGACTTCGGAATTACATACCAGTAACACCATTTACTGAAGATATACTATCTCCAGTATTGTTACATCCGAAGTCCCACTTAACAAAATTAATACTATTAAATGTACACATACATTAAATAGTCATACTGGCATAAAGTTTACGATGGCAGCATTTTGTAGAACATATTTTATACCAAAGGCAATGAGAATACTACCAAGTATTCTCAAAAAATCATGCCTTATATGCAAAAGGTTAGATAATAGACCTTATACACAACCAACACACTCAGGAATGCCAGACTTCAGACTAGTGCCTTTCACGCATCCATTCACCTACACAGGAGTGGATGTATTTGGTCCATATTCAGTATTTGACGAATATCTACCAAAAAAGAAGAAGGCACTAGCAACACCAACCACTACGGTTTACAAAAAATGGATATTAATCTTCACATGTCTATCCACCAGAGCCGTATACTTTCTATCTCTGTCGTCATTGACCACAGGAGAAATATGGGTAGCTTTCCAAACGTTCTTTGCTGATTGTGGAACACCCAAAGCAATGCTGTCAGACAGCGCGGCCCAGTTCAAACTGACAGCAACACATTTGCCACAGTTCTGGGAAGCAATAACGTCTGACAGCACCATAAAGGATAAACTCCTACAAAAAGGGATCACGTGGCATTTCACGCCACCCAAAGCTCCTTGGTACGGTGCCACATATGAAAGGCTAATAGGAGTATATAAGCAAGCATTCGAACGTGTCATGGGGCTACATTCACATCATCATCACAATTTTCAAGCTGCGCTTAAAAATATACAAGTGATGATGAATGAACGTCCCCTCTGTCCAGCACCAGACAAGGCGGAACAGATGACGCTGACCCCAGCACACTTTATGCATGCTAAACTCAAAAATTTCACCTTAGACCTAGATAAACCCTTAGAGGAAACAACTCTAACGGCTAAAAATCTGCAGAGTCTATGGAGAAAAGACCAACAAAACTTACAACAGCTTTGGGCAGCATGGAAAAGCCTCTATCTTCCTTACTTAAGAGATAGAGTCCCTAGAGGCGTAAGCAATGCTTATCACACCGTAAATTTCCAACCAAGAGTTGGAGATATAGTCCATGTCCTAGACATAATGGCAAAACCAGGTGTCTACAAATTAGCCACAGTAGTCAACCTGTTGACATCTTGTGACAGACAAACACGTCACGCAGACATTAGGTTACCTAGCTCAAAAATAGTGAGCAGACCTATTAAGTTTTTAGCACCACTGGAGCTAAACACCTCAGAAGTAGCGAACCAAACTTAACAAGTTTAACTCCTACTTCACAGACCTGTAAAAATGCACATAGACTCACATATTTAAAACCCCAATAGAAAGTGGCACCATTGGAGTTAACTATCTTTAAAGTCAAGACAGCACTTGTTCTGCCAAACACTTACTCTCACTGTCCAGCAACCTCTTCAGGATAATAGCGAGTGAGAGGTGATAGCAGGTCGCGACCAACCAAACTAGAAATTAAGATAATAATTGTCTCAATTTCACTATCAGACTAGCAAACACTAATACACACAATCTCTTTTCTTTCCAGAGTCACTCCTGTATGGCGCCAACCAATAAATTACCCCTCCAGCCACCTCAAACTCAATCCGCAAAGTCTGCAGGGGTACAACTCCACGGTTGGAGACCCCCAAGGCCTCCAACATAAACAAAAGAAAAAAATTTTTTTTGTTTTTTTTGTACATAGTTTTTGTTTATTTGTTTGTTGTTGTTGTACCTCAAGAAAGTACAATTTTTTTATGTTTTCTCTATAATAAACAATAATTTTGTACTTCTGTCTATGTACTATAATGATTTTTTACAGGCCTACAAACAACCAGTCTTGGAAGACTGGTTGTGGACACCGCCCCCAGTATCGTGGGTGTAGCCTACGATCCTCCACGCGCCTGGCGGGCGTTTAGAGAACTCCTGTACCGAAGCAATGTAGGTACAGGAGGACTGGGCTGAGGTGGTCGCCAACAGTCGTTGTCGGACATCAGGTGCGAGAAGGTGTGTGACGATGAACTACTTTTATAGTCCTCGGACGTTAAATGAACATTATATTATAAGTGCCAATCCATAGTGGTGTACTACCACTATAAGTAGTATCTACATTATAAAAGAAAAAAAACGCGCTCTAGGGTGTCAGCGAACTAGAACATTTAATGTGCTACATGTAACGCCAGAAAATAGGTGTTGGTTCACAATTTGTTTCCTATTTTTGACGTTGACACTTTACGAAATATTTATTTGAGGAAGACCACAAATAAATATTTATAATTAAATAAAATAGACTTTATAAATTAAATTTGAATGTACTAGGTATCCACTTCACTATAGTGGACCTTAACTTTGTTGAGAGATTTAGACTTCAATTAATTTTCAACGAAAATCTTTTTATAAAATATAATAAGTTTCATTTACAACACAAGAATAATAGAATTGAACAAAATAGTTAAGTAAACAAAATTAAAATTGAAGTGAACATCTTGTTCTTCAGAGTTGGAGTTTTTATAATTTAATTTCTACATGGTAAAAAGAAGAAATGGTAAGAACAGGTGGGATTAGTTTATTACGATTGGTTGTTACCAAAAAGAAGGAGAATTGACGTTTTCCAGTATTAGACAGATATTTCAACTAAGTTACACGTGTGTGACATTAGCTGAGGTCAGCCATAATTGTATTTTTATAGAAGAGACAATTTTCATCGAATTCAGACGATGCCATTTCCTGTTAGGTTTGTACTAAGAAGAAGAAGAATAAAAAAAGTGTGAGAAAATAAAAAATAAGACGAATAAATTCGTCTGTGTAAAAATATAGGCGGACATTTAAAAAAAATGTTCGTCTATATTCGTTACACAATTCTCCGGGGAGATAAAAAAAAAGGGGGAAAAGAAAAAAAAAATTTTTTTAACGTCCAATCATAATAAAGAAATCAAGAAAAAGTAAAAAAAAACATTTTTCTATTATATAAGCTTAATAGTATTAGAAAGATTATACGAAATTCGCGAAAGTATATTAGTTTACTATAATACATCTTATAAACTAGTTTCGTCGTATTTTGTTAATTTTTGTATAATGCTAGAAGTTTGAGTAGGAGTAAATACTTTCTTAGGAAAATAAACAATTGAAATGATTATAAAAATAAGTATAATAGTTATGATTATAAGCCATAAGAGAAATATCATATTTATTAAGGTAAAGTTATCATCAAGGTCTATGTGGCGGCCGCCACAATACGTCGGCACATAACAGTACTCACTTCCTCAATCACCGTCACCCGGCACCGTGGCCGAGTGAGTACGGTGCTGTCTTTTGTGACAGTGAACGAGGGAGGTTTTAGGTGTTCGGCTGGTACGGGTTCAAATCCCCGTGCTGCCTGAACACCTAAAGTGGTGACCCCGACATGATCCGAGGGATGGTTATTCACGCCATCTCTCGGACACTCGTTGAAACCGATTGGTAACTGTGGTGCATCACACCGCCATTTCTATGTGTGACGGCGCTGGTGGGCATATGCCATGGAGCGGTGATGGAGGGGGGGCATCACCACGTTCCGGTGTACATCACTACCTAGGCGCCTCCATATGGGAATGCGTATTACGCTCCGCTATACTGAGGGGGAGTGGTGTGGCGGCCGCCACACTACGTCGGCACATAACAGTACTCACTTCCTCGATCACCGTCACCCGGCACCGTGGCCGAGTGAGTACGGTGCTGTCTTTTGTGACGGTGAACGAGGGAGGTTTTAGGTGTTCGGCCAGTACGGGTTCAAATCCCCGTGCTGCCTGAACACCTAAAGTCTATATTTGGGATTTTTAGTTCAAAAGATTTTATTTTATTTTCGAGTTGGTTTATTGGGGTTATATGAGGTACAAAGTTTTTCCAATTAGGGTTATACAATTTTTTTGTTGATAAGTCAAGAGCAATATCAAACGGTTCATCCGGATCTGAAAAGTAGGTCCAAAGGATGGGTAAATGATTTTCGATTTTAATAGATTCTTCCATCGAAGATGTAAGACAAGGGGTTTCTGTTGGTATAATCATGGTACTTTCATTTTTTTGATTGATGTCTTCGATTTGTATGTGGCAAGGAACTTCTAGAATGAAAGTTCCAGGTAGGGAATTATTAATGTTTAATTTTTCCGAAGTTTTCGTGATAGAGTTCGTTGCAATAAGTGCATTGAAATTTATCACGGCAAATTTCGTATGTCCAATTGGGTGGACCAGAGTTTGATTGTTATTTTCAGAACATTTAAAAGAACAGGATTGTAATAAATTTCTGTTTAAGTTTTGGAAAAATATGTTTTTAGCACAAGAAGACAGTTTGTCGCTTCTTCGATTAGATGGAAGGTAACAAAGTGGCTTATCTGGGTTACAGAAGTGGAGATTCGTTCCAGAGATATATCTCACAGTGTTTGATCGTATCTCATTGTACTAAGAAGAAGAAGAATAAAAAAAGTGTGAGAAAATAAAAAACAAGACGAATAAATTGGTCTGTGTAAAAATATAGGCGGACATTTAAAAAAAATGTTCGTCTATATTCGTTACACTACACATTTCATCATATCGATGCATATCGATATATCGATCAACACCAATTCCTTCATACTCTTAAAAAATTACATATCGATATTAATTTAATTGATATTTCTCTCATTTTGACTAGTGGGGAAATTGTGATTGGCTGTAGGAATTTGTATTCTTTCTGTGATTGGCTGTAGCACCCTTTTTTAATGGAAATTTAACCAAAATAATTTTTTCCGAATTTACTCTGAATTCAGCTAGTGAAAGTCGAAATGTGTACCACATTAAAAAAATTTTATGGAAAATTTTACCGTCGAAACAGCAGGTATGCAACCACTTATACAAGTGTCTGTAAGTGTGTATGCTAGATTGCATATTCGATGTTTCATGGCAGAATTTAATAAACATGATTGTCTATCGCTATCTTCTTTCACCTATTAAGTTGAGTTGTGGGTTACAATTTTTGGTTACTGATGTGCTAAAACAGGCAGTTTTTGTGGAAATTTTTTTTTCTTTTAATTTTATGAATTTTCAAACTTTATTAAAATTTTTAATTTTAAGTATAGGCCATAGTGGAGAGGAAGTTTTTTACTATCTCAACGAGATCTAATATGAAAATGGCGTAGATGCTACCTACACAGCTACTCCATCGCCAATAGCTAGTGGAAGGTGTGTGTCTATATTTACATTCTCACAGCCACTCCCCCACTGATGCAACTACAATGAAGTACAACATGGTACCAGGCTGCTACTATTTGGTAAATCTTATCAAACCTACAATGTAGGTTTACACTATCATGGCTCAACGCCACTCTGTGGAGGGGGTGTGTGAACAATAACATGGTTGCAAGTCCATTTCAATATCGGGTTCACCAGTTTTGTTAGTTGTCATCTCTGGAAATCAGACTAGTAACCTACAGGTTGGGAAAACAATGACGCTATCCGTGTGGCTAGGCCATCGCCAATACCTAGGGGGAAGTGTGTATCTATATTCACATCTCCAAAGAAATAAACAAAGAAAAATTAATCTATTCAGGGAATTTTACCGAGTCATATTTTGGAAATTCTATAGGAACTTTCTTTCCTAGAATTTAGAATTAGAATAATTTGTAGATTCTATAAAAACTTGAATTTCTAGAATATTATAATCATAAGGAAGCTTACTGAATACTGAGGTCGATTTTTAGGGATATTTGGAGAATTTGGAAATTCGAGTCTAAAAGAAGTTTCATTCCCAGATATTAAAAATTGAGGTGTAGCTTACTGCTGTAGGGTTTTCATAGTAATGGCAGAATTTTAAACAATTTTATGAGAACTTGCATTCTTAGAATATTAAAATTATGGGGAAATTTGTTGAGATGGAATTTTAATTGTAACTACCTATTTCGGAAAACAGGTACTGTGCCAGAGCTTGTTTAAATACAAGCCTGCTTTTGTGGTGGGGCTTGGTGCGCTAGAATTATTATTATTTCGTTTGACCAGATTTCATCAACCTTTTGAAATTTATTTTTATTTCTTTGGTGGTCTGCCCTCCCTACTTCCAAGGATAATTTTAATCAAGTTTTCATTATTATCCTATGCAGTAAATTGAAGCTTTATTCAAATCTTAACCACCTTATGAACAATGTAAATACGTGCTATTTTGAATATTGTATTATTATTGCCTTCCGTTATAATTCAACATGAAAGGTTCATTGTAAATTTAATTTTGAAGGTAATTACCCATGGTCCAATTATTATAATTGCATAAAAAGCAATAATGATGAGAGGAAAAATTAATTTCATTAAAATTTAAGTATTCGAACTTACTAAAAATATCGGTTTCATATAAAGTTGAGCAGAGGAACTCGATGTTGACTAATGAAGAAGTTTTCCGAACTAAAATGATTTTTAGAACAATAAGGCATATTGTTATATTTTATTGAACAGTAAAAAAAAATTATGCGTTAGCCGAATTCCGTAAAATTCCTTTATTAACTTTCATTCGTATAATTATAATTTTTATAAATTTTAGAATCATTACAAACAGATAAAATAACTTAACACGTTAACTTTAAAGATATTACTTTAACAAATACAATTTTTAATGGCAAGTAACGATTAAATAGAAACAAAAAATATACAATCACTATGTATAAATTATACATTGATACATACCATAGGTAGGTATGTATTACATGATAAATTATTTTGTAACTGATCTTAAGTTGTATTGAAACATGTAAAACTAATAAAATTGTTTAAAATTAATTTTGATTTCAAAAAAAAAAAAAAAATAATTGAAAAACAAAAGAATGGTTGTGTATACGAGTATTCTTATTATTTTTGAAAAACCATTCACACATGAAAAATATTATTTCACTCTCTATGTGTAAGGGTCATAATTTCTGTTAATAGGTAGCAGACGTACATAAGATCTGCATCCAGCAGGCTTCATTATAGAAAACAGTAAAAATTGAAGTCATCCTTAGGTAAAATACGATTTCCTTTCGTTAATACATTGAGCACATTTAAAACATAACGATTAATTTTTGATTCTTTAACTTTATGCCACACAATGAACACAAAATTTCCACAAAAAAATAAAACAAAAATAAAGATAAAATAAAAAGAAATAGAAGGAAATAGAGCAAAAAAAGAGTGAGAATGGAAAAGAGAAAGAGGTTGAGAAATAATTTACCTACTCAAACAATTGAATTTTCGTTATTATTGGTCGCTAATAATAATATTATGAAAGTTGACAGAGAACGGATGAGATTAAAACGAAAATTTCGTCAGAAAAATGCAACTTATCATGTACAGAGAGACCGCGGCAAAAGAAAATATCCGAGCGCTACAAAATTCATTAATGCTAGTCAATGGATCAAAAAAAAAAAAAAAATTAACACAACTGGAACGCATATACATAATAATATTATAATGCTTCCATAAGGATAACTAAATTAGTTGACCAGATATTACAAAATTTTACAGACAAAAAGAGATAGAAAAAAAGTAAAACAAAAGAAAAATCAACATATTTCTTTCTCAAAAAAGGAAAGAAAGAAAAAAAGTGTCATGGTAAAACTTAAAGTTACAATGATGAAACAATAATCATTCCAATTCGGTCAGTATAACTTCTAACGAATCGTCATCTGTTTGCCTTACTCCAAGTAAAAATATATCTTCATTACAATAAAATTTGAGCATTTCATCATCAATTTTGGCTATAATCCTGCAAGCATAGAAAAATTATTTGATTAATTTTCAGATCAGTCTAAACTAAAAAGTATAAACAATTATAGTTTACATCACAATATGTGTGGAGAAAACTGGTGGCGCAACGGCTGGACTTGATCCCGAAATCTTTCAAATACAATATGGAGCACCAAAAAATTGCGACAACCAGATCGCTAATTTTATGATTTCTTTGGTGGAGATACCTACTTTATTTTATGTTTTATGAATTTGGTATGAAGATATTTAAATATTTAAGTAGTTCATAGAAAATTTTTTTCTCGACGTTTCCGGTTTTTTAGCTTTGAAGTTCGATTACAATTAGGTAGGTACCTAGCTACTCTGAAGTGATTCATTGATGATTTTATCATGAGTTAGGTACCTACTTAATATATTTGATCGCTCAGCTGCGAAAAGAACTACTTACTTCAAATTTTATATTTTCAAAACAGAGGTCTAAATTCGACATTAGGTAGGTACCTATATGCATTTTGAAGTTATTTCACGCTTTTAATACGAGTATATTACGTGATTCTTCTCAAATGAGGAGAAAACGCCTGATAATAGTTAACAGACGTTTCAGAAGAGACACAGTTTTTTGATGCTTTCATTTAATTAATTGGAAAGTTTAATAGATTTTGGATTTGATTTTTACTGCACTTGTTTGTCACTTTGGAAATAACATAAAGCTTAAGGCCAATACACGACCAAAAAGTTTTAGCTGATTTCAAGAGGATTGAAAGAGGAGTGAATTGACTCTATCTTTCTATCTTAAAAATTGGTTTTTGATCCATGGGTAACAATAAAATCCAATCGGTGACCTAACTGTCTTTATTAAATTCGATGATTTTGCGTGACCTGCCAACGACACATAAGCAATTTTTTATCGCTTATAAATAAACACGTGAATTCATGTTATTGTAATTTCGTTATAATAAACGTACAACCTGATTTTTTAAGACAAAATTCAACGAAAATTATTTAGACAAAATTCAAGGCGCATGCGCCAACTACCTACAAATGTTTAATAACGAACTGATCAGTGTTGCCAGGCTAGTACAAGCCAAAGCGCCGCTTCAAGGATTATATATTATACAGGTAGGTAGGGACTTAGGTAATCAGCTTTCAATATTTGTCTAGCTTGTTATTTAATGAAAGGTTCACTCTCGTAATAAAGGTCTTAACTCCACCAGCAGCATTTTATTTATTTAGAACTATGATAGCACAAACACCTAAAAGCAATTCTACAAAGTTGATAAAACTACACGTACCTACTCAAATAAATACTCCTTAGATAAATTCTCTTATTATGTGACCGAAAATATTAATAAAATCGGTTAGTAATTCAAAAATAATCGAAGAAAAAGCATTATCACAAGAAGCGAAGTTAGTAAGGCAAAGGAAATTGAAGGGTATTTTGAAACTCAATATACAATTGTTGCACTTGTTTTTTTTAATTTTTTGACTAGAATTTTCGGTATAAAGGTTATTCGTTTTTTCTTACAAGTTCAAAATAAAAATATAATTTAGCGAAGAACTACGAAAGTTTAAGAAGAAGAAGAAAAAAAGGCAGACTTACCCCTGTTTGTTTTTTCTTAACAAGTTACTAATACTGGAGGAGGTTATTTTGTACTTAGACTGAATCTGGAAAAATAAGTAAAACAAAAAATTATTGACATTCATCCAGCAAGACTAATTAATCACACTATAAAAGTGTATTTTTGTTTTACTTTTTACTACGTTAAGTGGTAAAATTTATTTTTCTCTTTTTTGTTTTGTTTATTTACTTTTTTTCCTTCGAAATGTACCCTTAAAAAATTTGTTAAAATTTTTAGAAAAAAAAGGGAATTTTAATAAGACTTGTTTTGTTTTTGTTTTTGTTTTTTTTTTTTTTTCAATGAAATAAATGCAACTTTATGTAACTTTTTTGTTTGGATTACGGTTTAGTAGCGTATAGAGAAGAGAATACATGCGGAGTCCCAATAAACCACTTACCAAACACAAAGGAGTATAGTATATTATCACAAACCTAATTGTTAAGATTCTTTTCTTTCAGTTTTCAGTAATGTTACAAGCGAAAAAAAAAGAGAAAAATAAACCACAATTAAGAGAAAGGATGACACTAGCATATGTATCCTTCAATTTTGTCATAATGTGCGGATGAAAATAATGAGTTGAAAATAGGCCCATGATCCGGAAAATGATTATTAGCCTTGAAACTACAAGTGATGTAAATAACAAACGACCCACTATACACATAGCCTACTGCTAATTTATGATAGTGACTGATATGTGGAAGAAAGATAATATACAATATGGAATACGAAGGTAAATGTTATTAAATAGTAGGTATAACTTACGAAATATAATTATGTAAATATACCTTTAATTTTACAAAGCTAATGATAAAAGCGTCGACTAATTAAGATAGGTATAAAGCATACCAAAATGTAAATGCACAAATTTAAGCTGATTTTAGGGCTGAAAAACGAGGGAATTTTACGAAAGAAAAATTATCAATGGGTAATCTTATTCGAATGATCGATAATATTCCGATATTCTCAGTCTTCATACTTCTGGTAAAAATATCACGATAAAAGCAGAAACTGAAAACTTTATGGTAAGTATCTACCTATGAATTAAATTGAATAAATTTGACCTCCGGAAATGTGTTTTGCTATGCAGGTTAAAAGGTTTATAATTACCACAAAGAAGACGTTTAACTAAGTCAGTGTAGTGTTGAGCAAGTTTATGGAAGTATAAATTTTTGGGGCAAAAAACTGAGAAAATGAAGACTTTACGAAGAACCAAATTAATATGTAAAAAACAGGTTGGCTTTGAAAAGACCTGCATGATAGTCTGCAAAATTCACTGATTTTTTATAAATCATAATTATTTAGGGTCCACAGTTGTGCACTGGCAGTTAGCACTTTAATTTCTAACCAGCGATGAATATTTCATCAAGTTGAGGTTGAAAAAAACTACTTAGCTACACAACTTCAAAATTTAAAACTAATAATATATGCTGTTTGTAAACCACAAAATCCTTGAACGTATTTATTCCGAAGAGTGGTAAACGTATGGTGTGGTAAGAAAGAACGAAAAGAATTCCCCTCATTAATTCCAAACTTCTCTGAAAAACTTAAAGTTGCGAATTAAAGGACAACGTTTATGCCATGAATATTAAAGAATTTATAAAATATTTAATTCTGTAAGCTTCTTTTCGTCGAATTTCCTCACTTAAGAGTACGATACCATGCTATAGGAAAGTACTAGGAATTTTATTTTGAATGCATTGACACTGATCTTTGAGGCAAACCCTGAAACAATTTGAACAGTTCGAGTGGCATATTTCAGTTTAATTTAATTCTAAAACAGTTTTCTTCAATCAGTTGGGAGCTTGGGACTTAAGAAAATTTCAAAAATCGTGCTGAGCAAAAAAAAATTAATATTTTTGGAATGAATTAATTCATACAGATACAGGCCAGGATAAATATGATTATGAATTAAAACACGTTCCAGGTTACAATATTTAGTGAAAATAAAATTGAAAAGAAAGAAAAACATAGTTATTTCAAAAATAGTGATTTATTGATTAAAATAATACCCAGATATCTAAGTAAGGTACCTATCTATTAGACCAGCTAGATAAAATATATTACCTAACAGCAAATATTTAGGGGAAAACTGCTCTTTTACTTGGAAAGATTAGAACCTGTTACCCTTTTCAAAAAAAAAAAAAAATTAATAATAATAATAATAATAATAATAATAATAATAATAATAATAATAAAAATAATAATAATAATAATAATAATAATAATAATAATAATAATAATAATAATAATAATAATAATAATAATAATAATAATAATAATAATAATAATAATAATAATAATAATAATAATAATAATAAAAAAAACCTTCAGACCTCTAAGCCAAATTAATAGCCCAATAAGAAAGTAACTTTGCATTTGCGTAAATAATATGATGAAGCGCATATAATTCTATTGTATATTATAATGTGTGTGAGTAGCAAGCGCGTTATTACAGGAAAATTCAAAAAGCTAGGAATTTTTCAGCGCCAAAAGCGAAAAAATGATCTTTTGATGAGGTTATTTTTACGGTTTGATTAAAGCGTAGAACTAGTTAAATAAAAATCAAGCGGAGCACTGATCAAACAAATGAATACCTCAGTAGTCAGATATTTTCCTTTGATATTATGAATATTTCTTCATATTAGGGTAGTAGTATTTTGAAAATCAGATGTGTACAGATGGGTTTCTTTATTATTCGTAAATTGATTAAATCTTTGATCGTCCTAATATATTTAGGTCAAAATTAATAATTCAAATAATGAAATCATGGAAAAAATATATAAAATAGAATAAAAATTATAGAATGTGCTGTTATTACAAGAAAGGTAGGTAATAAAAGACAAAACATATTAAAAACACAATGCCAGCGCGTGGATGCATTCCTGAAAGAAAAAAAAATTATCCTCAAACCGTTGTGATAAAAATATTAGTTCAAGCATGGTGATGTTAAATATTATTAATAGTACCAACATTCAACACAAACTGAGAGGAGGGTTACTGTTAAATCTTATTTACAATAACGGAGGAGAGTAAAAAATAGTTTTTCTTTTATATATTTTTTTTAAAAGGTAATTTGAACAAATAAACAAATGGAAAAATATGATGAAGTAATAATGTATAAATATTTGTAAGAGAACAAAGATAGCGAATATTTAAGATTAATCGAGTATGATGAAATTCCTGGTTAAATGAGCGTAAGAAGACATATTCTATGGTAAGTATCAAGTCAGTAACGAACTTACAGCATTGAGCAATCCTTGAGTAGTTGGGGGTGCGACGTGCAAGGGCGTGTATACGTCCTCATTTTCTTGTCGCACATAGAGCATAACTCTTTCGTTTAGCGACGGAACCATTTTCGGTCTTTTTAATGGTGGTGGACTTGAAAAAACAGTCCCATCGGTTGTTAAACTGCCATCTATAACATCTTTTTTGTCACTGAAACAGATAAAAAATGATTATTGTTAGAGACGATCCATATGTGCGTGTCTACGCAAATATCTTAAACAACTCAAGAAAATTTTTTAGATCGTTGGATTTCAAAGGCCACATCTCCTAACGAAACATGTTATTTTATGGGCTACATTGCTATAAATTTCACAATATTCTATTCTTTAATAAGGCACCAAAACATCACCACATAATATACTATGAGGGTATGCAGTTTGAATGAATCTAATTCAATCAATTTCGGAAAAAAGGAAAAATTTGTTAACATCCATGTTAAACTTTTTCTTAGTCTCAGAATAGAGCTTACGTATCAGTTTACTATTCTTGAGGTACAATTAAAGAAAAAAAAAATCTCTATCGCAGCAATACTTCGTTAGTGTGCAAATTTGCAACTATAATGTAAAGAAAAAACAAAAAAAAAACATAAATATATGCAATGCTGAAAAGAAACTAGTGACGCATGAGGCTACCACCCCTTTTTCTTTTTTTTGATTCGTAATTATTTTGGCGAATTTTTAATAAAATAGAATTTCATTTGCAGCTTTTACCGTGGTTTGTTCATGTTCATTTTTCACTCTTTTGCATTTTTCTTATCTCATCTCTGTCTCTCTCACGCATATCTTCTTCTCTTCGTTTTTTTTTATGTCATAGTCATTCACCTCGGATATCTCGATCATTTCTTCACTACATTCACGAACATTCAAAATTCTACATGATCTGTTCATGTTTCATCTCTTGGTTCTTTCATTTCATTCACCTACTTCTTATCTTCAAACCCGGTAGATGTATTTTTCTCCTTCTTTTCTTCATTTTTTCCACCGAATTTTCTATAATGTTCCATATGCAATGTTTTTTCTATCTCTCTGTTCTGTTAAAAATCTCAGAGGGAAAATCTGACGTTTCTAAAGTCAGTTCGTTTTCTAATGCTCTAGGAGCAACATGTATTATTTTTATACCTTTCCTTGGTTCATTATATTTAATATTTTTTGAAAAATGTGTTAATTCATTTAAAAGGCAATGGGCAATAATTCGGTGGTGTGGTTCCTGATTTGTACCTGAAGCAGAATGGCACTATGTAAGTACATTTCCATGGATTTCCGAGGTATGCAGATGTAAAAAATATAGTCGTTCCACGCTGACATCGGGTCCATGAATTCTGGTAGGCTGAGCTGGTCGGGGGGCAACATTTTGGAGTTGCCTCCCTTTGCAAATGGGACATGATTCGTGTTTTTCAGCCGTGGCCGTGGATTTTATAAAAAATAATAATGTGCAATCTGTTGGGTGGTGGGTCCCAAGTAGGCCCCCCTGGCATACCACACTAGTAACCCTTTGCACTGTAAATACAAACAAGATATTTCAAGCTACACAGGCGACTCCACCTAGTTGATTATGAAACGAATTAGGGTTGTTTATTAGCCACATAGTAATGTATTTTCCTAAAATTTATGATTTCAAACCTGAGAATACCTATAAAACAAATGAAGAAATATTTTATTGAATATCGCAAATGCAAGAATTGCGATCAATGAAAAATGATTGAGACTCGTCTCAATAAATTTTTCTTCGTTGCAAACATTTTTGAATAAGGTTCTTCATATTTTATAGCCTACATAAAAGAAGATAATACTCTTTATTTCAAACGTATGGTAATGTCACTGGACGTATAGGGTAGGTTACCAATATAAGTTCCACGAATTTCTATTCGCCTTGTAATGCAGGAAGGGTATTTCCGCATATTTAAGGAGCAAGTGCGCCCTTCAATGCCCTGTATTGCGGAAAGTATTATTTGGTGTATTTACGGCTCAAAGGCTATGATTTCAGTCAGTTTTGAGCAGAAATGGGATTTCACGTGTAAAATTGGATACCTATTCCACCTTAAGTGTAGAATATATGGAATGAAGATGTGTAAAACAACATATAGAATATGTAGAATATACGTAGATAAGGTAAATAAATATGATAATACTCATAATTTTCATGTTTATTTATTCTATGTATCATATTTTACATATTCAACACAAGTAAAAGATAAATTCCATTTTATATACTGTACATGCAGAATACTTAAATGCAGTCATATGAATATAAAAAACTTTTACTTCCAAACCCTGGTTCTGAGCCACGAATTTTTAAGATAATCGCATAGTCAAAATTCGACCAAAAATATTGTGCATAATTATAGATATTTTCGAGGTTAGATTTCGATGTTATCTACCAGAAAAAAAAATTTTTTTTTAATTTAATTTTTCATTTCTCAGTTTACGGCAATATGAGGAACAGAAAAAGTCCTCTTTACATTTGCTCTGCCTTGTACAGCAAATGTAGAGAAGGGTTTCAAAGGCGGACCATTTTTAGGTATTAATGGTTTATGAAATCGGATAAAAATTACAAGTAAATTTTTTAACATCAAATTCTTAGTAGTTAATATACTTAGCTCCTTATTCATTGAGATGGGATACTCATTTATTAAATATTTTCACTTGTTTTAAGGTGTACTAAGGATATGAGTGGGGAAGTTTCCTCAAGAAAAACCAGTTATAAAATAATTTTTGGTCTGTTCCTTACTTTTAAATAGGCTACAGTATGTTCAGAAGTAAAACTTGATGAGATATCCTACAAAAAAATTTGACCCTGTGACCCTGGATGAGAAAAGGGATCCAGATCACTAGACAAGAATTTTTTACGGTAGTAGGAATTTGAAGCCTTCTGTGGTGATATATTGTACTTACATAGCATATTACTGTATATAACTTCGTTTTTTTTTTTTTTTTTTTAATAGACATAATTAAAACATACATTCTGATGCAAATATAATGACGAACTTTATTACTTGGTTCGCCAAAACATTAGGCCAGCAACACCATTAAATATTTTGGGTTCCATGAAATATTTTTCAGCAAAAACTTCAGCTATTTATGAATATAAAGTTGTAAATTTTTATTGTCATGTTTTTTTCCATTTAAATAAATAGATATGTAGGTACATGATACAGAATGAATTTAAAATTTGATTAAAAATTAATGGTGGAAAAATTAATTTTTTTCACAAAAAATGAAACAAAATCTTTATGTTTATCGAACAAAATACAATTTATGAAGTATAATGGCTCAAATCTCGATCGTCAAAAGCTTCAAAATTTAAATTATTGACAAATCTTCATGAACTTACTTATGAGTATCTGGAGGAAAGTGATTATGGAATTTCAGCGTCTGCGGCGCAGGTGATGCAACTTTGGCACCATGTAATAAAAATGGAGATGCGTGTTTCAGTGAGCCAGCTTCTCCATTTGAAAGGCTGCCGTGAACAATAAAATAAAAATTATTAAGTATGCATATAAATATTTTTGAACAATTTTAGAATTAAATAAATTAATATTACCTTGACGTGTCAGTTTCGTGGCCATAAAATCCTTGTAATTCCATTGATGTTAACTATAACAACATCAACAAAATTAATATTTATCACAATCGACTAAAATTATAAGTTCGCAGAAAATAAGAAAATAGAAATGAAAAAATTACAAAAGCGGTTAAGAGGCTAATATTTGAAAAAATTCAGTGCTAGAGAAATTGGGATTTTTGAATGAACTGTAATATCTAATGGATAAGATTTTCAGTTCGAATTATTATGTAACTATAATTTAGAGCTTGACATATCAAAATAAAGTAGAATCCGTATCTAGAACTCAATTTTATTCGGATAATTTTCATCAGCAATAATTTATTAGTCAACTAATAAGTTTTATTCTAATATTTCAAGTTTCACATTTATTTTCATTTTAATATTGATTATTGGGAGCAGCGATTTACCGTATGTATTCGTAATACAACTAAAAATAAAATATGTGGATACTGAACTCATCGATTAACATTTGTGGTATGCGACCCTGATAGGCCGATTTCGTAAAATTAATTTTGAAAAAACTCTAAAATGGCCATGCACCAAAGAAGGTGCTCATGAATAGAAAAAGTTAGCTTACATCACTGAGTTTTTGCCAGAGGTTGTCCATTGCCAGTGAAAAATCTAGTCCATTAAAATCAAACACATAAGTTATTAAGAAATAGGTAAAAATATAAAAAATACTAGAGAAAAATATTGTGGTGTTTATCTATCGAATGCTGGTTGAATAGAGCATTAGAAAAAAGTTTACATAGAAGTGAAGAAATTAACTGCTCCGTGAGAAAAAAAGAAAGAAAGGGATATTACTAGTTTATTCTGCAATATACTGAGGTAAAAACACAGCAACTACTATTATCAAAATTACCAAGTACCAAACCGAAGTGAGGGAGAAAAGGGAAAGAAAATAATTTTAAATGGGAAAGAGAAAATATGTTCTTCGTGAGTAAATCTAGGCTATGGCAATTAGCTTAACCAAGACTTACCAAAAATTTTATTATTAGAGGGAATTTTTTTTTAATTTTAATTTATTTTCGAAATAAGGGTGGGCAAAAATTATAAGGGGTGGTATTATAAATAGAATTTATTATTATGTCATGTCAGGTCATACACGTCATACTTCTAAAAAACATAGTGGCCATTTCTCTGGGTGTGCGAGGTGTGGATCTCACGTCCAATCTCTTATAAAATATTTGCTTTAAAGGGACAAATTATAGTACCTACGGGGTGGAGGGAAGACTACCGAAAAATGTGTTTAATGAAGTGCGGTTTGAAATCCACACAAAATAGTATTTTTGGGTGGTCAGCTTATCAGTGTTGCCAATCTTTAGTAGCGTAAGTTAATTCTCTTTCACTTTCTCTTTCAGTCCTCTGTCACTCATCGCTTTTTCAGTGGAGTTGTAGATAGATAGATTAAAATTACATGAAGTTGTTTTCTTTTTCTTTCTCTTTTTTTTTTTTTTAATGCAATTCATTTTTGATATTTTTTCATTAACCCTTCCATATTGTTATTCCATTTTGATTTTATTCTCTAATAATTTTTTATCCTATTCTTTTCTTTTTGAGGCGTCAGAACAAAAGAAGAGTATTTGAAAGAAAGGTTTCAAAATTGATGGAAACAATAAAATAATATTTAATGTGAAAATTTTTCAAAATTTTCTGTTAGACTTTTAAAACACTCAGGAACTGGAAACTTGACACTTCATATAATAACAGTTTGTTCTATAGTATGGGGAGGTGGAGGAAAATTTAAAAATAATTTGTCTCACAAAGTTTCCAATTTTTTTACCCGACTTAGTGAGCAAGTTATTACAATGAGAAAAAAATGACTGGTGTTTTATGTTATTTTTTGGTTCGACAATACACAACAACTGTAATATAAATTTTATTCTACGACTTACTTATCAACCTACTTTATTTTGTACTAAATTAACCAAAGAATAGATATGATTTTCAATAGTTTTTCTTTTATTTAAAGTTGAACTTAGAACATACACAGGATTTGAATCAGGAGGAGGGTAGGCCAAAGATTAGGTATTAACTTTTCAATAGTTTTTCCTACCATTTTTTTATCTGTCACTTCTTTTGTTTTATTTTACATTTTACAGTCAATTAGTGGAGAGGTCCTTGTCCCTTTGTATGACCATGAGTAGAGTGGTTTGTCTGTTTTTTTTTTATAACATGATATCACAGAGACAACCACATTTTATGGTTTCGTAAAGCTAAAAATATTGGTGTAAAAGAAACCATGTTGGATGCAGCTTTTGTTGAAGAGGGTGAGTGTTTACCTTTTCCTTTCCCTTCTGGTCCATTAACTCATATGATATTTGGAATAGACCATAGGCGCCGACTTCAGTTTTTTTTTCAGTATTGCCGAATTTTGTGATTGTAATTTGTAGGCTAATGAGTGGAAACTGTTGATTAGAATAGAAAAAATAATTGCAGGGTTGGGAGAGAGAATTTTCAGTGCTGCAGGGTAACACTGAAAATCACTTATGTGTTGCAGTTTCACTTCGTGTGTCCGTAAATCGGTGAATATGTAATAGACTATAGGAGTGTCATACCCTCAGACTGTAACTCTGTCGATCTTAAGTCTCACTGATGAGTCTTCGACTGTTTGTGAGGGTATGGGTGTGGCTGTGTGTGTGCCCCTGTCAACTGAACACAATTCATTGCATTTTTGAAACAAACCTCTTATATATTTCATTCAATGATTACTAAGCCTTTATTTAAGCTAGAGAGCTGAGGCTGGCATTGCTAAAAAGAGGACATAATTTACATTTTCATAGCTCTTATATATACTATAAAAACCACTTCTGTATTTACAAATATAATTTTTGGCTATATATTTATTTTAGCTAAACTCTAAAATCATTTTTTTTTTTTTGGTTAATTGATGATTCAAGTTCTGAAACATTATTAAGTAGATCTACGGGAATAAAATTATTATTACATAGTAGCATTGAGTACTTTCTAGTAATTTTATAATCATCTTTATCAATTTGAAAATGAAAAAACCTGTTAGAAAATTTATCATTTTTTAGAATCTAAAAACCTCTCCTTTTTCACTTAATGATTCTTCAATCGCTACTTAAGCTAGAGAACTGTAGTTAGTATCATTGAATTAAAAAAAAAGTTTGTAAAAATTTACTGTTCAGATAACTTTTTTATCATCTTTAGCAGTTTGAAAATAAACAAACAAAAAAAAGAAAAATCAAAGGAAAATTTGCGGTTTTTGGAACCGAGAAACCTCTCATCTTTCTCTTAAAGATTCTTCACCAGTTATTTAAGTTAGACAGCTGAAGTTGGTTATGCTTAAAATCCTTCACGGGTGTTCACGTGTTTTTTTTTTATGTTCTCAACTAAAGAAAAAGCACAAATTAATGGAAAATTTGATGTTAGAATATGGTTTAGACATTTCAGATTTAGAACGTACAAATCAATCCTTCATAAGTACGGACACAGCGGCACTTACGTTTTTAATTAAGTTTTCTTTTGAAAATCTACTTATTAATCTTGGTGTCATGGAATGATCTGGGGTTGGGGGTGGATACGTCCTTTGTTTCATAATTCAAGGAAAATTTTGGCATTAATAACTCAAATTCATATGTATACATATATATTTATTGTTACCACGGTGCAGGTCGGAATTTTTATCTAATAGTCACAAAATTTGGAACGAACATTATTACTAACCTAAGGACCTGACTTATTGATTTTGTTGCGGATCGGCCGTACGATTCTTCCGGTATGACTATTTTCATTTTTGTTTTAGCTATAAAATTTTTAATTTTCTACCAATAACTACGAAATTTGAAATAAATATTAATTCGGATCTATTAAAACTTGCTATAAATTTTAGTGCGGAACAGCCATACGGTAGACTATTATTGGTATGGCTATTTTCACTTCTGTTTTAATTATAAAATTATTAATTTTTTATCAATAGCTACGAAATTTGTAACAAATATTATAACTTGCTATAAATGTTGGTGTGGATCGGTCCCACGGTACTTCCGGTAACATTACTTTTGTTTTTAATTGGCCTATAAAAGGCCTAATTTTGGACCAATAGGAACGTAATTTAGAACAAATATTTATTACGATCTGTTAATAACTTTTTAGTGACTACCTACCTAATGTTATATTTTTTGAAAACTACTTTTTTTAACAGAGCTGCTACTGCGTAAGAGCTCTTTTTTTAGGTTCAAAAGGACAGAATCATAAATTAATGGAAGATTTGCCGCTTTAGTATTGTTTAGGTATTTTCAGGTTTACACATCAATCCTTCATAAGTACAGCCGCAGAGGCACTCACATATTTTTTAGCATTAAAAGTGTTTCTAGAGTCAGTTTGTGAAAAAATGTTCACCATCCATTTTTAGCGATGTGTTAGCGTGAAGAGTGGGAGAAGGGGTAGATAACTAGTGTAAAGAGTGCGAGAAATGGTAGATGACAGAAAAGTGGTGGAAGGAGAAAATGGTAATGAAAAATAAAGTGTAGCCTTGGTGATAACTTGTTTCGTTGTTTATGGAGTAAATAGGAGGCTGAAAGAAAACTAAATACTTTATTTTTTGTAATTTTTATTAATTTTCAACGACCCCTCTGTTTCTTATATAGGGTGAAACCTGGTGATTATTTTTTTAACTTCGTTCTAGCATGACTTCTTTCCTTGGCAACAAAATGCATTGAATTTTATTTTTAATGATACAATGTGATTCGATTATTTTTTTTAGATACATGAGATGAGTTTGGAGTTATCTTTTCTTTATTCAATTTTTTGTATGAATAATAATTTCTTTAACGAAGAATTTTAAATTTTTAAGAAAGATATGAGGAGTTAATTTCAAATTTTGTTTCACTTATTAGGTATCGATTTATATTGTATGAGAGCGGGAAATCAGAAAAAATACGTAAGTAATCCTTTGTTTTTTTGAAAGTGGAAAACACAGAAAAAATAAAATTATTCTCAGGATTTATGATGCGATTTATTTTTATTTTTTATCCACTCTTCTCAATGTTTCCTACCCAACCTTATCTAAGAAGAATACTTTTAGTCAACGAAATTACAATTTTGTTCATTGTTCTTAGATGTGGCGCCATTAATAAATTAACATAGGTATGTACCAATTGGGCGATTATACGTTAGTTTTTGTGGAATTTTATTTTAATTAAAGTACATCCCTGTAGGTGTAGTTAAAGAAATTTTTAATTGTAGGTTCCTATCTTAGGTAGGATTACAAAATCGCTTTATGTTTTTGTGCCTAAGGGAATAGTTCTAGATTGGTCATTGTTTGTTTTTCATCGATTGGTTCAAATTATCAACAAAGAAATGCTGTAAAATGACTAATTTCGAGTCATTCAATCCATACTAAGCATCTATTCGATCAGCTTGACTTTCCCTGTAGTAAAATAGAAAATATTGGCTTCTTAATGGAACTAATTGGTTACAACGAGACTATACTTGTAGGATAAATTCATTTGGATAAATACATGATGAATCTTACAGAGTCTTTGCCTTCCATTTATGTAATATGCAATAGGTTTCCTGGATCGGCCATGTTCAAATACCACAAAAATAATCAAAATTAGTGACAGACTCGGCATACCAAAAATCGAAAATAGGTAACTGTAGTTATATACTTGATATATTTTCATTATCTATATCATATTTTGTGAGTTAAGTAACTTCATATATGTATTGGAGAAAGCCTGTTTACCATGGCATGATTTAAGGGACGAAAAAAAAAATTGAGAAAGAGGCAAAGGCCAAAGTGTGAAAACTCTTAGGTATATTATGAAGGGCTATGATGAAAATTTTTCACTGAAAGGGTAAACAAAGTTTAACGAAAATAGATTTGAATATTTTGGCAAGTTTTTTTTCAACATAAATGAGACTTTTTTGTACTAACAATTCAGTTGGCCTATGCAAGTTTAAAATTTCATTTCGATTTCCAAAAATTATAAAAAGAAATTATATTAATCGAAATGAATAAATGATGTACTGAAAAAAAATAGAGTTACTGTAAAAATCTATTAACCAAAAACTATTCATGTTTTTTTTTGTTTTTTTTGTTGTTTTTTTTTTAAATTTGAGGTATAAAAATAAAAATAAAAATAAAAATAAAAATAAAAATAAAAATAAAATAAAAAAAGCTATAAGACCAATAATAAGTAAGAGGTACAAATGTTTAAAAAAAGTTATTGGAGGTGAGCAAATAAACATGTACCTACGGTAACAAACTCGAGTATGAAAAACAAATAGGCAAACAAATAACAGCAAGTCAACAGAAAAAAATTGAATAAAGTAAAACAGCGGATATTATACAAGCTTTGCAGATGTCAACACTCAACTAATTGTAAGTTCAAAAATATAAACAAACCATGTAGTGAATATTTGAAATGTTCAAAAGTTGACTAGAGGACACAGTCATTCGAGAACCGACAACATGTTGAAACTTGTGTCTTCCTGTACGCAGAACGAATATCAAAAGTGAAATTAAATTAGATGGATTTGTAGGCCTATTATATGTATATAGTTAGGTGGTGAAAAAATCGTTTCCTATATATTTCTGCTCCAGGACGTTCACTTTCACAAATAGATTAAGAAGTTTTTTGTCAATAATTTAAGCGGTCAGGCTTATATAGAACTGAAACGAAAAAATATGTGGAAAGCAAAACAGAAGGAAAGAAATTTTTACTATATTTGTACTTTTGTAGCAAAGTCGTTGATAGAAATTGTTTAGAAGACGCGTTTTTATGGTTCTCTCCAGGATAAGGAGAAACTAAGATTTGAAAAAAAAAAAAAGTGGAGCCACAAACCTTGTCTATATCTTCGGCTGGTGAGAATAAAACAGGTGGTTTATTGAGATCGGCCATACTATAAAATTCAGATCTCTCGCAAGGTGGATGGTACATTTCGTCCATCTTTTTACGACCAGTAGCTGTCATTTTTCGTTTGGCTGCTCGGCGCTCTTCGTCACGCGTCTTCCTTTCTGCGCCCTACAAAATGATTGACAAATAAAAATTTAATAAAATTAATACCAAATTTAATTATCGAATAGGTAGGCAAAAGATAACGCTGCAAAAGAAAGAAAAAAAATTAAAAGGTCACATCATCGGAACTTCGGAAGTGTGTTTGGTCAGTCACGAATAAAGTCATTGGACTAAAAAGAATTTTCATATATTCACATTTAGTTATAGTTAGGTCTAATATATATGTATGCAAAAAGAACATTCTTCTTTTTTCAAATAGCTACAGTTTTGTATTTTACTCTCGTTCTTTCATGAATTTGTAATGTTTATTTTTGTTTGACCCACATTAAGAAATCACGCATTTCAACTATTTAAATATTTACTGTATTCATCCCTCTTATCTTCAAGTTACGTCATTTCATGTATTCTCGTTTCGACCATCTTATTGTTAAATGACATCATTTTTGACCATACTCAACATGTTTATTTTCTTTTGTATCGAACGTCAATTTTGTTTATCAAATTCATTCATTCATTTATTCGTTCATTCATCGTCGTTTCAAAAAGACAGATAAACTTAGTCGTATCTTCGTTCGTTTCCATTGTGTATTATAATCTTGAATTTTCTAATTTCACTACCGTTTTTAATCGTGTTAATAAACTCCGCTTTTGAAAGGTGAATACACAAAGTTCTTTGTTATTTACATGCAAATTAGATCGATTGGAATACCCGGAAATGAACTTACATATATATAAATATATTATAACCACTCAGAAAACGACAGACGTGAGCTTTGCGTTAAAATTCGATGAAGAGAAAAAGTTCGGTGAAAAAATGTTATAGTCTCACGACTTGAACGATACCGCCATTATTTTGGGCAGACTTTATTACCAATTTACGTTTATTCAGTATAAACAAGTTAAATTTTTACAATATAATCGGATTTTACTGATTTATTGTATTTTCTAGTTTCACAATATCAAAACTCTCCTTCAGAAAAAGTAACGTAATCAAGAATGGACCAAGATTAGTCATGGTCACATATAAATATTCTTGTTTATGCGTTGGCTGGCCAGCCCGAATTTCAGCCAAAGTAAATTTGTCTTTCGACACACACTTTTTTTAACATACATTATTTTGAAGTTTGATTGATAAATCGATCGATTTTTTTTCTCCCTCACTATTCCCTCCCAAACCCAATCGAAAAAGTCGATGGAAAAATTTTGAAAAATCGACACCACTGATCAAATCGTCCCCGATAACCAAGTAATATTCAGAGAATATGGTTGTATTGAAGACCCTCTGAAGAGGGACGTCGGGTAAAAAACTGTATAAACCTTTTTTGTACGAAATTTTCTTCTGAACAATTTTACCTTTCATCGGCATCGGATGATCTATCCTTGGCCCAGGAAAAAAAAAGAGAAGCTGGTTACGCCTCTGTTCAGAACAATAACTTTGTTTTTAAGTAGGTTTCTTTAAAAAATCTACTCATTATGTTTGGTGCAGTATTAGCTCCCAAGAATGGGGTGGGTATGTTTTTCGTTACATGCAGGTAAAAACGCATTAATTGTCGTGGCAACGAACTTTGTTACTCACACAAGCAAATAGATTGTCATTAGAGATTCCTTTTTGTACCTTCTTCATATTTTTTAGGTTATTTAGCATGTGTGTCGCACTGGCTCTTTTCATAGAAATCATGTCTGAGTTCGTTTGTTTCTGTTTATTAATTTTTCTATGAACACATTTCTATGCTCTGATTTATTTGTTCAGATAGCTCTGTGGAGATTATTGTTGTGTCAACCAAAATCATTCGTATGTTTTTTGATTATGATTTTGGGATTTTTGTATGAAGTTAATCATTTGGGGAACTAACTTCAGACAATAAAATTACTCATCAATTTTTGATTGTAATTTTGATGAAGATGGAATTTGCATTATGTTTTGGTATTCATGTTATTCCTGTGAGTTACTTTAACACTATCATTTGTGGAGTTTTTTCTCTCTCCAAGTTCTTCAGTGCAATACAAGCAGATTTTTAAGTAGAACACATGTTTTTAATTTTGATACTTCCTTCAGGCCTACCTCGTTTTTGTAGGATTATGGGCTCTTCAGGAATGTATTTGGTAACCAAAACATTTTCATTAAATTTGATAGATTTCTTTGTTTTAATACACTTCTGAGTAACCTGTTCTAACCCTTTTGAATCAACTCAGAATTTTGTTGTAAATTATTTTTGTGTAGTAATTTGTTTATTGTATCCCTATTAACCTGTCCATTTGTTTCAACCAACTTATTTTGAGAATTAGTCTCATCAGGAAATTGAGAAGGTAGATCATTATGTTTGATCTCTAATTCTCTCTGTCTAATGTTTGCATTTAACCTTTCCTTATTGTCACAAATCAAGAATGCAGGTTTAAGTCTATCAGTTGAGACTGTTTTTTGTCCACCTGCTATCAATATCACCAAGTTTTTCTCATCATGTGATATGATCTGATATGGGCCTGCATATGACTTTTCAAGTGTACTTTTCAGTCTTTCATCTCGCATCCACACATGTGAGGTGGTGGCCAAATGCTTTGACACATAGACTTCAGGCTGGCCATGTCAAGCTTCCTTTTGTATGACGATATTTGCATCTTCATGGATGTTTTGAATCATGAGCTCTGGACTCACATCTTTGGATGTGGTGAAAAAATCCCCTGGTAAGTGTAGCTTTTTTCTAAACACTAGATGTGCAGCAGAAAATCCTGTGTCTGAAAGTAGTGCAGATTGTAAACCTAATAAGATGGTAAATAATATATCAACCCATCTTTTTGTATCTGCAGCCATAATGGAGACCTTTACTCTATGCCACTGTTTAATCATACCATTTCCTTGAAGGTAATACGCTGTAGTGTGATCATGTTTCACACCCAGATATGACACATTGATTGAAAATTGAACATTCAAATTAGCAATTGGCAACCTTGGTCAGTAAAAATAACCTCCTGTACACCTAAGCGGGCAATCCAAGTATCATAAAGTTGTTCAGCCACTGTTGAGGCTGACATCTTCGTCTATGGTATTGCCTCTGTCCATTTGGTTACTCGATCAATCATAAGGTATCTGTTAGTGATGTTAAAAATTTTGATACGTATCTATACACACAGCTGTATCGATATATCAATACATTGCTTGATACTATCGATACATCAATATATTTTATACTTTAAAACTAAAAAACATAAATAAATAAAAATACGAAAATGTTCGCCAGGCTGCTAGCAGATAGAACACATTATGAAAGTATATTCTTTGTCAATCAAATTAGTACCTATATTTACAGCTTATCCGTATTTGAATCTACTCTACTATTGAATTTATCAAGAAATAAAAATTATGGATTTTTGATACGATACTGTATCGATACATGTCTTCAAAATATCGATACGTATCGATAATCAAAAATGCTTCGATATAACATCACTAGAATCTGTTCCCACAAAAGGGTGGTAATGGACCAACCAAATGGATATGTATGGTTTTGAAATGCTGGGTGTTTTTGAATTTCTTGAGTGGCAACCTTGTGTGCCTTCCAACGATGGACTGTTGGCAGTTCAGAAATTGCTTAGCCCATTGGTTGCAGTTGGATTTCACTTGTGGCCAAACAAATCTAGATGAAACTAGATTGGCAGTAATTTTGGGACCAGTGTTTTACAAAGTGTGCATATTTTCAAATGCTATTTTACCAAATTTGCTTCAGCAGGAATGGCCTATCCCTGCCTGTATTCACATCACAAGTTGTTAGGAAGTTTGTAATGGGAATTTTACATTTCCTCAGTTTCATATCGGCTTGCTCATTAGTTTAATATTCCTCGAGTTCCAAATCCACTAGCTGATCTTTTTCTATATCAGCATAGGGTAGTTAAGCTGGAGCAGAGACAGCTTCTATTTGACTCACACAATTGACAGTGATTTTTAGTTCCCCTTTTACATACTTTATATCTATAGTGAATTGATTTATTGGATCAAGCTTCCTTAATTTTTAGGAGAGATGGGGTCAGTTTTCTGCTTGAAGGTGTGTGTAATGGGAGGATGATTGGTAGAAACTGTGAACAACCCTCTACATGCTGTTTGAAGTGCCTAAGTGTAGCATAAACTGCCAATAATTCCCTATCATAAGTACTGTAGTTTTTTTCAGTTATAGAAAGCTTTTGAGAAAAGAATACGAGATGTTGATTTATATCATTTTTCATTTGATACGGGGTTGCACCAATTGCGAAGTTAGAAACATCAGCTGATATGCATAATGGCCAATGGTCACCTGGGTGAGTCAATAATGTTGCATTTGTTAGCAATTTTTTGACATTTTTGAAAGGTTCTTCTGCCTTTGTATCCAACTATATAGTCATTTTATCCCTTTTCTTATTAGTGGTACACAATGCAAAAATGTAAATTGCTTGTCACGTTCAGCTGCTGCATTGGGCATGCAATAGCGATAAAAATTCACCATCCTCAAGAATTGTCGCTTGTCTGCAACATTTTTAGGTTTAGAAAAGTCTAATATTGACTGCACTCTGGTCTTTGTTGGAGAAATACCTTTGATCAAAATTATTAATATTTGCTTGTGCATATTCACACTTTGCAGGTTTGACATTAAGGTTGGCAGAATGTACATACTGTAACATGGCTCTCAAATATTTCTTGTATTCCTCTTCACCGTCTTCTAAGCATATGCATATAATTTCCAGGTATGCATACGCAAATAATAAATCTCTTAACAATCCATTCATAAATCACTGGAAAGTTTCTGCTAAATTGAAGAGTCCAAATGGAATTCAAAGATATTTGAATAATCTGAACAGGGTAATAATTTATGGATATTCTGTTTGACCATAGGTATCTGATAGAATGCTCAATTTATGTCCGTTTTCATAAACAATGTCTTTCCCTTCATATTTACCTTAAAATCCATTATATTCAGTACTGGATAATTATCAAGAATTGTTTTGGCATTTAGGACATGACAATCTCCTACAATTCTCTGTTTGCCATTCACCTTTTTTGTTGTATGAATTGGCGAGCTCCAAGAACTATTTGATTGTCAGACTATTTCTTCTTTGATCATTTGATCTTATAGTTTTTTAGCTGCATTGAACTTATCAGGAGAAAGTCTTCTGGCTTTCCCAATACATGGTTATCCTTTGGTTTCAATTACGTAGACTGTATCATGTTTATAAGGAGCGTCTTTTTTGAAATATGGCTGGTTTATGCCAGGGAAATCAGAGATTTTCATCAATTTCTCATTAAGTGTGCTGTAGCTATCAATCGCTTTGTCAATTTTGTGCAGTAGCAATTTGCCTTCCACAGATAATTCAATAATTAAATAAATAAGCTTAGAATTTTTCAAATCAACTAACAAGCCAAAATGTGCTAGAAAATCAGCACCAAGGATCGCATTTGGGACATCCTCAATCATGAAGGATCACTTCATATCACATCTCAAACTAATGTTCACTTTGCTGGTCTCTAGTCAGTCAGCAGAAATGTTCAGGTCATTTGCTGCTTGGAGATAGTATTTTGGAGTTTGTACTTTTTGTGTTTTACTAGCTGATACGATATTCAGGTCTGCTCCGGTATTTACCAAGTACCTTCTCCTGGTTATCCTGTTCTTTATGAACATGAGGTGCGAGTATTTTTCCAACAGGACATAAGCTGCTGAGAGGGCCCCTCTTTTTAGTTTGACTGGTTTTTTTACCTACCACCATATGGAAGTTAGTTCCTGCTGGTTGTTTTGGTCTCCATCATTTAGCAAACCTGCTCGTTTGATGTAATCTAGTGGCAAGACGTCATATTTAGTTTGGTTTACTAAGCCAAGAACCAGACCTATTGATTTTGATGCGGATCTGCAGGACAATTTTTCCAGTACCACTATTTTTGTTTTTATTTTGGCTATAAATTGATCAATTTTGCATCAATAACCATGAAATTTGCAACAATTATGTATCATAATTTACTGTTGTACGCCTCCAATTTTGTCGCGGATCGACTGGACCTTACTTCTGGTACCGCTATTTTGATTTTGGAATAATATGTACGAAATTTGAAACAAATATTTATTATAATTTATTGTAGCATGCTATCAGTTTTGGTGCGGATTGACTCGAACGGTAAAGATTTCTTTTTGTTTTTAGTCTGGCTATTATATGTTTAATTTTGAACGAATATTTTTTATAATTGATTGTAACATTCCACCAGTTTTTGAGAGAAGGCATAGATAAAGACATAAAAAAATTGGAAGGAGAAAATAGTAATGAAAAATAAAGTGGAAGTGGTAACGAACAAATATGAAAATGAAAGAAAACGAAAAATAAACAATTCTTTATTTTGAAATAGGTTTTCTTTAGAAAATCTACTTATTACTCTTGGTAGATAAATATAAGTCAATTTCTTATTCCCACGGTACAAGTCGCAATTTCTGTCCGATAATCACGAAATTAGGTACGAACATTTGTACTAAGCCAATGATCAGACCTATTGATTTTGGTGCAGATCAGCTGGACGGTAATTCTATTACCATTATTTTCAATTTTCCAGAATAAATATTTACTTTTATTCGTTGTAGTAGTTATCAATTTGACTTGGATCGGCAGGATGATACTATTTTTGTTTATATATTGGTTATAAAATACGGAATTTTGGGAACATGAACGAAATTTGAAACTAATATTTAATTTATTGGAACATGCTACCAATTTTGTTGTGGATCGACCTGACGGTACTTCAGGTTAATCTTTTTTACCCCATTTTTTATAATTTGCGTGAACTTTTCATTTAAAAAAAATTAACCACATGTTCATGCTTTTTTTTTATTTATTTCATGACTTTATTATATTTGTTTGGTTTTATTTGAAATTACATGATTATTTACTAAGATATAATGCTTTTAAATTTCACATTGTCTAATATTTTGCCAGCAGCTAACAAATTTCATACAATCATAATATACCATTAACGCATATAAACTTAAAGACAATTAATGTGACCATCAAAATTCATAATTATTTTTCTCGAAACCTACTTTTTCTAGCGAGGCTTGCTACAAGGCTTGCTACGATGGAGTTCTTTTTAATTTTTATTCATTTTCAATGCTCTACTCTCGTTGTTACAAAGTGTCAGACTCGTGAATTTTTGTTTTCGAAATGATTTCCATTACTTCTTTTTAATAAGTTTTTCTTCGGAAAATCAACTTATTACGATTGGTACAGTATTAGCCTACAGTGCTGGGGATGGGTACGTTTTTCTTTTCATGACCTTATGAAAATTTTGGCACTAATAACTCAAATTTATATATATGTATATTTAAAAATCAATCTCTGGTTCTCACGGTACAGGTCGCAATTTTTGTCCAATAAATACGAAATTTGGTACAAATATTTTTACTAAGCCAGGAACGAGATCTATTGATTTTGGTGCGGATCGGCTGGATGGTTACTTCCATTGTTACCATTTTTTTTTATTTGGATTATAAAATGCTCAGTTTAGCACCAATATCTATGATATTCGGAATAAATATTTATTTTAATACATTGTGGTACTCTATTAAGTTTGGTGCGGATTGGCTGGATGCTACTTTTGGTACCACTATTTTTGTTTTTATATGGGTATAAAATGCGGAATTTTGGAACCATGTATCCGGAATTTCAAACAAATATTTATTATAATTGATTGTAACATGCTACCAATTGTGGTGCGGATCGACCATATAGTATTTCTGGTAAAGCTTTTTTTTCTAATTTGGATGAACTTTATATTCATGTTTTCTTTTTTTTTATTTGATAATTTTATTATATTTGTTAGGTTTCACTTGAAATTATATGATTATTTACCATACATTATCATCATAACTAATTTTTCATTTCAAGAAATAATGCTTTTAAATTTCACATTTTCTAATATTTTGTCAGCAGTTAACAAATTTTATACAATCATAACATACCACTAACGCATACAAACTTATAAACTATTAATGTAATCATCAAAATTCATAATTCTTTTTCTCAAAAACCTACTTTTTCTAGCGAAGCTTGCTGTGTTTGAGTTTTCATAATTTATTTTTCAATTTGTTTCCGTTAAAATTTTCTGACCTCTTATGAATAACAAAACTACGACGTGGCAAGGAATTTAGTAGCTTTTTCGACCAAAATTTTTCATTTCATATTGCTAGACCTTGGCATAATATAATTATTTGTTTTTAAAAATTTCTTCATTATGTTATTCTACGAATTCTGAGTGTCAAAAACATATTCTTGGAGTGGTTGAAGAGATCGGAATTATGTGCAAATCTAACAAGTGCTTACAGAATTAACTCAGCTGAGTATTTCTCAATCTAACTAAATATTTTCGTCATTCTGACGTCATTTCTGACTTCCCATAAATCGTTTATATTTTTTAACGCAAATTAAACGTTACTTTCTTCAATTTTCAGCTGACACGTCTTTATTTGCTTCCATTTCAAAGCAAAAAAGCAATGTTCTACAGAACTTGCACCATCATGCGAGGTGAACAAATTCAACTATGGCGTCGAGTAAAAACTTCGAATTCTAATTAATAACTTCACCACCTTGATTTGTTGCTGGCACGAATCCACGAATTTTTTCTTAAAAATAAAAAAAATAAAAATAATAAGAGAAGAAGACGGAGAAAAAACATCATCATAAATACTCGGTAGGTATACCAAAACGGAAAGGAAAAAAATAACACGAAAACGTTTAATTTACTATGCTGGATTATAGAAAGATGACTGGAAATTATCTACGAAACCATTATGATTCCATAATATAACTGGAAATAAACGTTAAATCTGCATATTATGACTATTCAGGATTCAACAGAGGAGATACGAGTAGTAACAGCGAAAAAAAAAAGAAAAAAAAGTTGGGATAAAATCATCTCGCGTATAAAATCGTATAATTTACGAACAACACTACTTGTATGATGGCCATGCTTAAAGAGGTGAGACAAAACTAAATGAAAGTATGTGTGGAGAAAAGGGATAGAAAGAAGGAGGCAGGGAAACAGAGACTAACTGAGATGGAGACAGAGAAAAAGAGCAGAGGCCGAAGGAAAATAATCGTATGAAAATTGTGTAGGTCATATAACTTCGGGTTGTATTTTTATTACTTTCTCGTTTTTCTGAAATGATCAAAGTCTAAAATAAGTTTCTTTTTTTCTTTTTTTCTTTTTTTCTTTTTTTCTTTTTTTCTTTTTTTTTCTTTTTTTCTTTTTTTTCTTTTTTTTCTTTTTTTTCTTTTTTTAGTTTTATTTTTTATTTAAATGATGTCCCAACCAATTGAGACTAATAGCAATAATTTGCGTAGAAATTCTTCCATTTTGTTCTTCTTTGTTTTATTACCATGTACAAGTTTTATTTTCCTTTTTTAAGAAAGTGGTATTGATTCGAAAAATATCAAGAAAAAATGGACGTATTTATGCCCTTTAATTAAAGGTCCATAATAATTACGATACTTAACGTGTTGTAAAATTTATGGGTACAGTTGAAAATAAAATTTGAAGAATATATTATACATCAAGGTTCAAAAGTGAGTGTTTACATGTAAGGAAATTTGCGAAATGAGTGCAGCGAGTGAGAAATTTCCGAGTCATGTAAACTCACTTTTCAATCTTGTTGAGAAAGATATTCTGTATAATTAATGATCAAAAAGCTATAAAATTTTAAAATTTTATCAAACGATAAATCTTGCACAAAATTCATAAACGGCAAGTATGAACAGGTAGGTACGTAGAATGAAAAAAGAATACCAAAAAATAAAAAAAATAAAAAAGTAAGTGAATAAATTTGGCGAGGGTTAAGAACCTGAAATTTCAAAATAGAATTACAATCAATTTTTATAACTGAAGAAGGGTAGAGGAAAGAAAAAATACGATTTTAGCTTTATGAGAAAATTTCCGTTGTCACCTAAATGTGTTTACGCGCATTAAAAAAAATAAAACCTCCGCTCAACCTCTAAATCAAATCAAACAAAAAATTACCTTATTCTAGCAAAAGTATTGCCAAAAAGGCTGTAATAATTTCTTCTATTCTCTTTCGTTTATCCAGAGTATCCGTGGACAGATATTATAAGCAAATCGAGGAGATCTATAAAACTATATTTCGACAGTAAATTACATTAGCGGGAGAAAATAGTCAAGATGTCATAAAATAATCATGTAAAATGGATTTGAAATTATGTTGAAATGTATGACTTTTCAAGATCATCTGTTCAGACAAAAGAGAAAGTTTCATTGAACTTCAACCAGATAATTTAGAATATATTACACCATGAATCTTGTGGTAGACGATTAAAAATATTAAAAAAAGTTCATTTCACAAAAAAATAAATAACCCCTTGAAATTCAAATGTTTGATGTACGGAGACTATATCAGTAGCAAACTTTCTTTCTTTTTTCTTTTTTATTTATTTTTTATTTTTATTTAATGGCTCTCTTAAATTATTTTATGCATTTTTCTTATTTTTTTCATTACGTTATTTATTTCGAAACGTTTTGTAATTAATATTTTCTTTTAACCTGAAAGAGTTTGTAATCGTACTAAAAAACTGATACCCAGATATATTTTGAACTAAAAATATAAATCTTTTAACACTAATCTCACGATTTCATTTTCTGATATCTTATGTATCTGGCAAACGCTTATGGTTTTTACCTAAGCTCAATTAAAATATCCTACAATACCTAATAATTATAATCAACAATTAACATTTTAATATAACTGATTTTTATCGAAACCACTATCTATTTGCTTCTCAAAACGTTGTTTAATCGTAACAAAAGATTGGTGAGTTTAAACTGACAAGGTTGTGTTTTGGTAGTTAAAAGAAGGAAAATCGCACGACAGCCGAGATTGAGAGAAAATAAACAGGTCTTCGTCCAGTAATGATGTATTTTAACGTGAAAGAGGAGACAAGCAAGGGATTCGGAATTTTACAAGAGAGGAAGATATAAAGGAATAACTCGGCTTCGGTTTGGAATGCAAAATTTTGCTGGTTAAAAATCGACAAAAAATCAATTTTATATTTTATCAAAGTAGTTTTACTTTTATTAATTGGAAATCCATGCAAATAGGCCTATAAAGTAGGTATCTATACAAAATACAATAGCCTACGCTCTACATAATATACTGTATGGTACGAACTACACGTACATCCATGTAGTTGGAAGAATACTAAATTACGAGTATTTAATAACTTACAGAGTACGTAACTGTAAAGAAGTTTATTTCTATGATTGACGGTTTTTAGGGCTGTACGGCTACAAGTAAGATAGGTATGATATCGAAATATACTGGACCAATTTTAATCAATTTTTGAAAACATGTTTTTTATGATTTTGGAAAGGAAACAGGCCTTATTTTATTTATTAATTGCGTCAGGAAGCTTATTTGTCAAAAAGAATCAATAAGCCCGTAACTATATTAATAGTTTTTATAATACGTAGGTACTTGTGGAAGATGAGACGTGCGTGCAATATTATAATATCGTAAAATGGTGCTGCGTTTATTCAAATGCATTGGCAAACTACGTAGCCTTTTCAGGCAAATCTTATCATTTTGTAAACATTATGTAGGTACCTACAAAGCATTTTTGAACTTCGAAAAATTATGATTTTGGGTAACGTTGCTGTGCGTTACAAATGACTGTTCTTCGCAATGTGGTACCTATGTAAGCCTACAGTGCAAAATGTCTTTACCCAATTAGTGTACGAGGCCCTAATAAATATTACAAGTATGTTATTACGTTACATATTTTTTATGATGTAGCCATGTGGGTTTAAATCTTAATAAGTTTTCAACGAATTTGGTAGGTACCCATTACGAATGATTAAAACCTCATCTGGAAATCGCGAACCGAACATGACTCAGTAATATTTATTGTAGGTACGGGATTTCAGCCTTTATAAAGTTATAAATTTCAGCTCATTAATTTAGACGCTTTGGTACGTTGTTACTCTCGTCAGCCAGTGTTCGTTTGAGACTGGCCTCTCGCTACGCTCACTTTCTGGAGCAACTTCATTTTCGCAAATGACCTGCGGGTCTAAATCGAGTCAAATTTGCGCATTTCTGACAAGACCGAATTAACGCATATCAAACTGAAGACGCTGTTAGAAATTTAGCAGGCCTCCCACAATTTCTTCCTCACTTTTAAAACTTGATGATATTGATAATAAGTATTTTACGGGAGCTCTTTAGGCCGACTCCTAGTTCGTGGGGAATTTCTTCTACCATTCAATCTACACAGGCAATTACTAATGTTCAATCCTGATGCAACAAGATTAACACAAGTCACCAATGACAGCCTACCACTAACGAATAAGTTACTGAACGCTGCCAAGAAGATAAATTTTATGTAGTATTTATGACACGTTTGCCAGTCGATGAGGCCAAGTAACATAGAGTGACAAGGTCCAATAAATTCAACGTATATAAGTTCCGCCTTTTTTCTTCTTTTTTATATACTTTTTTTTTTTATTAAACACATTCTCTCGCACGAATGGAAATCGTCATTCATACTTTCAGAAAGCCCATACAGTTCATATAGCTAGTACGCTAAACGAACTGCTCAACAAATTACGCATTCGTCACACGCATTCATCTTTTTTTTTTCCTTTCCTTTCATTTTGGTTTCTTTTCTCATCTTCGAAAAACATGATTCGTTAGAAAAACATTTCAGTAGACATCACGTTATAAAACCCATTTCACAATCGACCAATCATTGTTTTTTTATTTTTTGAATAAGTGAGGGCATATGATACAGGCTTACTGGTTGCGTGATAAAATGGAAACAAAATATTCTTAATAAATAAAAATCAATTAAATCACCAAAATGTAAACCAACCCTAATTACCATTCAAAGAAGTGACCGCAATCGAACGGTCTCGGTTTAAAATTAAATTTTCGAATATTAGCTGCGCTTACGCATCACGAACACAGTCACGTTTTATGTATCTATAAGTTAACGTAAATAAATGCAAACCTAGGGAAAGTATACCTATAGTAAGAGTGCGAGACTTCTTCTCTGCGTCTTCCTTTCATTATTTATTAATACATTGTAAAGACCTTCCCTCGATAAATAGTAGTTCGCGGGGTAATAAGATAATCTTACCACGTTCATCGGACTAAATGGGAAAAAAATAAAAAATAAAAAACTCTCGAGAAAAGAAAAAGTATAATACCTATACTGTATATCCCGTAGCCAACCAGTATAGGCTATATTTATTTATTTTTCTTCAAATTATTATTATTATTATTATTCCGTATCCCTTAGCCTGAGAGTCATAAATAATTTTCGTTGGAAATTATCAGAGACTGGTGTAAATGGTGTAGTGTACGGGTATAAATAATGAGTTCGTTCGCGTTTCCCAATTTCAGGCCTGACTATACTTACTATTTTGCTGCTATTTCGATTTCCACAATATTTTGAGCTTTAATCGGGTAAATAATTACCATCGACAAAGCATTCATTTCCATAAGCGACACTTTTTTAATAATTTCAAATTTTTTTCACAGTCGAATTTTGTAATTTGGTGTAGTGTGTGGCTTCTGAGATCATAAATTGGTGTTACAGATATATGCCTACGAAAGTACGAGGTAGGCCTTCTATGAATATAACCATTCAGTGGCTACATTTCATACCTACCTAAATTCTTTATCGATATTGGTCAACGGGTATAACGTCAAGAACAGAAATAAACTGCAATCTAGCAAATTCATGAATTTATTGTAAAAAATCGATCAGTCTTTTTTTTTTTTTTTGATCCGCATATGTGCTATACGATGCATCCATGGATACTAGTAAATGAAACGGATATTTTATATATTTGTTAGCTCTGGTATCTGGTTTCATAGAAAGTTTGTTTTTCAGTTGTACTTTTAAGAAATCATTGTTGACGGGTAGTTGGCTGAGTAGTCTGTGTTTTGCGGGGAGAGCTGGTCGAGATACATAAATTAGCGGTGAAGTTTCCAATCACATGTAAGGATATCAAATGCACCAAACCGATCATATCCCGTGTTTTAGTTGAATTTAGGCGGTGGCTGTGGTCTCCAACCCATGCCTTTACAGATGTGAGAATCAGCACTTACTCCCGCGCGGACCATTTGGTCAAATTATGATTTACAACTACGAAAAAATCCTATCATACCTCCAAATTTTTTGGACAGGATCAACTGAATCGTGAAGAAACTATTTAAGAATTTAGATGAAATAGGGATGAAAACTGAAGTTTTCGATAGGCTCTACTTACATAAGCCCATTATAAAACACAAAGTTACCAAGCAAAAAACAGCTTACGAAATGTGACTCAAAAGCAAAGAAACAAAGCCTAATGTGGGGATTTTTTTCTCGAAATGAATTTTTACTCCCTAATGAATCTTTTTATTTACGTAGGCTTAATGTAACTTGAGAACTTTAGATCCACGTTGAAATTTTCGACTTGAGAAAATTCTCATAATAAAATAGGCGAATTTTTTTTTTTATGATCTTTCATAGGAAACTGGAAAAAATAATGCACACAAATAATTCATGCTATCTTTCATAATTTATAATCATAATTATGCCGAGCCACTTAATTTTCAGTTATTTCCACAAAAATGAAACAAGCTGGAAAAACAATATAACGCTGTAATTCACTCATCTGAAATACTGATAAGTGCGGCATAATTTCAGATTTCTTAATTGCTTGCTCACCTCTACAAAACTGACTTTCAGGGCTCATTGAATGATGCAATAAACAAATTGCATTGATGTGATGGCTGCGTAGATATGGCATCAGTTCTTAAATATAGTATAATAATTCCTAATTGTAAATTGGTTAATTATATATATGGATATACGGATTTCTTCTTAGGGGGAAATTTTGATGACATTTTGATCGTTACTTTTGAAAATTTAGGTTTGAAAAATTTAGCATCTGTGGAACCAATTGTCATATACTTATTGTTAAAATTTTTTTCAAATTATAAAAGTAATAAGCAAAAAGAAAAAGAAAAAGAAAAAACTCTAGCGCAGAAAGCTTCTATAGAAAAAGTAGGTTTTTGAGGAAAAGAATTATGAATTTTGATGGTTACATTCATTGCCTGTAAGTTTATATGCATTTATGGTACATTATGACTGTACAAAATTTGTTAACTGCTGACAAAATATTAAACAATGTGCAATTTAAAAACATTATTTGTGGGGACTCATATTGTATGAGGTGAAAGGGCTTGGACCCCAGACAACAGTCACTGCTGTAAGGTTGGCAAATATTTGTCTCAATGACATTAAATCATATGCACAAATTACGTTTGATCGTATTTACTTGCACATACATGCCAGTAATGTTCAAGTACCAAATTGTGATCAGTCTCAACAATACACTGATGTCACAATTCTGTACATGAACTGGCTCGTCATTTCTTATCACTACAAGAAATGACGCACTGTGTTGTTCACACAAACCTACGTAATTACTACGTATGTGTGTTGGTGTGCGTGTAAATAAGCCCATATATAAACCCTCCAAACTGGCTCTAAAATTTCCGGTATTTGCCCAGGTTTTGGCTTACCCATACTTATGTACGAAGTGGCTGAACACACTTAAATTCTGTAGAATTTCCTTCTGGTGAGAATATCTCTCACAACAAGGTATTCCACAGTGGTGACCCCGACATGATATTTGGCTACGTCAATAGGTGTCCTTAGGCGTGTTGCGCTTTTACAAAAATTTGGCACGGTGCGCTGGCAAGAAACTCGCTTGCTCAGCAAATACAAAAATTTTTTTGCAGACTAAGACACCTTTTAGGTTGTCGAAGTAGAGTCTGCTGAAGTGGGAATTTACACCCATCTCATTAAAATATATAAACAAAGAGAAACCAGACAACAGACCTGGAGGAAGAAAGTTGGACTCATCCCCCAACCCCCCAACTTCAAATCTGGAAGAAAGCCCTCAACACCCAGAATTAGCATGACTGGGAGCTGCAATAAATAAAGATCAATTAGCAGTAAAAACATTGAGAAGTGGTCGAACATTAAGCCAAAGTTCCGACCCAAAAACACCTGTCCTACAAACACAGGAGCCAGTGTTTTCGACTAGCAGAGAAGGAAGTAGTTATGTGGAATACGCTTGTTGTCAGAAAGACATAGCAATGGTCTCACCACCAAATGGAAATGAAAACCCACAACCATCGCAGGGAGGTAGTGCTCAGCCACAGCTGATGCCCGAAGTCTTGGCGCAAATTATGCAGCTCCTGCAATTACAGCCAGGACAGAACCCCAACTTCTACAGACGAAGGATAGAGATCCCAGAATTTCTGCCCAATGAAGTAGACTTGTGGTTGACCCTATTGGAAGGCAGGTTCAAGACAGAGAATATAACCCTGAACCAGCGGTATCTACACATCTGTGGAGGCATGCCCCCACAGATAATCCGCTACATTCCGGATATCATGGAATGCCCTTCGATAGAAGATGATAAATATGCCTGGTTTGTCATGAAGATAAAGAATGTGTTTGACAAAACAAAAAACCAAATCATTGATAATGTGATGGGTGGTATGAAGATGGGTGACAACAAACCCTCAATCTTCATGGCAAAATTGAGGCAGAAGGCGTATAATATCGTAGCCCCTTCTGTCATAGGCAATCAATTTTGCAAACAACTTCCTCAAAGTGTTGTGCAATGCCTAGCCGTTGTGGGTTCAACTGTGAAAAATACATCCGCAGACTTGGACTTCCTTGCGAAATCAGCAGATAATGCACTCGAATACACCAGGTCAAAGCTTGTGGTCAGTGCAGTATCTGCAGAGATTGGAGAGATTGCTCAACTTTGAGCTCAAATAGCTCAGTTGGCTGATGAAGTAAAGAGGAACAAAGGCCAAAGCTCCATGAAATCCAATAGTAGCTGATGACAAAGATCTAAAAGTAGAAGCAACAACAACAACAGTGGCAATAGCAAAGGACGACAGTCCTGGTCCAGAGACCACAGATCTAGTTCCAATAACAGGGGTCAGAGTTCAACTCCCCCGAGAACATCATCTCCCAAAAACCAGTCTCGAAATTGGGATGATAAATGTTGCTTTTTCCATAACCAGTTTGGCGCAGAGGCCACCAAATGTAACAACAGATGCAAATGGTAGGGCAAATCCTATACCAAGGAGGCGTCAAACTAGAATGAGGGGCCATCTATGCGGCCAAAGACCCCTTGGAAAAATACTCATGCCGCCTGTTCATTAAGGACAGGACGAACAGGAGAAGGTACTTAATCAACTCGGGAGCAGACCTGAGCATATTGCCAGTTAACAAAACCCTAAAAGTACTCCCTCCAAAATACTATCTCCGTACTGTGAATGGTCAAAACCTTCCAGCTTACGGACTTGAAACCAGCAGAGTAGACCTTGGACTCAAGAAAATCATGACGTGGTCCTTCACGGTTGCATATGTTCCAAACTCGATCCTGGGTGCAGATTTTCTTGCACATTTTGGCCTGATCATTGACCTAAAAAATGGCAAATTGATCGATAGTGAATCTAAACATTGTGTGGATGGCAAAACGCTAGCTTACAGACTGGACACAAATATATCCAGCTGTACCAAAGTCAACCGACAACTCTTACAGATCCTGTCTGACTATCCTGGAGTCACTCAACCATCAATTCTCAGGCATCCTACCTATAAACATGACACTGTTCATTATATAGAGACTAAAGGACCACCATGCCATGCTAGAGCACGAAGGTTACTGCCTGACAAACTCAAAGTGGCACGGGAGTACTTCCATCGCATCGTCGAAGAAGGTGTATGTCGCCCCTCAAAAAGCTCATGGAGCTCCCCTATCTACATGACCAAAAAAGCAAGTGGAGAGTGGCGAATTGTTGGAGACTACAGGGCCTTAAATGCTAAAACAGTTCCTGATCGCTACCCAGTCCCCAATATAATGGACTTCAATGCGAATATGAAGGGTAAAACCATGTTCACCAAAATAGACATCAACTGGGCATTCCACCAAATTCCTATGGCTGACCAGGACGTACCAAAGACAGCGGTTATAACCCCCTTTGGACTATTCGAATACCTTCGAATGCCATTTGGACTTTGCAACTCAGCACAAACTTTCCAGAGATTTATCAACGGACTGTTTAGGGGATTGCCGTTTGCATATGCATACTTGGATGATATTTGAATTTGCTCTGAAGGTAGTGAGCAACAGCACGAGGAGAATGTAAGAGCCGTCTTACAGCGTATACACACTGCCGGGCTTACTATCAACGTAGGTAAAAGCTTATATGCAGAGACTGAAATTGACTTCCTCGGCTACAAAGTCTCGACCAAAGGCATTTCCCCCTTGAAGACCAAAGTAGAGCCAATATTGAATTTCCCAAAACCCTCAAATGTCGCTGAACTCAGGCGTTTCTTGGGGATGGTGAACTTCTATAGACGTTGCATGAAGAATGCAGCAGCCAAACAAAGTAAGCTGTTTGCACTAATTAAGACAAGTAAAAAGAAAGATAAGACTCCAATCAAATGGAATGAAGAAGCGGAACAGGCCTTTGAGAAAATCAAAGATACACTGGCAAATGCAACTCTATTGGCTCACCCAGACAAAAGTCTGCTGTTATGCGTGAGTACCGATGCCTCTGATTTTGCTATTGGTGCAACCTTGTACCAATTGACAAAGACAACAAGAAGTTACCGCTAGCTTTCTTCTCGAGGAAGCTCTCAAAAACAGAAAGAACTATAGCACGTATGATTGGGAATTGCTCGGAATTTTTGCTGCGTTGAAGCATTTCAGGCACCAATTAGAGGGTAGATGTTTTTCTGTGTATACTGACCATAAACCCCTAGCATATGCCTTTACACAAAAAGGAGAACCAGCATCGCTGAGAAGAGCACGACAATTAGACTATATTGGTCAATTAACTACCAACATTCAGTATATAAGTGGAGAACTTAACACTCCAGCTGATGCCTTGAGTAGAATCGAAGCTATCTCGGCTCCTGTCCAATTACCTTATGCTGAAATAGCTAAAGCACAGCTTAAAGGTTGCAGGATTGCAAGAGTTGTTATCGAACGATGATACTACTCTCAAATTGAGACAGCAAAAAATTCCCAGTACTGATGTTTTATTAACATGTGACGTCAGTACAGGTAAGAATAGGCCATTTCTACCGGTAAAATATCGCAGGCTGGCTTTCAACAGTGTACATAATCTGTCACATGCTGGGCCAAAATGTAGTGCTAATATGATTTCAGCAAGCTTTGTATGGCCACGAATGAAGTATGACTGCAATAAATGGGCTCGCAGTTGCCTAAACTGTCAAGAATCCAAAGTAGGAAGACACACTTGCTCGCCCCTAAAATCCTTCAAACAAACAGAGCAGTTTAAAACAGTACACATGGATTTGGTAGGCCCATTGCCACCATCCCAAGGATACAGATACCTGTTGACGATAATAGACAGGGCAACACGATGGCCAGAAGCAATTCCTCTATACGAGATGACAGCTCCAACTGTAGCTGCCAGGTTATACGATATCTGGATTGCGAGGTATGGCGTACCAGAAGTCATAATTACGAACCAAGGTCGCCAATTCGAGAGCTCGCTCTTCAAAGAGTTAGCAAATAAGCTTGGTGTTCAACACCGTCATACCACAGCTTACCATCCTCAAGCCCATGGCAAAATCGAGAGATGGCATAGAGCCCTCAAAGCCTCTATCATGTCACATGATATAAAGAGATGGGTAGATGTACTCCCTACCATCCTCTTAGGCCTCCGATCTGCCCTACAAACGGATACAGGTCACTCTGCAGCGCAATTAGCATTCGGCAAAGAGCTACGCCTTCTAGGGGACTTCTTCACAAAATTGAAGGAAGTTAGCCCCGAAATCATGGTACAAAATATAAGAAATTATGCCAACAATTTTCTAGAACAGGCAGCTTGCCATGGCCAGCCCAAGATTTACATCTCGAAACACTTGGCCAATACCTCACATGTATTTGTTAGAGATGAAAAAATGAGATCTGCGCTGGAGAAACCATACACGGGTCCTTACAGAGTAGTATCACGAGATGGGAAAAACTTTGTGATACTCATTGCAGGCGAACCTCGAACAATGTCAGTCGACGGATTGAGGCCTGCGTACATGGTAAGCGACGGTAAAAGAATAAAGAGGGTACTGAGAGAAAACATAGAAAATATCCAGACAGATTCACCAACAAACATAGAAGAATCGGTTAAAAAATGTGAAACAACAAATTCACAATTAGAGAAAACATCAAAAAATAAAAAATCTGTAAAGTTTTCGGACGATGTTATTACCAAAACATTCGATCCCGAGGCCCCCACATGCCCACAAAAAAGAGGCAGGCCCATAGGCAGTAAAAAATGTAAAAACTCCCACCCTTCTTGCAAGTCTGAGAGATTAATGCGAAGAAAATAAAATTTACTCCCGAAAAAGTAATATCCGCTACGTAAGTTTAAACCCGCTAAAAGATATGCGACGAAAATTGGAATTCCGTGAGACAAAAGAAACTCCGGAGATAAGCAAACGAGGAATGCCAACAAAAAGAAAACGACAGGAAGAAACAAACCCAAGTGTGATACGGAAATAAACATCGCAACGTGCATTTATTGTCAAACACAAAGATAATCTCAATGTTGTGACGTCACAAGCGGAGATTCCTTTGTAATAAAATTCGAAAGTATATTCTCTGAGTTTATTTCAGGCATAACTTTGCTTAAACTAATCAGAACTTAACCGGAAAACTTGCATACGGCTGAGAATTTTAAGCGCTATCCCCTCTACATACTGATAAGAAGATGTGAAAATAATAAAACTTAACTGTAATGGTAAATTGAAATTAGCAGTAAATTCACCCATTTTAGAACTGTCTTAGATCTCAGACGTTTTTTCTAAATGATATTTTTGGCTCTCCGTTTTCCTTGCTTACCTATTCCAATGTCGCTACCAACTCAAATCTTCCTCAACACGACCAAGAACCTGAAAGTTCTGGAAGTCGCTAAGATCACTGCGCAAATTCCAAAACAGAAGTCGGAACTTGATCGAATTGAGGAGGAACTCTTGATGGACATGGCACCCGCTGTGGAGAGTGATCCCGTGGAGATGACAACTCCGCTTCCACCTATCATCTCTCCTCCCCGGACTCCACTGGAACTGACTCTGATGATGGAACCCCGGACACTGGAGCCAAAGCCAACGGAGACCAGGGAACCGATGAGGTTCCTATTCATGGTGGAGAGGGCAGCCAACAAAAAGGTGAAGATGGCCGCCTTGGCAGCGAGGAATTCAAACTCCCCGATGCTCAGGCAACCTCAGTTTAGACGTCCGTTGCCCCCTCAATCCCGTTGTCACCCCTATGCCCATACCAAAAACCCACCACCGAGGTGTAGGGGAGAGGACAGCCGGGCAAATTACTTGGCTCGAGTATACGCTTGTAAGGAATCTTACGAGTGTGTCGGGGCTGCAGTAGGCAGCGCCCTAGAGAAGTGGGAGGCCAATCAAAAATGGCGTTAAACCCGCACAGCCCCCCAGGTCTTGTGCAATTTGATCATTTTTGCGACGCAAAAACTGGGGGGGGAGTAGCTATGGGGACTCTTCTGTATGAGGTATAGGGGCTCGGACCCCTCAACAACAGTTGCCGCCTTAAAAGGCAGGCAAACAATCGTCCTTGCGACGTTTAATACACAAAATACGTTCGATCGTAATTACCTATATGTACTTGCAGGTAATGTACGAGTACCAAATCGTGACACAATAAGATGATGTCACGATTTGTACACAAACTGGCCAGCCATCTCTTATCTCGATAGGGGATGATGCAACCTGGCCATTCTCACCAACGTACGTATTATCTTACATACGTGTGTTTGTGTGCGTGTAAATAAGCCGTATATAAACCACCCAAACCGGCTCTAAAATCGCCAGTGTTTGCCTTGGTTTTGACTTACCCGTACTTATGTACGAAGTGGCTGAACACGCTTAAATTCTGTAGAATTTCCTTCTGGTGAGAATATCTCTCACGACAAGGTATTCCACAAAGGTATTCCACAGTGGTGACCATAAGGTGATTTTCTGCCACATTGTGGGTTGATGCACTGGCAAGATTCTCATTTGCTTGGCAAATACAAAAATTTTTTTGCAGACTAGACACCATTGGTTGTTGAAGTAGAGTTTGATGAAATGGGAATTTATACTCTCTTCTTAAAATAAGTAACTAATTAGGAAAAAGACAGTAGATCTGGAGGAAGAAGGTTGGACTCATCCCCCAACCCTTCCAACTTTGACTAGACAATCTGAAGACATTTCAGAAGCTGTAAAGGCCTCTCAACACTTAGAGTCAATACGTCTGGGAACTACAGATAACTAAGAAAAACTTGTAGTAAAAATGTTGAGAATTGGTTGGACTATAAGCCAAAGCTTCAACCCAAAGACAACCAACCTACAAATACAGGAACCGGTGTTTTCAACTAGTGAGAAAACTCAAGTGGAAGTATGAGTGGAATATCTCAGTCAGCAAAAAGAAACTGAAATGGCTCCTCCAACTACAGGAGCTGAGATTTCAAAAAACTCCTGACACATATCAGCAGGAGGAAGTATATAGCAACAGCTAACGCCCAAAGTCCTAGCACAAATTGTGCAACTACTGCAGAATCAACCAGGACAAAATCTTAATTTCTATAGATGTAGGATAGGAATTCCAGAATTTTTGCCCAATGAGGTAGAATTATGGCTAACTCTCTTAGAAGGCATGTTCAATACTGAAAATATACAACTGAACCGGGGATATCTTCACATCTGCAGTGGCATGCCACCCTAGATAATTCACCACATTCCGGATATTATGGAATGCCCTTTGACAGAAAGGGACTTGGTTCATCAGAAGAATAAAATATGTTTTTGGAAAAATGAAAAACCAGATCATTGATGATGTAATGGGTGATATGAAGATCGGGAACAACAAACCCTCAATTTTTATGGCTAAATTGCGGAGGAAGGCTGATAACATTGTAGCCCCTTCTATAATAGGAAACCAATTCTGTAAAAAAAACAACCTCAAAGCATTGTGTAGTGTTTGGTAGCAGTCAGATCTACCATGATAAACACTTTCACAAACTTGAGTTTTCTTGTGAAAAGTGCAGACAATGCGCTAGAGTACACAAGGTCAAAGCCTTCTGTCAGTGCATTGACCCCTCGGAAAAATATTCATGTTACCTGTTCTTAAAGGACAGGACAAACTGGAAATGATTTAATAGACTCGGGTGCAGACCTGAGTATATTGCCAGTAAATAAAAATCAAAAATACATCCTCTAAAATATTACCTCTAACCTTAGAGCTTACGGACTTTAGACCAGCAAAGTCAACATTGGACTTAGAAAAGACATGACATGGACCTGCGCAGTTGCTGATGTTCCAAACCCAATCATGGGTGTAGACTTTCTTGCAAATTTTGGTTTGATCCTTGACTTTAAAAATGGCAAATTGATTGATAGGAAAACAAAACTTTGTGTGAATGGCAAAATGCTAGCTTACAGATTGGACACAAATATATCCAGTTGTACTAAATTTGACGAACAATTCTTACAGATTTTGTCTGACTAGTCTGGAGTCACCCAACCATCAATTTGCAGGCATCCTACCAATAAACATGGCACAGTTCATTATATAGAAACCAAAGGACTGGTTTGCCATGCCAGAGCTCGAAGGCTATTGCCCAACAAACTCAAAGCAGTATGGGAATACTATGATCGCATAATTGGGGAAGGCATATGCCGCCCCTCAAAGAGCTCATAGAGTTTCCCAATCCACATGACAAAAAAAGCAAGTGGAGAATGGCAAATTGTTGGAGACTACACAGCCTTAAATGCCAAAACAGTTCCCGACTGTTATCCTATACTAAATATTATGGAGTTTAATGTAAACATGCGGGGTAAAATGATGCTCACAAAAATTGACATCAACTGGTCATTCCAGCAGATTCCTATGACTAAACAGGACGTATCAAAGAGAGCGGTTATAACTCCTTTGGTCTATTCAAATAACTTCGAATACTATTTGAACTTCTCAACTCAGCACAAACTTTCTAAAGATTTATTAATTGACTGTTTTGGGAATTGCCATTTGCTTATACATACCTGCATGATATTTACATTTTCTTGGAAGGCAGTGAGTAAGAGCACGAGAAGAATGTAAGAGCTGTTATATAGTGTATACACTCTGCTGACCTTACCATCAACATAGGTTAAAGTTTATACAAACAAACTGAAATTGACATTCTCACCTACAAAGTCTTAACCAAAGGCATTTCCCTCCTAAAGACCAAAGTCAAACCAATATTGAATTTCCCAAAACCCTCAAATGTCACTGAACTCAGGTGTTTCTTGGTGATGGTGAATTTCTATAGATATTGCATGAAGAATGCTGCAGCAGAACAAAGTAAGCTGTTTGCATTGATAAAAACAAACAAAAATAAAGATAGAACTCCACTTGATTGGAATGAAGAAGCCAAACAGGCCTTTGAGAAAATCATAGAAACACTGGGAAATGCAATGTTATTGGCTTATCCAGACAAAAGTCTGCCATTATACGTAGGTACCAATGCCTCAGCTTTTGCTATTGATGCAACCCTGTACCAACTTTATAAAACTACTACTAGCTTTCTTTTGGAGGAAGCTCTTAAAAACAGAAATGAATTATAGCATGTATGATTGGGAATTGCCATTAGGCAGTAGAAAAAGCAAAAAAAAAAAAACATTTTAATTTAATTATTACTTTACAGTCATTTCACCATCTTCAAGTTGACTCGAATTATTGTGCTAGTTATACAATTTAAGTACTTTAGCAAAGTGTAGAGATAACGTTATTTTTCTATTATCAAGTAAATAGGTTGGTAAATATATAAAAAAAAAAGCTTATGCAATAACGCATTCTGTGAATGATCGTTACTAATGAAGGATCGAATGTCTTGAAATGGATATGATCATCTTTATTTTAAATTCAAAACGGAATGCTTCGACTATCATTTACAATCAACTGATCGAAATCAGGATATTGGAATGACGGACGTGAGTTATTTCATAAAGTGAATCGCGCCCATCCGAAGAATATTAATCAGTTACAATAATATTGTTTTCCCGTAAAAATGAACCATTTTATTGCAACGGGAAGGGCGAGAGTTAAGTATATGTAGTCAACGAAATTATACTTTCTGGCGACTTCAGAATTTTTCGCACTTACTCACCGTTTAACTAATATCAGGCTTTTTCAGTTACAGTTAGAAATGAACCAACAGAACAAGCTGATTTAAAGGTTAAACTTTGTGTCACAAAATTGTCCTTTCGATTACCAACCCTAATTCATCGAGCCAGACACTTTTACTGATGCAACAAAACAGCACGAGATTTGTTCACGAAAAACTTAGTGAGTCTCTTTTGTGTTTCGTGACAAAACACTGTTCAAGTTAGTGGCTTCTTCACACTTTTGAAACCTCCAATAAATTTTATTTCAAATAAGTACCTAGATTTACAGTATTGAAATATGTTATGCAGTACTTAACAGCAGACGTTTACGTTTCCATTGACGACTTTTCGCAAATCTCGTAAGTTAGGTTGTTACCAAAGAATTTAATTTAAGGATAAAAAGGTCATGGTGGATGATAAAAAGAGTGCCAAATTTATTGTACTCGTATCAACTACCCAGTTTATATCCACAAGGGCTTAGCCAAGGAAAGGGCAAAGGGAACGATTGGGCGCCCATAACCCCTTTTTAAGTAGATTTAGGTACATTAGAAAATAAACTTGATACGCTTAGTACGGTATTAGCCCACATGATTGGTGGTGGGTATATTTTTCGTTTCATGACCTCAGGAAAATTTTGGGACCAACAACTCAAATTCATGTATGTATATATATATAATACAGATAGATAGATATGTCAGTTTCTTATTCCATAATACAGGTGCAATTTCAGTCAGATAATCACAAAATTTTGATACGAAAATTTTTATTGAGCCAAGGACTAGACCTATTGATTTTGGTACGGACCGGCAGGATGGTATTACCCGAACCACCATTTTTGTTTTTATTTTATATATAAAATGGTTAATCTTACACCAATAGCCATGAAATTCGGAATTGTTTGCTTCAATTCATTGTAGTTTTCTACCAATTTTGGTGCAGATCAACCGGACAGTACTTCCCATAAACCTTTTTTTTTCCTCTTTTCTTTCTAATTTGCATAAACTCTTCTTTTTGCAAAAATTAATGACATGTTCATATTTTCTTTTTCTTTTTTTTCATAACTTTACTATATTTATTTGGTTTTATTTGAAATTATATGATTATTTACAATACTGGATCATCATAATTAATTTTTCATTTCAAAAAATAATGTGGAATACCTTGTCCTGAAAAAATATTCTCATCATAAGGTAATCTACAGATTTTAGTGTTCAACAACTTCATATGTAAACATACGAGTAAGCCAAAACCTGGGCAAACACTGGTGATTTTAGAGCCAGTTTGGAAGGTTTATATATGGGCTTATTTACACGCACACCAACACACATACGTAGTAATTACGTAGTAATTACGTAGGTTTGTGTGAACAGCCCAGTGCGTCATTTCTTGTAGTGATAAGAAATGACAAGCCAGTTCATGTACAGAATTGTGACATCAATGTATTGTTGAGACTGATCCCAATTTGGTACTTAAACATTACTGGCATGTATGTGCAAGTAAATACGATCAAACGTAATTTGTGCATATGATTTAACGTCATTGAGACAAATATTTGCCAACCTTACAGCAGTGACTGTTGTCTGGGGTCCAAGCCCTTTCACCTCATACAATATGAGTCCCCACACCTACTCCCCCAAGTTTTTGCACTGCAAAAATGATGAAGTACACGCAGGACTGGGGGACTTATGAGTTTTGGCGCCACTTCTAACTGGCCTCCCATTTGGCCAGTGCACTGCCAACTGAGGTTTCAACGCACTTGTTAGATTGCTTAAGGTTGTCTGCTTGGTCCTGGTAGCTTGCAAAACTATTTTCTCCTCTAAGTTGTGGTAGTCAGTTTTTGTTTGGAGGGTAGGGATGGAAATGGGAGTGTGGTTTCAGGGGTACTTTAAATTCCAGTTTCCTCAACATTAGGGAGTTTGAGGTTCCTTGTGTCGAATACGTTGGAGTAAAAGTATGGGTGCATATTGGAGGAGGCCTCTCATCCTCAAAGACTGGCTTTGGTGGTTTATTAATCTCCTGTTGGGGGAGCCCCGGCTTTGGGATGCCCAAAGTCTGTGCTCTCTTCTCAGGGGATTTGGGAGGTGAGACAAGAGGTAGAGGTGGATACATCATCTTGAGGATTTTGTCCACAGGAGGTGCCATATCCATTAACAACTCCTCTTTGATCCATGCCAATTCCTGGCTCTGTTCAAGAAGTTGCTAATTTGATAATCATTCTCTTTTAAAAATACTTGCGTTTCAATGTCTCCCCTCAGCTATCCACTTTGAATTTTAACCCAAAATTTTTCATACTAACTGGGTTTAATTATCATTGAGTTTTACCACCTATTTTGGAATTTGTTATCATCCCCTTCTTAATATATAAAAAAAGTCTTTAGGGGTCTGGAGAAATGCTAGCCCCTATTTTGACTTTTGACTCTAAACTTTGCACACTAATTGTGCTCAATTTGTGCCAATTTGTGCTCATTTCCTAACTCAGATAGGGAGCATTAGAGATGTCCCCTTAGTACCCCCTTTTGAATTTTGATACAAAACTTGGCCCACTTCTCTTTCTTAATTCGTGCTTATTTGTATGAACAAGCTTATAATTCTTGCACATTCACTTTTTTAATTATTTGCAAAGGAAATTTGGGGTGCTGAAGAAATTTAGCCTCACCCATTTTGAATTTTGACTTGAACTTTGCATAGTAATTGTGCTCAATTTGTGTCAGCTATTTCAAAATTTCTGCTTAATTTCTAGCTGTAATCAGAGGCTAGGAATGTTTTGTATTATCCACCTTTTTGGAATTTTTAAGTAAAACTGAGTGCACTATTTTTATCTTAATTTGTGCTACTCGTGACAAATATTTTCTTTTGTTTGACATTTTCAAGTTACAATTTTGAGCAATTAATAATATTCTCAATTTGCAGGTGTACTTTCTCATGCTAACTTTCACACAGTTCTGACAGGAGTGTGTTCTTTATTGGTTCAATAGTTTTTGAGAAATTTGGAAAACAAAAAATTTCTAGAAAAGTGGTTTTTCTCAGATTTTGAGAAATCCAGAGAAGGTATAGGGCTGAAATTTTCACAATAAATCTTTTTTATATTTATGGAAGTGTGATAGATGTTTGGTGCTTATTAGTTCTGCAGTTGTTGAGAAAACTGAAAAATAAAATATTTCTGGAATTGTGGTTATTCTTTGATTTTAAGGAAACTAATGAAGGGATAGAGCAGAAAGTTTCATGATATGTAATTCTTCTGTTGGACCTGATATTATAGGAGTTTGGTACCTATTAATTCTGTACTTTCCATAAAAAATGTAAAACAAAAATAATCTGAAAAAAGCAATTCACTGCAGTGCGGCTTGAACTATTTATTTTGTACTTACAACCAAGGAGTTACGAGGGTCTTTTCTGCGATGCACTAATTTAGGATACAGGTTTTTTCTTTTTTATGCTAATTCTAGATGAAAATTGGCAAAAAGAGTTTTCTATCGAAGTATTTCTGCGCTTATTTGAGTTTTTTTTTTTTATGTGTAGCAAGTATCTCGCCACTACATAATACTACTAGTGCCTATTTCATTTTATCACCAGTCAATGCAGCACGAATTTACCATCCATTCTTAGAACTAAGTATTCATAAATATTATTGAAAGATGTATCTCCGTATATATGTGCTTTGAAATTGAATTTAGAATCATTTATCGGATGAAATCATTCTTAGGGCTCTTCATGGTCCCAAAAAGGAGGTCGAATCCAAGTATTCATAAATTATTCAGTGATATAATTATCTTTGAACGGTTTTTTTTTTTGCCACCAAATTCAAATTTACCATCCGTTTTTGGATTCAATCATTTCCTGAGCCCCTGATTATTTTGAATAGGAGTAAAAACTAAATTTTCATAGGTATATTATTTGGAAATATAATTATAATCGTATACATTCCCAAAAGGGCTGAGTTAAAATCTACACACAATTTTTGTCCTGAACCACTCTTTTGTTTATCTGTGGTACCAAGAAGTAGGTTAGAACCAATTTTTGGAATACTGTCTCTAATTTTAACCAATTTGAGGATGTCCTATATTCTAAAATGCGCCTTTACCAATTGTGCTATGAATAAAACATTTCTGAAGAAAAGCAATTCAGAAAATATAAAACAAGTTACTTTAAGCAAAATAGAGAAATTTCTTGAACCCCCTGCATCGTGGATCCACAAAACTTCTATGTTGTTAAATTTTTTTTACAGTTTTTTGAATTTTTTTTGAAAACTACTAAAGGAATAATTACATAGTTTTTAACAGTTCTGCCCCTGTACCAAAACTATCCACCATCAAAATTATATATTTTTGTTAAGTTCCTAAATTTTATAAAAGCAGCCAGATGTTCTATTCCCAATAAAAGACGTAGTGACTACAGACCTGTAACCAGGGGGTCAGTGGATGAATATAAAAAAATTGGGATTGAATTTTGTAATATAGATAATGTAGGTAGGTAACTTATTATCTAACAAAATGTAAAAAAAAAAATTTGGAAAAATTGGGGAAAATGGAAAAAAACAGTAGGTTAAAGTATGAAGGTAAAATCAGCTACAGCCTTCAACATAAAAAATGTTCAATAAACAAATTTTAAAAATTACAGTAGACTACAACAGATGAAAATCGTAATTTTATTTATGAAAGGGAATAGTCCGAAGGGTATATTCAGATAATATTTTCTTCTGCTAGGTAGGTACCTTACTACCTCTACCTAGCTACGTTGTTTATGTGGCCTCCTAAATCCATTAATTTTGGGCGTAAACTACCTAACAAAACTAATTGTTTTTTTTTAATGTGTTATTTTCAGTAATCATGGTAATTCAGCGTAACATCCTTTCGAGGCTCTCGTATCCAAATGGAACACCTTGTGCAGCCAAAATCTCATCCCATTCGTGCCGAATGATGTATAAATGATAATAGGTCCGAGTAGAGTGACAGAAAAGAAAACCTAAGTAGCGGCGCCTCTTTAATGGTCTCTACGTAAGTCTCGATATTATCTGATGCGACGGACTAGAAGAAAGAATAAGGCCATTAGAAAAACATCACTAATAGCTGTTATAGAAAATTTTTTAATTAGCATACATTATACGTACATCTGGCGAATACCCATGTATTCGTTCATGTGATTGTACCTATGTTAGTCGAATGGTGGCCTCAAAACAGAAACCAAAAGAGAGAAAGAAAAATCGTAAACTACATTAAGTAAAGTATATTTTTTCACTTTATTTTTGCGAACGTTGAAAATAACAAAACCTTTTCCATTGATAACCCGTACAGAGATATGGTGATTTAAAAATTTAAAAATATCGTATATTGTTCATAGTTCCCTATTTTTCTTGTCTTTTTCTGGTAATCCGACGCATTTAACAGTACTAAATACTGGATCACTCTGACTGACCACAATTTTATAACTTGACCTCGATAAAAAAAGAAGAAAAAAAAACGGATGTTGCGGAGAAGACGTGTAAAATCTCATCGTTTCCAGCCACAGATCAAGCCACGCCTAACAATGCAAATTATCGTAATCCATGCAATTATATCTGTTTTGGTTCGTCATTTACCCGAACATAACCTGAATTATTTTTGTCATTTTTTTCCGAATAATTTCAAACATTCATTGGTTTTTTTTGCGAAAAAAAACGGCGTGTATCATGTGATTGTCTGAGTGTGTTTTTCGGCGAGTCGTTGAGAAAAATAATTGGTGAACCATTAAAAAAACAATCTTTCGAGTATATTTTTGAAAAAATCAATTTGATAGTCATTAATTACTCTGAGTTTCAAATTATTGAGCAAGATTTAATTAAGTTCATCGAATAGAATAATTTAGAAGTCACTGATTGATTTCAGACTTTATTCCTAATGATAATTTCGCAACAAAGATGTTTCTCAAATTTGCTGGAATTTCTCTTTTTTAACGTACTCACTGAAAATAATTGGACGATTAGGTAAGTAGAATTTTAAATTTTTGAACATTTAAGCACATGTTCATTCGTGATTCATCGAAGACGGTTTCGGTTATATTCGTGAAGTTGAAAATTTACTTAAAAATAGAAAATAATTTTTAATTCTTTGTTAGATATTAAGAACAGAATTTTTGAGATTTTTTGCAAATTTTGATCAATTAAGAAATAATTCCTATGGTTTAGTAGAACACTCGAATTTGTTTATTTTTTCGAAATTTTGACAAATGTAAGTAGCTTAGACTGTACATGCACCCAATGATGTTTTCATCAACTTCTACAAAGTTAATCTATATTTTCACATTCATCTGTGGTAAATTATATATTGAAATAGAATAATAAATAAATCTGGTAAGTAAGTTATGATCAGAAAGAAGATTAATATTTTCCATAAGATGTGCGAGGGGTGAGATGATTTTTGGTTAAAAAAAGTAAAAAATGATTGTTTTTAAAAAATTTTAAATTTTTTTCTTGTTGGGAGGTGTGGAAAGTGTAAAGTGATTTTTTGGTTTTAAAAAGAAATAAAATTATTAATTATTGTTTGGATCTGAAAAAAAAAAAATCCTCGTCAATTTTTGATGGATATTGGCGGGTTGTTGCAAAAAATATTATGAGACACAGGTGCAAAGTAGGTGATTGATACTCGTGTAATTTGCAGTGCTGCAAAATTCACACTCATAGTTAAATCACCAACTTTTTGTACTTGCATCATAAATAACTATTTCGGTTGAGTATTGAAAAACTTTTTTAATCTGATTTTAAAATTTTTATTCACAGTTTTTCACTTTTAAATAATATACATGATTAAAAAAAATAAATGCTTAAAGGCTTTTTGAATCTTAATTCGTAAGTCTTAACGATCATTTAAATTTAGCCCGTTTTCAATTAGGGTTTCTGTGAGTTGTGAAATACTCATTTTATTTTAACATCATAATCACGTTCTTAAAAACTAACCAAAAAGTGCACACTACGAATCCGATATTCATTTCCAAGCTAAAATAGAATTTAAACGTCTTGAAATATATAAAATTTTTCTTTTCCATCAGTTTTCCTAACGTTGTTTTTTTTATTTGTATAAAATAATGTGCAATTAGCTGTATACCTAGATGCAATAATGATAACAATGAATTTCCAGAGATGTTTCAATTTACAAAAAGATATTACGGGTCTGTGTGGCGGTGTGGTTAGGTATCTATTTCTAGTCACCAGATTTTCGATCTAAAGGTTAAGAGTTCGAGATTAGCCATCGCCATATTCTCAACACAAAATGGCGGTGTATTCGGCTCGGTTCTATTGGTGTCCAAGTATGTGATTGTGAAAATTATGCAGATAAAACACCGGCCACCGGATTTCGATGATTCCCTTCCTTCACTTCGACATCATACTCATATAAATTGTCCAGATGTTGTGCTAAATGGCCAAGTAGCCGAATTCCAATAAAAAGATGTACATATAACAAATCAAAGAGAGATAGATTAAGACGAATCTGAAGAAATCATTGACAGTTTATGTTATGCTTGATAGAGGAAATAAACTCTCCGAATCATTGCATTATCCTATTAGAATTAAAAATCGTTGAAAAGAATCGAGAACCACTTACCTTATCGCAGAACACTTTAATTTGGCAATAACCTCTATGGTATACAGGACCATCTCTAGGGTCTTCATATGTATCTATTTGCAAATGCAACGGTAACCCCTGTTGAAAAAAAGCACAAAAAAATTCATAAATGATAAACAATAAGTTATAAAACACTTTTTAAGAGGAATTTAGAGAATGAACTTTCTTGAGATTAAATCAGAAGAAAGGTGGTCAAAAAATTATTGAAATTCTGTCTAAATAACCTAATTCAACTGGTCAATGCCAATACTCAAAGAAACATGGGCTAACCATAACAGTCTATGCATTGAAAATTAGTGAAATGGCGAAAGATGATAAGCTAGGAAAAAAGAACATTTGCGTAATTAACGTAAAATTATTTACCGTTTCTTGATGAAATGATTTGGAAGTATACCTATTCGGTGCGTCTTGCAGATTAAGCTTTATTTGAATAGATATCTACATTTTATACCTAGTTTTAGAAGATTTAAGGAATTTAGAATTGTGGAAACACTGGTAAGATAGGTACCTACAGTAAATAATTGTGAATTCATTACTGGTAATATTTATGCTGTTTTAAACTTTCTCAGTTTTGGAATTTAAATTAATTCCATTAAAAGTAATAGGTACCTATATTAGAATGTAATGGCTAAATAATATAGAGGTCATTACGAGAAGGATGTAAAGTTGTCGTGGAAAAATATGCGACGAAACTTACGTTCTCGAAGAATTAGCAAAATATTTTAAATTTCTAAAGAATAAATTTCGTTGGTAAATTTTCTCTCTTTCTCTTTCTGTCTCTTTCTCTATCTCTTTCTATTCGACAGGAAATATATGTGAAGCGAGAAATTTTTAGGAAATCTGTTTATCGATTCATCTTTATCTGAACTCGTGAAAACTTTCACTATGTTAATGAATCAACCGTAAAAGGTAATTGCACCAATTTTTTTCTCTATCTATTCCGAAAGCATTTTTTCTTCATTTTAGTTTTTAAGCTAATACTTGTGAAGGGGAATGAAGTAACGTGAAACTCCTCTAATAATACGCATTAACATGCACGCATCTGTGTTCAACTAATATCTTCCATTAATTCGATAATTTGAAAACTATTTTATTGTGTTAATGTCTGCAAATATAGAATGGTAAAGCTTTAGATTCTTTTTATTCTCTCATTTTAGGTCTCACCTCATTTTCGTAATGACAAGGTATATTTTTGATTGACTCATTAAGTGCCTCATGACGTTTAACAAAAGCTACACTTGGTCATGATAGAGAGTAAAATATAACTTTTTTTTTGTCAAGTACACGCTTGATGGGTAACTGTCAAAAGTCGTGGAGATAAATCGATGTGATATTGTGAGGTAGGCCTATGCCTTCATACTGGCTTTCTTTCGATCCTACTGGATAAACAGCTCACATAAAAATTTCAGAGTTTTCTTCTTCAACGTTGGAACGCAATCAAGTATAAGAAAGATAAAAATCGTTCGCGATAAGAAGAAAAAAAAATGACTTAATGGAAAGACCGAACAAAAAAAAGGGGGAAGACATACGAATTAATTACGTTAATTAAGAGTCGAAGGTTAGCTCGTTGTGCAAACATTAGGTTGTGTTTTAATTCCTTCGTCTTGCACAACGTATGAGGAATTATATTTGTATAAAATAATAAAATATATGACGATAAAAAATCGGGAATAATTATTATTAGTGTGGAAAAATTTTTTTTTTAATTTCGCGGTACACATAAAATGGATAATTTTATTTTTATGCAATCATGTTAAACGATTAAATCATTCTAAATTCGTTCGTTAATCGGTAATTCGTCATATGTAATACAATTCTGACAGGCTATGTAATTGGTTTTCAAGGTATTTCTCAGAAATCTCGTTATTTGGAAAACAAAATATTTTCGTTTTCTTTGGTTAAAACTTTTTCTTTCGTTGAAAAAGAGCAATATTTATTGCAATAGGCTGAGAAACGTAGAGTTCGTCACCTACATTTAACCAAAAATGGACTCATCAGCTGATAAAAAACCCAATTTGATTCGAGAAATGGCATTCCAGCATTCTGTCTTAAAGTATTATAGTTTAAAATTCTAATATTAACAATTAAGTTAGTAGACATTTTTTAAGACTAAAATGGAAAATAGCAGATTCGAAAATTGACTAAAAGATAATGAGTAAAATTTAAATCTAATATTCGGGAAAATTTTGTCAGTAATGGGAAAATGATAAAATTTTCTTCGGCTAAAAGTTGAGTGACCCAGACATATAAGCCTCCATACTCATGGCGAAAATTCATTAGCCTTCAGGTAGAAAGAAATATTTTACCAAAATAGAACATAATTTAAAACTTGTGAGCCATATGGGGCCTATAATATCAAGTTTGAAAAACATTTACAAGTTTTTATTAGAATTCGGTTGTTATTTTACTTTTAAATTTGATATCGATTGAATTTTAGAGATTCTTTTGTAATAAATAATTTACTTTGTCTAGAAATGCATTTTTCAACAGAAAGCATTCATTTTATATGCGTTTAGTAATACGAATTAACTAAATATGTAGTTCCATTAAAATTTGAGGTGATTGAATTGTAATTGAATTTTATTTCTTCGGTAAGTTTTCAAACGTGTTCAAACTAGAAATTGTTATACTTACTTTCACTCCTTTTTGACTGCTGAAATCCGTACTGAGACATTGTACCGCAATATTAATCTGTAACAGAATAAATAAAACGCAAAATAAATAGTTGTTGAAAATATCAGAATGAAAATATCTAAAATTACCTATCCTATTTTCTCCATTGCTTTTTATTTTTTTAATTTTAAAAATCAACTATTACAATTATTGTAAACTAATGAGAAAAAAACGATTATGGAAAATAGTTCTGATTCTTACATGTATATGTAAAATAAAATAGACCGCAATAAAAAATATTCAAAGGTACAAAATTTTAAATATTTTCTACAACATTACCTAACTTACATTTTGTATCGTATCTCAATATAACATAGTTTCCTAAATATTATAGGATGCTAGATTTTGAGTGCAAGATGTTCTCACAAAAGGCTTGGATTTGTTTGATTTATTGATTAGAAAAAATTTTAAAAATGGTTACCAACTTCTCATTTAAGCGAGTAAATTACCTATTCACTCCGTCAAAGGGATGAAGCTTAATAGATCCATGCAGAGTAGAAAAAAAATGTGTGGGTCAAAACTAAGACACTAACTTCGAAAAAAAACGAAACGAATTTTCGAAGAAGCCACAGATCAAAAATATTTTTTCCAAGTATGGGTGTTTCTAAAGATGATCCAGACCTGTAGCCCGAGTAAAATCTCAAGGAAGAAAACCGCAGACATGGAAGTGTAAAATTTTTTTGTAGATTATATTAGCCTTATTAAAAAAACCTTTTTTTTGAAGGGGAGGGAAAGAGACAAATAGCAACGAAAACTGCTTCTTTACTTTTTTTAAAATTCAGAAAAAAAAATTGAAAATTTTTTCAGGAGGGTAGAGAGTGCCACCAGGAAGAGCGTTTTCCTCCCTACCTACGGGCTTGAGATGATCAGACTTTAATAAAGATTTTCCAGTTCAAACCTTAATTTTTTTTTTTAATTAAAAAAAAAATTATCGAAATTTTCTGCAAATTTTCATTGGTATCAAAACTATAATTAAAAGTGTGTATATTTGAACATTAAGATTAGATCAAGTTGATGTTAAACTTCTGCTAAGAGTACTAAATCATCATAACATACTTCAATTAACCCAATTTCAAGAATAACAATAAATTGTATTTTGACAATCTAATTACCTACAGAAAGAGGAAGCAAAGGGGAAAAAAGAACGTATAGGTATCCGATGATCTAATAGTGCCCATTAAAACTTCAAAAATTCTCATTTTGAATATTTCAGGAACAGTATATTACACACCAAGGTTCAAAAGTAAGCGTTTACATGTGAGGGAAGTTTGCAAAACGAGCGTAGCAAGGGAGCAATTCCCGAGTCATGTAAACTCACTTTTGAATCTTATTGAGGAAGATATTTCATATAATTATTGATCAGAAAGCAATGAAACGTTACAATTCTATCATAATGATGAGTCTTTCTTAAAAATTATAGTAAATTGAACAAAGTGTCAACCTCCTCATTGTGGCAGATTTAATGTTTCATTCAGAACGTGTAACCACTACCTCGAAAGTGAATGTGCTTCCATGTAAAAAGATATTTCACGTTTTTATATATGGATGCGCATTCATTTACATCGAGATTACATCTATCAATGAAAGGAGCTACTTTTCACTTCAAAAATACCATCATAAACATTGTCTTTCTGATCATGTACTATATAAATGTTTTTATTATAAGCTATTATTCTACCCACTACTGCTATTTTAAAATATATCAATACTACAGCTAACCTTCCGCAACTAAATAATATTTATTTCACATGAAGCTAAAGCCAAAATCTTCGAAAACGCGTTTTTAAAGTAAATTTATTTATAGGTTAAAATTATGATATTATTAGTGCTAGAAGCGAACTGGACCTGTTTCTATCAGATTTTCTACGAAATAGCAGCCGTTATCTTTATTTTTTGTAAATAATATTTTCTTCATATTCATTTAAATGGAGAAGTGCGGTAAATATGATAATTTTATTTCCGAAAAGGAAAAAGTTCGCTCAGAACAACTATTAGCGAAGAAATATGAAACGCATTCCAAAAATAAATATTAAATATTTTATTATTCAAATTTCTTGAAGAAAAAAATTTTTATTTGATTTGTATCAGAATTAAGAGAAGAGAAAAAGCAGTGGTCACAAATTTCCATTAATACGTTTCAGATTGAAATTAATAAACTGTTTATTCCAATTGCATCTTGGGGCTTTTTTTTCTCTCTCTCTTATTAGGCCAATAATAATGATTTCTAGAGAACTGAGATGACGTTCTCTACAATAATTCTCATTCTGCAGATGACCTAATTATACGTGTATTTTATCCACAAGAAAATTTATGAATTACCAAAAGAGTAGGCGAAAAGATTGCTTTTTTGAACAACGCCATGAAAGTTTAGAATTTATGCTTGTAATTTTTTTTACAAGCTAAAGTCGTAAAGATAATTTACTTAGTTCTGATTGAAAGTAGGTATGGCTTAATGGAAGCTCATATATCTACAGCGGATAACTTCAAACAACTATTTGAAATAGAAATTTTTATCAATGCTGGCCCGTTTTGAAAGGTAAAAAAAAATTGTAGCTTACTAAATCTCATGATAAAATAGTCAATTAGTCATTGAAAGAAAGAAAGACAGAGTAGGAGAAAACTCAACTGAAAATATGTGAGCTTTAAGAAGCGATAAGACGACAACAGCTGATTTCAACATTCATTTCTTAAAATTTCCAACCGACTACCGCGTCAGTTGAAATAGTTACCTTTGAAAGCTTTGAACCGAATTTTCTGTTGAATATAATATCTTCGCGAACATCTGCATTTAAAACACAATCTTAACTGAGTCAGATACATTGCTTTAGAAATTGTTTTAGGTTAAAAGTGATGAAGTTTATGAACTTTTGTATAACTTTCTGAGATTTTAACGCGTGTTGAGTTGAATAAAATTACGATAGAACAGTTTTTAGTAAGCAATGATAAGCATAACTTTTTATCGAAAATATTTTTCCATTTAATAATGGAATCTTTGGAGAATGTTTCAACGGAGACGAAGAAATGGTTCTCCGTTAGTTGGGTATGATCGAAAAAATAATTCAATTTAATAGAATAAAACACAAGGACATAGGATGGCATCTTCGATGCAAAAACGAGGTTTCTGGAAACTCTTATGAATAACTTCACAATAAATATTTTTGTTCGTTGAATTTTATTCTAAGCATTAGCTGGATATTAGATTTTTACCTTGGCCGGACTTTCCAATGGATTCCAGTAGATAGCGATGGCGTTATGAGATACTTCTTCTATACAACCAATTATGCCGCAGCTGTTTTTCGTATCTATAAGTAGAAAATAGAAAAAAAGAACGAAAATCCAAATTAATTAAATGACATACACGCAAAGAAAATACAACACATATACACAGCATAATTCCGTGATGGGTAAATTAGAAAATTGATGAAACCACACCGAGTTCAAGTACTCAACATAGGCCCCTAGGGCGAATCTGTATGAAACAGTTTATGAGTGATAATTGGAGGTATCGTGTTTGTTAGTCGTTCTTTGTGATTTTTTAAGAATTATTATGGTTTTTTTAAATGCAAAAAAATTATAATTATTCTATGGGTTAGGTCACTCAAAGTAAATTGAATTATGAGAAATAATGACCTCACCAGCACAAAATGTATTATAGGTGCCGTATTAATTACAAAAATAGGTTCATTAATTTTTTTTCATACTTTTTTAGGTAGGTTATATTATGTCATTGAATCCCTCGACTACGTGGTGACGAATTTAAGAACTTGATTCGAAGATCCCAGGATACATTTGCCGCAGAAGACAGCGAGACAAAGCAGAATAAAATATAATTCCCTCGGTCAGTCGGTTAATTTTTATCATGAATAACAAAATTATAGGGCAGCTGTATTTAACCGGAAAATCCAATTCGTCAATTTTCATCAACATTTAAAAAAAAATCTATAATCTAAATAATTACAATGCGAAAAAACGCTTGAAACCTTTTGCGTCATAAATATGAAAAACATACTTCAAGCAAACAGGCAACTTGTTTTCCCCCGGAAAATTTTTTTGTTACTCATTTTTTCTCGGAACTACAGAATCAATAGCCACCAAACTCCTGTTAGATCTGGCACGACATAAGAACTACATTTCGAGAAAATTTCAGCTCCATCCCTTTGGTAGTTTCCTCACAATTCTGGAAAAACCACTTTTCCCCGAATTATTTTTACTCCTATCACACGTGCTTTCATGAAAATTTCAGCTCTATCCCTTTCGCAGTTTATTTAAAACCGTAAATACAAAATTTACTCCAGTAATTTTTTTTTTTTTTCAGTTTTCTCAGAAACTTTGGAATTAATACTTACTAAAAGTTTATCAGATTTGCACCTACATAAGGAAAATCCATCGCAAAAAATTATGGAAAAACCAATTTTTCAGAAAGTATGTTCTCAAATTTTTTCGGAAACTACTGAACTAATAGGCAACAAACTTTTATCAGACCTGGTCCTATAATTAGGACTTCATTTTGTAAAAATTTCAGCTCCTTCCTTTCTGTAGTTTTCTCGAAACCGTGAACATAAATTTTCAGCGATATATACATAGACACACATACATACACACTGATACATACGGACATACACATATACATACATACATTCATACATAATTATGATATATACTAGCATTAAAGCGCCGCGAACTTGGGTTCTACGGGCCTGCGGTAACACTGATAAATTCGTTATTTCGATGGAAATAACGAAACATTTATAGCTGACGGATATGCGATAGAATTTAGGGAAAGAATATAAGCGAACTAATTTTATTAAATAAATTCGGAATACTAATCTGGGGCCTATACGTTTACTATCGTGGCACATATTTATACAAGTAAAGTGACTGACTTTTTTCTAAACAACAGGTAATATGGTGTATTTTTTGAGATGTTGTAGACTTTTTTGTCAGCCACATTGCTAACCCTCCCTTTTCTCAGGAAATAATGAAGATAATGTTTTTTATTCTGAAGGTTTGTTGTATTAGGGAACGAATTATATAAAATCAAATACCTATCATCTCTCAAGTTTATAGTCCCCCTATAGCCCCCAAAATGTTTTAAATAATTGTTTTCGTGATTCTCTTGCCTAAAAATCAATCTTACAGAAAATTTTATTCCTGACGAAATATTTTCGCATAAAAATTTATACAAAGGTTAGGTACATATTTTTCACATGCGCCATAGATTTGGAGGTAAATACTGTCAAACATTTAATTGTACAAAGTTTTGTGTTTGAGGAGCTGTAAAAGGGGGTAGCATCAACTTGATGGTCAGAAACGTTTGTTTCATGATGTCCACTACTCAACACATTAACTTTACATAATCATTTTCCACAATTTTTTTTTTTTAAATAAATGTGTAATATGCCGACTTAAAAGTAAAAAAGTAGACTGCTCTCAATGAAAAAATATCAATGTTAAGACAAAATGGAGTGAGATATACTCCTATGCTGACATAGATGAATGAATATACCCATTAAAAAAAAATCTTTCTCTTAGCCTCTATTTTATATTTACATACAGGATGAGTCTTTACTGTATACACAACATGTACAAATAACTTGAACTGAACTACAATGAATAAATTTTATTCTTACCTCCAATTAGTAATCAAAATAAAGATTGTAGGTTTTCTCTTGATTGCTGTGGGGCACAGAAATATGACTCTAGCATGTATATTGAAGGACGATGAGTCACATTTCGACACACCAAATGCTATTTCCCTATGGTGTGTTAAAATGTGACTCACCCTTACATAAAAAAAAATTGTCGAAATGGGAAAATGGTACCAATAGTCATTTTTTTACATGAAATGGAAAATTTTCATCATCCTCACCTTTATCCGTTTTGTGACGTCAATTGTAATTCCTCGTTTGCAAGCAAACTGAGTAAAAACAATCCTGAACACCAAATGCGTGAAAAAATTGCAAGAAACTATCAATAGTTATCGACATCTAACACATATCGATCAATTGATATTTTATTGTTGCAGTTTTAGGTAAAAGGAAATAATCCATTACGCCGTAAATACGGAACAGATACTGCAAGCAATACAGGCAATTGGCGTGTTTCTATAAATTTTTTCTTCTTTTATATTTTTCTCAGAAAGTACTAAATTTATGGTCACCAAACCCGAATCATGTTTGGTCCTATATAAAAACTACATTTCTTGAACATTTTAGTTCTATCCCTTTTGTAGCTTCCTCAAATCCTGGAAAAACCACTTTTCCAGTAAATTTTTTTTTACAATTTTCTCGCAAACTACGAAACGAATCCACACCAAACTGCTATCAAGCTTCATCTTATATAAGGACTATATTTCGTAAAAATTTCAGTTATATAATTTTTGTAATTTTCTCAAAAACGTGATCAAACTTTTCTCCAGCAACTTTTTCCTCTTCAGTTTTCTCGGAAACTATCAAACTAATACGCACAAAGCTTCGGGTAATTTTGGGATGATAATTATACAGACGATTTTCCGAGAAAATTTCATCCCGTTACCTTTCTTAATTTTCTCAGTCCTGGAAAAACCTACTTTTCCGCCATTTTTTATTCTCCAGTTTTCACAAAAATTATTGAATTAATAAGCACTAAACTTCTAACAGACTTAATTCTATATAAGGATAAAAAATTGTGAAAATTTAACTCCTATTTCTTCTTTATTTTTATCAAAATCATGAACAGAAAATTTTCTATGAGAAATTTTATTTTTCATTTTTCTCAAGAAAAACTAAATTAATATAGTCACCAAACTTGTATGAGATTTGTAACTATATAAGAAATATTTATTTTGAAAATTTTAGTTTTATCCCTTGCGTCATTTTTCCAAAAACTTCTGAACCAAGGCACTGAACTTCTATCAAGTTTCATCCTATATGATGACTACCTACATTTTGTGAAAATTTCAACCCTATCCTTTTGGTAGTTTTCTCAAAACCGTGAATATAAAATTTGAGCGATACATAATAAATACATATATGGCTACAAATATACTATATACAAAAAACAATGAGTTAGTGACATTACACACGATTGAAATGAGATTTCTGTCTGATTTTCTTTCAATGAATCAACTGAAGTTGAACGAGTCAAGCTCTCAAAATCACGGTAATGCGTTTCATGACCATTTTTAAGTTTACTACAGTACGCAAGAAAGTTTCACTTTAAAAATAAATTAAGTGAAAATGGGGAAATGGTGACCAATTTTTCTCTTTTTCATCAGCCGGATAATTTTCATCGTTCCACTCTTAACCCTTTTACAAGTTCAATTTTAATACCCCGTTAGCAAGAAAATTGAATGAAAATGTATTCGTTCCCTCTGGTCATATGACCTCTATATAAACATCTTATAAAGCACGCAAACGAATAATTCGAGATCCAAGTACTATACTCAAATTTTACAAAATTAAATATCGAATACCATTTTTTCGAAGAATTCACGCTTTGCGCACAGATTATATTTTATTTATTCTTTTTTTAACTATTTTTATTTTTTTATATGATGATTTGGGTTTAATAATATTTAAACTTTATAATATTATATTTATAATTTAGATTCGTTTAATTTTTTATAAAGTTATTTAATCCCACCGTTAAAGAGTAATTATACTCACAAAGTGAGATGAAATACAAATACACAGATGTCTCGTCATCTACAGGTAGCCTACATCACTGTTTGAAAAACCTTCATCAAGTAGCTGGAGTAGTGCACGTCATCAAAATGCAAATTACTGGTCAGCGAGATGCACTTTTTCTCATACTCTTACACAGGTTAGTATACGTAAAATATTAGGTTTAAAATAATCATGTTAGTTATACTGCAGATTAATCCTTCAGGAAGATAAGGCTCTTTAATTCCATGTAGACACATGTCGCAATAATGATAACAAATCACCATTTTGAGTTTTTTTTTTTTTTTTTTTTTTGCTGTAAATCACTAATGTTTTTGAATATGTATATTTATAGTAGGTACATAAAATTACGTATAGTAATATAAACAACATAACAAAAAAACTAAATATAATAGTTCATTACTGCTCTACCACAATATAAAGAGAATTATTTGAGGTAAAGACAACGACCTGGCAAGAGGAATTGTATAAAAGTTACTGGAAATATGTAATGTGGGTAAACCATATTCTGATATTAAGGAACTTTGATATTAATACTTATTAAAACAGTAAAATTGTGATACGATATGGTATATCATGTTTACATAATCATCTCATAACAATATAAATCTATTTTTTGCAACACATGCACAAAAGAACGAGTTTTACATATATGTGTAGCGAATGTAAACGAACAAATTTTTGGCCTGTGAAGTAAACGATAATTTTACAATCTCTCGCGCATCCAAATCCTGCGTGAGAGTGTGTAAAGTACTTTACACTCTGTTGGGCATCCCAATCCTACGCAACAAGTTGTAAAATTCGAACATATAAGCATTTTGATGTTATTAATTACCTTATTTCGTGAAAAACTATTCATCAAGTTGCCTCTCCAATCAAACACAACATTTCAATTTTCACAAAAACATCTCAAATGATTCGTCAGCCTCTAATTAAGTTAGAAAGGTAGGGCATTATAATGATCGAAAGCAGATAAAATTTTAAAAATTTTCATATAATTTTCTAATTATTTTTACCTATTTGATGACAAATAAACGAAAAAAACGCTAATTAATGTGAGATTTACCATTATTTGGGATCTAGAAACTTCTTTTTCCCTCAATGATTCCTATGTCTCTATTTAAACTAGAGAGCTGGAAATGGTAGGTCTAAAATGGAGAGAACTTACCTGAATTTAGTTTTCATTTAATTTTTTAATCATCTTTAACAATTTGAAAATAAACGAACAAAAAAAAAACGCAAAGTGATTAAATTTTTTTTCTCGAAATCCAGAAACGTCTCTTCTTTTACTCAATGATCTCAGCCTTTGTTTAAGCTTAAAATCTGGGATTAGCACTGGTAGAAATAGAAAAAAATTTACTTAAAACTACTTTCCTTATAATTTAGTAATCGTTTTTAGCTGTTTGAAGATAAACCAAAGAAAAAACGGAAAATAATTAAAAATTTCCAGTTTTTGTGTTTTTTCAGATATAATTTCCAAAATTTATTTCCTTTATTTTATTTTTTTTATTTGGAGGGGAAGATGGTTGCTATACATTCTTTTGTGCATTAGTTGCAAAAATTATGGTGTGCGACAAGTGCTTGTGGGCTATTTTAACTCGTGTGAAGTTTGCAGCACTTGCCTTCGGCTCCTCTGCAAATTTTTCACACTCTGTAAAAAAATAGCCTATATTACGCACTTGTTACACAATATACTATTTTGTTGGACCTTAGAAAGCGTCTATATCATTTGAATTTTTTACAATCAATTTATCAATTTAATGTTTAAAACAAAATCCTACTAATTCTCAAAAAATGTTGTTTTAGGGTGTCTTTAGAGAGATTGAAATATAAGGTATTTGAAATTTTGAAATACTTGACCGAATATGAGAGGTATAGAGTAATGGTATTCATGTTGCATATCTTAAAATTATAAGAGGCAATGGTCTGAAAAATGTGCAGCAAAAAGTGTTCATAGTCATGCATTATGGATTATTGAGCTGTAAATAAGACTAAGTATGGAAATTGCCAAAATCGAAGAAAAATTTTTCCTCGGTAAGTATATAATAATGTTAGAAAAGGCTTCAAAACTTCTATTTGATGCGAATGAATATGAGTATACTATCAGCACGAGAAGTCCCACAATTCTGCACTTTTTCTCTTACCATTGCCTGAATATGAACCCCTGACACTAATATCCGTCTTTCTTTCTTTCTTCCTTTCATTTTTTTAATTTTTTTCATCCGTCCATTTCCTACGAGAAACTGTTTCTGCTGTGGTGCGAGTTAATATACATAAGTGTGAGACTCAATAAGCTAGTATAGTCTTATTAATACCCTCTTTTGCTGCCGACGTATACTTCACGAACTTCATAGACCTAATTTTGAAAATAAAAAATTTTTGTCAAAATGATTTTTTGTTTACCTTGTCCCACTACATCTATTTATAAGTAAAAAAAAATTTTTCTCCATTATTTGCCCACCTATGTCCTTTAAAATTTCAAGATAATTGATATGCAACATATCAATGTCACTTTTATGCCTTTCGAACCCGATTATACTGTAGGCTATGGAAAATTTGATATTTCAAACACACTGAACCGCTTGCTTGCAAGAAGACCACATAATATTGTTGCAAGGCATTGTGGGTTGAATTTACCTCCTCTAATTCGAATATTATACCTAACAGTTTTCATTCCCCGTTCCGACAGTTGCAATTTAGACAGACTACTAGGCAGCAATTCTCTTGATGAGCAAGACGCGTCACATGTGTCAGTTGAGACATCTCAATGGGGCGTATGGAGTGCAGGTCGCAGTTGCGCTAGATGCGCATTTAAGAGAATTTCCTCAAATAAAAATTAGTGAACTTATCGACTTCCATTAGCGGATAATTATTAACTGAATTATAGTGATCTGGCCAAAGTTATGTGAGAAATCGAATTTTTCAATTACAAAGTATTCTTTCGTAAATTACACCGAGATTACCGGATTCAAATTGTATCGGATATTCATTTATTACTTATATTTTATTCTTACCAATTTGAGAGGTATTTACTTATACAGTAGACGCCACTTAATCCGTCCACCGATAATTCGGACTGCCGCAAAAATTGTTTGACACAGATCAAATGTTTTCTTTTTTTAGTGGGAGGCTTAATCCGGACAAAACACCCTCTGCCCAATTTATCCGGATTAAACGGCGCCCATTGTAGTTACATATCTACGATGCATTATGCTGCCAAACCTATAAAATACGTAGACTCGTGAAAGTTATGTCATTTCAATAACTTAAACACTACTCCTGGCGTGACAATACACATTCATTACAGTGGTGAAGCTATATGGGAGGCTAATTCTTCACAATACGTGGCAAGACCTCTTCAAAATATTTCTAAAATATTTTGGTACCTAACGTAGTTGAGAAAGACCAATAAATTATATTGAACTGTTTAGACGAAGAGTAAAACATAACTTCATGACTAAGTCTTGAGCCCCCCTCCTCACAAGCTTAATAATCGATCTAAGTCACTGATTCGTTATCTCCACCCACAAACATGTTACCAATAAAATTTAGCTAATCATTCGTTTCGTATTTTCTCGTTGGCAAACTATCCAATCGGAAACGCGTGCGATAAAGCGTGACTGGCGGATCGGCATTCGTTTGGTCAACGCAGCGATAGCAGCAGCAACAACAGCAGCATCGGCACGTGCCTTCAGTCCCATTGGTAGGACTCGCGTCAAGATAACGGAGAAAACGACCGGTAATGCGTCATTTTCGGTCGTAATTAGAGTGTAATGAGCGTCGTAACTTCGAAACCAGTTTTTATAGCTATTTCACTCACTCCTTTACGTTTCTTTCATACTTGTCAAGTTCGTAGTATGGATCGCTACTTTTGCGTGTGTAACAATGTTTTTATTTTTTCATGTGCGTAGAAGGGGAATTTAGCTGACTAAATTGAAGAGTGAGAAAGGACTCAAAATTCGACGATCAATGAGACGCTTTATAGGAATTATGAAGTTTAAGTGGGAATTTCCGCCACAAGCCATTTGAAAGTGTATTGGCCATTATAACTACAAACGGGCCTACACGCGGTTTAGGTTTTGTTTTTTTTGTCTACACCGATGCTGCTATCTGCGAAGCTTCGGTACATCAGCACTTACCTAGTTAATATTACATTAAAAAACGTTCTCGGTTGACCACTTGATGAAATGGGCCTAGTGCCTAGTGACTTTAACGCCGACACCAACTCGATATAATGATTCAATGCATTTTCGTTGCTCTCTCTCCAATTTCCTTTTCAAAGTAAGTAGGTAGTGATTATGGCATTGATAGGCTGACGCTTGGACGTTTGAACGGATATGTTTTTATTAAGGATTTTGTTTTGTTTTCGTTGCTGATTTTGTTTCTTGTGTTTTTTCGTTTGTTTGTCTGTGTCGATATCTCGAGTTAAATCGGTGCGGACAAACTATGTATCTTGTGCGAGTTGCCTGTTCTACAGCGGACGTAAAGTTAGCTGAGTGTAAAGATGAACTTACCCTACACTTTGATGGGTACTGTGTAAAGAAACGAAAAATCTTCGCGTATTGAAGCCTGAAGACGGTAACAATCAACAAATATACAACCGAGTAAACTTTTCTGATGCACTACAATCCTTTCTCTCTCTTTCATTTTTCCTCTATTTATATCTGCGGCTCGTTCGTTCGTTCTTTCATTTATTTATTTTATTTATTTACATATTATTTTACTTTTTGAAGGTGAACTTGCGTCTGTTTGGTGGAGAGCGACAACGGTTACGTATGCAGTGCGGTACAAAATGTTTGTTCGCATACACTAATGGAGTCTGGGCCAGTCAAGCTGCTATGCTAGATTGCTAGCCACCTACAACTGGTCCATGTTATTGAAGTGCACGTCTCCTTCTTGCGATTCGTTTCGAGAACCAAAGTCGTTCGTCACAGGTGCACTAACCGACGCATTCCACACATATACACACTGACATAAACAGTCACACGATTAGGTACTCCCTCGACTTCATTTTTATGAATGAGCAAATTGTACCGGTCTGATAAGTTTTTTCAAACAGGCTTTTTTTCCGCCTTCTTTCTTTCTCAAACATAACAACTTACGCCATAAAACAACAAGAACTACAACTCTAACACAAACCTGGTAGGTATAAAGAAATTGTCAATATGGAGCGCCCAATGGTCAACGACCATTGTACGTACCTACTTTTCCTATTGACCAGTTTTATTTTCTTTCTCCTCTCTCTCATTCGCTCTCTTTCTTTTTCTCTGTCTCTGTCTCTATCTCCGTCTCCCTCGCTCCTATTACCAAGCTCTTTCGGCACTTTTCTTTTCACGCACACCCACTAATATAGGTTAGTGAGTTCTTCACGAACGTGTTTTCCCAGTTAGCAGCTTTTTCCCGCCATTCATTTACCACCTTGTCAAAATGCCTCGTTCATTTTTGTAAGTTTACGATCGTAGAGTACGATTAAGTATTTGATCGAGCATGGACAATTTTTACGCGAATACGTAAACAAGCCGTACTATCGTATATTAATTTTCTTTCTTATTATTTAACAGCTATCCGTTAACTTTTGCTGACATTTAGTGATAGTGAACGAACGAATGGCAAATAGATACTTTACCTGTTTGATAGGTTTTTGGTCAAAGGTGCGAGTATAGGTTCTCTCCTTCTCACTCTCTCTCTCTTTCTCTCCCTATCTCAAATAATTTCAACAGATAGGTTAGAAATTATAGGAAAAATATTTTTTCAAATACGACAGCAAGTGTTGAAAGTGACGGATGTCTTTCGCGGTTAATGTGTAAGCGTGAGGTCACTTGCGTCACCTTAAATTACTCAGACCGTGGAGAAAATATAAAATACTACGCTTTAGCGGCAGTACCTTGTACACTCGATGCCACTTTGCTTGATAGTTCGATCAATAATTGAAAGAAAAAATGGATATATTCTCTATTTTTGCTATTTTTCCATTAAGGCCAGTGTACGAAAGTTGGAAACGTGAGAAAATACACATAATAACGTTAATATTCGCATCGACTAACAGCACCCAGCACAATACTGTGTTAATTATTAACACGTTTTCTTCGATTGCCATAACGGTGGTAAAATTAATTACAACATTTCTCTCGATTTTAGGAATTGTTATTTATTGATCAATTATGTTACAAAGAGTGATCATGATAATTTATTCATGTAGGTACCAAATTCGCCTGGGTGTCTTCAGATTTTCTTCGAATACATCAAATAGATATTATCGTTTTTGTGGTCCAAATTAATTTTAAACGGATTTGTTTATCAAACTTATTTGGTTTCATAGTCATTTCAGTTTCGACCAAGCACAATAGCCCATGCCGTACTGAGGTTTCCATGGAATACCATGAATCATTTAATTTTTGGAGGAATATCTTCTATAGTTTTAGAAACGATATAACAATTTTTAGAAATAGCCTTCTCCTGTTTTCTTCAAGGTGTTGAACTAAAAGATACTTAATTAGCTATACAAACTATACAGGTATATTTACTTAAAAAAACGTTTTATGGGATTGTAAATTTAACTTCATTCAGCATGCTTTTCAATTATATTTTTCTTCTTTTGTTTTTTCATTATACCCCATTTCAAATTAACCATAAAATATCGACATAGGTAACGTTTTTTACTGAATTAAGAATCATAGATTGACGCGTATAGAATCAGTATAAGAAAAATGACAGGCCTATGGATAAAATTTTTAAATTACAAAAGAAATAATGTGCATGTTATCTATGCAGTTCAATCGAAAAAATTCACTCAACACTGAAAGTAATTTCCAATAGTTCCACTCATTATAATATTTTTCTTCATTAATTTTACCTAGGATATTGAGGAAACCTCTCATCAAAAATTATAAAAATCCTAGTATAGAGTCAGTGCTGACAATACAGACATGGTAAGTACGAGCCACTAGTACTGGTTCAGTTTATTTGTAACAAAATTATAATTCTTTCCCAAAACTGTTTGTCAGTATTGGATAAGTACCTTGGCTATTGAAATAGTACCAAATTGCTAATCTAGCCAGTGCGGGTTACCTCAATTGGATCCTCAGCAGGCTTCCTGAGGAAATATTTAATTATATCAATTTTATCAGAATTGTTCCTAGAATGCGTTTACTCGTAGTCTACTGGCAAGCTAGAATGGCTCAGAACTATGCCATGCAGATGTGAGTCTCGATAGATTACAACAATTTTTGATAGGGAAGTTCGTGGTCCATCAGTCTTACTGCCCAATCACTTATCGACCAACAAAAAGGGCATAAAATTTCGGAAAGAATTATTTCTTCATAACAAAACACCTAAGTACATTCTAAAAAGCAAAGCTCACGATTTGAAAACTTTTTCATGTCTTCATTCATCATTCGACACTAATCATAAAAAAATACCTATTTGAGTTTTTTTTTCTCTTTTCTCTTTTCAACTAAGGTTTACAGCTAAATGCTGTGCTTCTGCCTGCTATAGATGGAAGACATTAATTCTACAATTTATCGGTTGTTCTCTCTCACACTGAATACTTCTGTTGGTAGTAAAGGTTCATTAGTCACAACCATTCGATGAACGCTCTTTGAGAAAAGTGTGTAGGCCATAAAGTTTCGTATGGTGTCACCAGATAAAAATTACGATGACCATATTTTAAAATTAACCGACACAAATGCCATTTGGACAATACTCTTACACCATCACTTATACATATATGCAATTTTGTACTATTTGGAAGAGACCAGTTTGGAAAAATTTTTAGTATGCAGTACAACAGCAAAGTTTTCTTCTTTTTTTTTTTTTTTTTTTTTTTGCAACGATCAAATGCCAACAACTTGATAAATGGACGACGACTTTGGTCCCGGACATGCAATTCCGTTCATTTCACCATCTTCGATTTTTTTTTTTCAGTTTTTTTCTTTCTTGTTAATTACACAGCTTAGAATTCCCGAAAATAGCTAGAAGCGATTAACTTTACGGTTTCTCTATCACGGTTTCTTTCTCTCTTTCTCATTTTCTATTATACCTGACTCCCTCTTTCAATACTTTTATTACATTCTGGCATAAATAATATAGCGGAGGACTTTCGTGAAACTACATAAATATGTATGTAGATTATATATTATACATGTGATCGGCATTCTAGGCGTTTGCTAATTGCAGTTGTAATAATAGTAATAATGACGCAGAATTAAAAGGGAGGGCGAGGTAAAACAGCTACTTTATTTCGTATAGCCGAGGTCTCTCTGTTGAGAACTGAGATAGAACTATACGTGAACACTACGCGTAATTACTTAGTTGGTTTTTATTTATTTTTACATTATTGGAAGCCCAAATTTTATTTCGCTAAAATACGTTGCCTTATTGTAGGAAGGCGTTTTACGAAGATTTTTACCCTTTCTCATATAAACTTTTGGTTGACCTACGTAACCTTTGATAATCGAAAAAAGTTCAAGGCGAAATTGATGTTGAAGGAAGAGATCAATAATACAGCGAACATCGATAGTATTACGTATATCATATATCAGAATAACATGGAGTCAAATTGCTTCTTCTATTCTCGTCAGTTTTTTTAATGTATTTGAAGAAACATGATAATTTCCCTAAGCTGTTGCCTAATTGTAATGCAACAACACAATTAATTACCAACCGTAGATCAATCGCAGGCCAACTGCAAGATCTTGTGCGAAAAGTAATAAGCTTAAATATTACATCATAAGTTTAAAAATATTTTCTTTAATGACACTGCTTTGGCCCGGTTATACCAACTTTTAAACTGTGAGATAAACTAGGTTTAACTTTATTTCACTATGCTTTTTTGTAGTTCAACTCAGCTTATATACGGGTTTAAAAGTTAGTAAAACTAAACCTTACACGGTTACAACTATAGACAGATAAGTATGTTCTTATACAAAGTCTTCAAGGGCAATTCACCAGGCTCTCTTATATGGAAGTTCATTTGTAGATGATATTCTACAACTAAAACTTTAATGACTTCGTTAAGATAACTTTATTCTTGTAATATTTTCAAATCTGGGCCAAATATACTTCTATAGGTTTTAATGATAACACTAACCAGTTTGTTACCAAACAAGGAAAGTCATTGATTTTTCCGTAAAATTTAAATTCATGCTTCATGAACTGAAGGAAAGACTTTAGACAGGCTGGGGAAAGATTTTAAATTAGGCAGAAACAAAGAAAACTTAGCATTCGTAGGAAGTTGATAGCATTTCACTATTTTTCAAATCCAAATGTAAATTTAAGGAGCATTTCTACTATGCAAAAAAGTGAAAACTGCTAAAATCCAAATTTCATAATGGGAATCAATTTTTTGTCACCCACAGGTTTTTAAAGATCGATTTGAAATTTCTCATTTCAAAAAAAATTGATTATAAAAAATTTTTCCATCGTCTGTCTCATTTTTCTTATAGTCAGAATCGATAGAAAAATGAATATTGATTCTCCAACGTTGTTTCCAGTGTTCATTACTTCATGCTTGTTAAATCTAGTTGGCTTCGGGATCACCGAAAATGAAAATTTTCAAAAATATCTGGAGAAAAAATATGTAGGTAGGTACATTAAAAAATAAATGGGTAAATAAATATTTACATTAGCTTGTTAGGCAACATATTTAACTCTTAACAAAAGCTATAACCTATCATACACGGTTAAAAAAACGGAAAACTTTCTTAAAAATTATTTTAACATAATTATGTACCTACACGCAAATTTACGTTTGGAGTAGGTAGGCCAAACGCTATAAAAATCAATGAAGTTTGTTTTTCAGTCTACCTTTAAAATAGCGTTCTTAATGTTAATTAATTTTTTTGCATTCGTAAATTTGAGAATTTTGAAGGTTTAATTCGAAAAACTGAGGTGAAATTAGTGTTCGTTGTACTTAAATTAATCGTTGTATAGATGGATTGAATTATTAAAATGTAATAAATATGGTTGCCATCATTTCACCATAAAGATAGGTGCTAAACCTTAACAGAGTGGGTATTTGAAATAAATTGTAAAATTTTTAACGATTTGCCGCTACATCACTGCACTAACAACACTTAAGTGTTATGATAGATGATCGGTAGGATGTTTGTATAAGGAATTAAATAAGGGAAAGATAATTATTAACTGTACGAGTTACGAATTTTAGTCATTCTTCTACATTTTTTCATTTCTTCACAAATTGTCAAGACGCAGAATTCCAACTATCCACGTTAATTTGAGGGCGATATAAAAATCTTGACTTTCACTTCTTCGTAAAGAAGAAGAAAAAAATACTAAATACAAAATAAGAAAAAAGATCTGTGTAAACATATCATCAAGTATCCTTATAATATTTCTGTATGACGGTTGTAATGTATCGGTGATACCAAACGTGGGTATTTAAAAATATATATATATAAAAAATATTAACCAATCGAATAGTCTCAAATAGTTGGCATAGTATCTATATAACTTAGGCTAGGTATAATATAATTACGAAGGAAAAAAGAATGTGTACTTAGCTTAATCAATAACTATAAAGGAGAAAGCAAACAAAGAACATACATACGTTCAATAATATTGTAGGTACTTATGCTGAGTTACTGTTTGAATCCTCTTTCGGAACACTCATAAAGAAAATTTGCGACACAAACTTGGGTAATAAAAAGGTAAGGTTTTCGAAATTAGCTTAATTATAATCAAAATATAATTCCGGTTCTACAGGGTATACCTTGGGCAAATTCACAAAAGAAAATAAAAAAAATAATGCGTTCATATTGCAGTAAGCGCTTTTACGACATGATAAAATATTACTATTTTTGTAAATTAACGCCGTCGAGGCTATCGAATGAAAAATAAAATAGCTTGTATGCACGTGTAAATGAGTGTTGCAACTGATTTGATTTGTGAAATTAATTCAATTATTCAAACTTGATGTTAACGTCGAGAATTGAACATGAAAATCCACTTCACAAAAATGATAAGTACCTATACCGGAAAAAAAAATCGCGGTGTTTTTGCAAAATTTTCAAGATATATGAGTTCAAAACATCAGATTCATTTATGGAATTTTGTTCCCTCTGAAGTACTTCGACTTGGGTACGTTCATTTACATAAACCACCGAGAACTAATGTACACATTCAATTTTGCATTGAAACAAAAATCTTCAAAGTAGGTACGGTAGATTATGTGTCTCCTAAAACGCCACCCCGTTTCTATGCATGCTCAATCTCATATGCGCAGCTACTAACAGAGTGAGGGGTGAAGTACATCTATGTTGAACACATCAATTAGACAGCTGTTGTTTGTTTGTGACAGTAATTAGGCGAGTTTAAATGAAAAAATTAGAGAAACGATGTTTACTACTACGTACCTAGCCTAGTTTGTTTGTTCGGAATTAATATCAGTTAACATACTGAACAAAGAACAGTTTTGAAAAATAGACGGAACTAGGAAGGGACTGAGGAGGTAAGCCTATAAGTCAGTTCGGTTCTAAGTCAATTGATCAGCTCTCCCAGAAATTTTCCGCGAAGTAGAATTACAAAATACAATGTAATTATTTATAACATTAATTCTTGGAAGGGGTAGGGGCTTTAGCTCTCAGTAGAAAAATTATCTAGAGGTGTCTACGTTTCATACTTAGAAAGATATTCATTTTCAACATTTGTTGTGAGCTACGAATATGTTTTTCAAATAGGATAATGTTTTTTCTTTTAGTCAAAATTTTGCTACAGGATTGCATTACTGTAGGTACCTATAATCAGACTAAAAATTAATAGTTAACTTTTTTCATGAATGCTTTATTAAAAATTAAAAAAATTTCGTAATTTAAAATTTTAATTATTTTATTTCATTTTATTTTTTTATTGGCCTGATATTTTTAGTGCTGAAAATTACAATTCTTGTCCTTTCATTTTCAGGCTGTAAATTTAATGTTGGAAATTTTTAATCTGAGGCACATAGCAAAAAGATGACGTCATATGCAACGAAGAGTGAAAACAAAGTTTGCAAGAAAAAGTGAAAAAAATGTCAAAAACCCCATAACAAATTTCATAGGTATCTATTCTACATATTCAAAATCAAATATGCCAAATCTAAGAGGTTTTTGAAATAGGCTACTGAGCACCTACAAATAGAAATACCAGGTAATCCATTTTTAAGTCCCTATCACGTAGGACAGGAAACAAAAAAAAAAAAATTGAAAACAAAATTCAAGAAAAAATCATAAAGTGAGAAAAATGTTTATTTAACAAAATGAAAATTAAATACAAAAATCATTTCTAATGTATCCTCGACTGTGCAAGAAATGCAAATCGTGTAAATTTTTTGTTTAATTTGACATTTTCTTCTCTTCTCAGCAATAGTTCGAAATTTTTTCAAATCACTTCTATGTATGAAACGTAAAGCCAATTGAAACCAAACTTTACAAAATGATAGAATATAATATATTATATGTCTGAACCAAATTGTCTGATTATTGCCTAAAATTAATCATTTTGGCACCATGCAACATATAGAATGTACCAGCCTCGACATCCAGCTGAACTAGACCAAAAACAATATGGTTCATTCTTGTGTAGATTCAAATAAGTGTAACAAATTTCATGACCATTGAATAAAAATTGCTAATTGTACTGAGTTAACGAAATGTGTGCTTACCTATGTTGGTATATATTATGTATACAAATATAAATTTCAGCTAATAGTGTCAAAAGTTTTATGGCATCATTCAACGAAAAACAAACCTACTCTCGACCCAGGGTCTCAATACCAAATTGATTTTAAAATGTAAATTTTCTTCGAAAACATACATAAAAACATTCTCAATGATAAATTTGTTACAGAACGTATTATCAGACTTAACAGCATTTTTAGCAAGATTAATTCGTAGCACTAAAATAAAATTCACTAATTTCATTAGTCTTTTTATTCCATTTAAAAACATATATTTCGATAATTTTTTTAAAAAATCAGGACTAAAATTCATTTCGTGTTGAATCGATTAAAGTGAATCACAATAAAATTTTAATCATAGCCAAAATAACGACCTTTCTTATTCATCTGATTTTAATATGGTTACCTACTATACTAATATTTCTCAAAAAAATATACCTTATACCTACTGCAGGTATACACGATACAGTATCGTATATTATTGACTACGATGCTCCGTAATGGATTTTTCCGTCTCGTTATTTTTATTTTTATTTATTTATTTTTTTTTTTTATTCGTAGTGCTCGATTGGGAGGATACCTTACTAAATACGTGTTTGAGACTTTATCTTGTAATTGCCGAGAGCCTACAAATACTGTAGTCATCACGAGGTGCGTTTCACAACACGAAAGGAAAAAAAATAAAACAAAAACAAAATTAAAACACGCCCAAAATGCATTGCTAACCGAAATTACAATTTTCGAGAGAACCAAGAAACAACGAAATCGGGATTTTCGACACTGTTATTCTGTAACCGAATTTCTAACATATTGAGTACATTAAGTTTCAGACAGTCAAAGCCCAAAGAGGAGGTGCAAAGCTTCAATACTTACATAAGAAAATGAGAATTATTTGTTACTCTCCCCTTTTTAATTATAAAGTTTTATATTTCTTATTTAAAGTTACTGTTGTTTTCTCTTTTTAACTGGAAGGCTTTGAATGGAAGCGAAAAGGTGTTTCCTAGCATAAAAAAAAGTATCTTATGATTCAAACGTCAAAATTCCCTTACAAGTGTAACTAATAGCTTTAGAAAGATTATTGTTGATGGAACTGATAAAATAATTTATACATAATATTGTAGTACCTTTGTACCTGTTTCATTCACTATTTTCCAACTGAACTTTGCAAAACATTTTATAGGTATAATAAAAAATTTTGTTATTTATGAGCATTTTAAAAACGATTTTTCATCATTATTTCGTTTGAATCATTTTCATTTGAAACTTCATGAAATCACCCTCTCTCTCTTATTTTCTCAAATGAATAAGAAACATTAAACTCACTTCTTATTCTGTCGAAAAAAAAAGAAACTTCTATCCATGATCCCTTTTTTTTGTCGTAAATTTTTATTTTCGAATATAAATCCTCTTTTAGAGTATCTACCCCAGTCAGAAATGAAATTTTATTTTCAAGAGAAAAATCTGACTAGAAGAGAGGCAGAAAAAACAAAGTAAAAAATTAATTTTAGTATAAATATCGTAGATCTCCGTTTAAAACGTAGGTTACATCAATTTTACATTCATACCTAACAGAAAAGCATCAAACACTAATAAAATTGTTTATCTGATAATCTCAAATCCTCGGCAACTGTCCCAATTCTAAAAAAATATCGTTTAAACAACACAGAATCTCTCTATGAACAAAAATAAATTTCGATTTTTCATCCTCGACGAGTTCTACATAAATTCTCGGGGCTATTATACACAGATAATAATGTAGCCAATCGAAGATGCCACTCTAATGACAACATTCACACCTAAATTTTAGCTACAAAATTATCAACTAAGTCACTGTTCCGTGTTTTTTGGTCAAGAAATGAACATTTTTGACTGCAAGAGGACTTCTACATTGACATTATGTAGAACGTAAATAACACTCACACAGAGTTTTGTTCCTCCTAATTGACAGAATCGTTTATTTTGATCAAAGCCACCTTAGGGAAACCTTTTACTTTTTTTCTTTCTTCATTTTATATTATTTAGGAATCGTGTTCTCCAGACTAGGTATTTTCCTGATTTTTTTTTTTTCGTCTTCGGTTTCCATCCATTGTTCGACGGTTATTTACGACTTTACTCTTAACGAGTAAGTTAAATAAATTTACAGATAGGCTGTACAATATTTCCAACATATTTAAATCGCGTGTTTCGATTACATCGTACCAAGAGTTATTTCTTCTCTTTTTAAAGTGTAAGATGCGGGCTTAATTTTCGACTATTTATGTAGAGAAAACGGATGCAGCGTACATACACATTTAATAAAAATTTGATTATTACTAATGAAGTACCGAATGAACAACGCTACTGAGCGTTCCCACGTCTTTAAAATTTTAAAATATTGATAATATACGTTAATTTTTTTCCCTTTCAACTAATTCCCACGCATTAAGGACGTAGATCATTTTGCTTTTTTTCCCTTTTTTTCTCCCTCTCTTTCTCTTTCTTTCCATTCGATCAAAATCGAATGAATTTTGAATGAGTCAGCAAGCCGAAAAATTATGTAAAAAGTAAAAAAAGAAGTCGATTGGCATGAAACGGGTATAACTTTCTTTATTTTTTCATTTTATTTTTTTCTTTTTGACTCCTCTTAATTCGACGATTTGTAGTATCATTTTCAACAAACGACAATTTTTTCTCTCTTTTTTTTCCTCTCAATGAAGTCAATGATACAGGATTAATTTTTAATTTTCTCGGTAAATTTCCATAATTAATTTACTCACTCTCTCCGTCATTGTGCGTTCGAAATTTCTCGTTGAAAAACCAGTTTTATGATTTTGTAAAAACATAGAATTGCGATCAAAAAAGTCATTAATTAGAGGATATTAGATTCAAGTTTTTTTTTCCCCAAATGAGATGTTGAGCGAGAAGAAGCGAGGATTAAAGAGGAGAGAAAACTTAATAAATTTTTCACCTATACTTATTATATATCCGTGATTTCCTGTGTTCATTAGTTCGCTAGCATTAGAAACAGACGCCAAAAATGACAGATTTGTAACAGGAAGAAGAGTCGTAGAACGACCGTGACTTTATTCAATCCTAAGAAAAACGGTCATTTTTCAACACTTAAAGCAGATAAAATAGAATGTTCATTTTTCTGGTTATAAAGAACCCCTAGTAAATGAACTTCTGAAAAGAATCGTTTGTGGACGTAGGCTATTGGTGAAAGCTTTCAAATTTTGACGACTGAATGAGTGGTAATAGATTCGGTAAAAATTTAATGAAGGTATATGAGATGAAATATTATGTAAAATTTGTCGAATTTCACATCGGTCATAACTGTTAGCTTTTTCATTGAAACAATTGTTTGAACAAAACTGTACTAAAACAGTCGATACGTTAATTAAAATGTAGCTTCTAAAAGTGCAGAATTCTTTGCAAAAAACCTTCAGTACAAGAAAAACCTACAGCAATCTCCAGAAGTTGACCTAAATTTAGTAAACTTTCCAATAATTTTTAATTAATGCTTATAAAACATTTATGATAAAGATACTTTCCTAATGGTAAATCTACAGAATAATATTGTTCAGAAAATAGCACCAATTGCTGATTATCTGTAATTTGAGTTAGGCTAAACTCATGCCTACGACGCTAGTTTTTCAACAGATCGTTTTCATTTTTGGCATGATGATATGAAACTTTAGGCTCGGTATCTAAAATATGTACTTACCTCTTTCAAAACTAGCAGAATAAGAAAACTATCATCGTGAAAATGTATCTCAATTTTGTGATAGTTATAAATGTTTCTAGAACGTAATATCGACTACTGTCATATAGCATTGTTCGAGTAAAGGAATGTTCATTAAAATGCTCATTTCAGTCAGTTCCATTCCATAAATTTTTATTAATTTTAGAGCTCTAGATAAGATTTAAAATTTTTTCAAGTTTCTATGAGCCTGCAAAAGATAGAAGGTAGAACCGAAGTATCCAATTAGAATAATGTATAAAGACATTGACAGTTTTCTCGACACATGAATGGCAGTAATACGTTTAAAATAGTATTTTCTTAATATAAATTATATTTCATTGGTTTTATTTTAAATTATATGATGCTGTACCACACTTTTATCTTCTTAATTTATTTTTCATTTTTTCAAGAAAAATGTTTTTAAATTTCACATTGTCTAATATTTTGTCAGCAGCCAACAAATTTCATACAATCATAACATACCATTCACACTTATAAACTTACAGACGATTAATGTGACCATCAAAATCCATAATTCTTTCTCTCGAAGAACTATTATTTCTAACGAAGCTTGCTGCGCTGGAGTTCTTAATTGAGAATCTACTTATTGTGCTTGATGCGGTATTAGCCCCCATGGTTGGGGGTTGTTACGTTTTTCATTTCATGACCTTAAGAAAATTTTGACACCAATAACTTAAATTCATATGGTACTTATATGATATATATATATATATATAGATAGATAGATAGATAGATAGATAAAGTCCATTTCTTATTCGTATGGTACAGGTCGAAATTTTTGTCCGATAATCACGAAATTTGGTACGAATATTTTTTTAAGCTAAGGACCGGAATTATTGATTTTGGTGCGGATCGGTCGGGCGGTATTCTTTTATTTTAGCTATAAAATACGCAATTTCGCGACAATAGTCACGAAATTCGGAATAATATATTTATTTTAATTAATTGTAGTATGCCACCAATTTTAGCATGGATTGGCTTAACGGTACTTCCAGTACCGTTATTTTTATTTTTATATTTGTCATAAAATGCGAAATTTTGGAACAATAAGTACGAAATTTCAAACTAATATTTATTATAATTGTAGAATTCTACCGATTGAAAAAAGGGTTCGGGCTGAAATTTTTACGATAGAATTTCATATGTTGGTGCAAGTTTCTTAGAAGCCTGGTGCCTATTAATTCACCAGTTTCTGAGAAAACTGGAGAAAAAAATTTCTGGAAAAAATTTAGTGTCCACTGTTTTGAGATAACTACCCGACAGATAGAGCTGAAATTTTTACGAAAAATAGCTATTATATTGGGAGCATGTCTGAAAGAAGTTTGGTGCTCATCGGTTCAGTAGTTCTCGAGAAAACTGGAAACAAATAATCTGTGGAAAAGCGGTTTTTAGTCATGAAACATCGATAGATCGACATTTTTGTTAAAGGTATAGATAATTGTCAGATAGTTTTTTTGCAATTTCTTAACCTGAAATCAGCAATAAAATATCGATATAAATATCGAGCAAACTAAGTTTTCTCGCGAAGCATTGCTGCGCTAGAGTTTTTTTTTCACTTGCGGTTTGTTAAAAATTTACTATTTTTTTGGTGGCCAGCTTCCAAACTTTTCAATAAATTTTTTACAAAATGGCCCCTATCAATTAGAAAAAAGGTTCACTAATTTCAAATCATCAAAATAATAAAATATTTTTCCCCTTTCCAAAAATACTGTATTTAAAAATAATTATGCTAAATTTATTTTCTTATAACGACTACGAACGTCTCTTGATTTTCATCAAAAAGCCATTGGAACTATCTCATTATCATATTTGAATTTTTTTTTACACATTCCTTTTCCATTGCTGGTTTGTGATTCAATGTAGCAAGAAAAAAAAAACAAAAAAACTACAGAAATTTATATTGACCCTTTAGCACTTTTACATCGCACAAGCAGCTCGGAACTCTTCATTTTCTCTCGCAATAATTTCACTTCAAACTGAAGTGAGAATAAAAAAAATAAAAAATCACCAACTAAAATGATAGGATTTAAAGACAGATGTTATCTGCAATAATTAATTCGAAAAAATAAAAATAACAAGAACAAGAACGATAGGGTTTTCGCCAAATGTTAAAAATTTTGTACTTGAACCTTAGTACCTAAGTACAAATAAACAATTGCAGGTTTCGTATTTTGCATGTCTAGTCGATTCCTCTGTTTCAAAAACACAAAAAAAGAAAATGGAAACAAAAAATAAAAATAAATAAATAAAAATTGGTATACCTATAGTTTTAGAAAATATAGGCGACCATAAATAAAAAAATACTTGAATACAATGGTCAAAAAATTCTTTAGGCCAGATAATTCGGGTAGTTTTGTGCCAATGTTTTTATTCACAAAAGAATACTGTCAATTAAAATGCGCCTTTGTTTGCAATCCACAAACTATTGACGGATTTTTTTAAAACGGCCGACTCTGGCAGACTAAATCCTTAACACAGCAGTCACGATTTCAACATGATTGGAATTTTGGAAAATTTGGAGATGACCAACACAAAGAGGTTTCCGTTTTAAATTTCGGATAACAATTATTTATTTTTCCTTTGTTGGCAATGCATGCGCATAATAGGGCTCTATTACGAATTTCATCGACACAGATCGTTATCCTGCAAATTCTGTTCCAAGGTATTTGTTGACCGCACTATGATACCACAGAGGACTTGAAAGTTCTTTGTGGAGTGGTAGAAGAAAAGAAGGAACCCAAAAAATTCAGTTTGTATAAAATATTATGATTTCAATCATGTCTCATGGCATGGAAAATTAAAATACTTATCGCGAAAAATCACAAAACGAAGTACAATTTAGCCGCTCTTGAAAAATCAAAATGAATTTATCGAGAAATATGTTTTTCTGTTTTAACAGTTATGCTTTGAAAATTTGAAATCTTGCTGAAATGGAGTTTCCCGAAGTTGTTGCATCCATTTCTTACAGCTGAGACCTAACCGAATGAAATAATGTGAACATGTCTGAGAGTCAACTAAGGAGAATTCGATGCTACTATTTATACACTATATATGAAAAAGTCAATTATGCCGGCCTCATTTACACACAACAATAAATGCCAAGCGATGAGCGCTTCCCAACTGCAAAAAATGGTCAACACATTTTACAAATTTGCGGAAGAAATCCTTGGCATCGGTAAACAACTAAATACATTTTATTGCTTTATCTCGAAAAATACATTTTTCAGACGATGCACTCGGGTCTCATATTCTACAGCGAAGAATCCTAAGCGAACAAAGCAATGATACAAGTTCAAAAAAATGAATAAATAAATAAATAAATAATAGAAACGTGGGTACTCTTTGAAATTTCAATCTAACATAGAATGATAAATTACTTCGATTAGTATGAGAAAGGGAAAAAAAATTCGGTAATATTAAGCAAACAGGGTGAGGACGGTAGAAGAGGAAAAAAGCATCGACTGGAAATTAAAGGTGTCTCGATAACGACGACTGAGTGGAAAATCGTGTAATTATAATATTCTCTCTCCTTGTCTTTTTCATTCTTCTTCTTCTTTTACTTTTTATTTTTCTTTTTCCACTTTATTTCTACACTAAAAGCGCTTGACATTAAATACTCATGCGAGAATAGACACACATTACAGGCCAGCTTCTATCAGAAATGTCAGCTCGATATTTTCGTTTCTATTTTTTCCCCATTATTATTATTATTATTATTATTATTATTCTTTTTTTTTTTTGTGGGAAGATACGCATAGCAATGGGATTGAGGAGGAAGATACTAGGTAATCCCATCACTTGGCCGCCATATTGAAATTTGATACAATCCGTTCGGTTCGCTTAACGCGTGTTTCTTTTTTTTTTCTTAATTTTAAGTTTTCCTTCTCTCGTTCGTTATTCTCTCGAAGACTTGAAAATAAATTATTAATTCAAAATGGCGTTTTCTCAAATAGATTTAGTTACACGATGGAAGGGGACAGAAAAATAAGAAAGAGAGAAAGAGAGAGAAAGAGAGAGAAGGGCAGGTTGGTTGTCATCTTCAGCGAGACGATGTTATTTTATTAGTATTACTCTTTTTTTTTCTCTTGCTCTCAAATATTGCTTCTTTCCTTAAGAGTAAGATGAACTTAATCCGTTTAAAATGCATGCAGTCATTTTTAGTAATTTACACTCGAACAAGTATTCGGCATTAGGAAGAAGAACGAGGAAATACCACAGGTGTTTGAACGAATTGGTACTTTCTCTAGCCTAACTAAAACTGTAAAATGAAACATTTTTGAAAACCACCGAATGTCGGGACGAAAAAGATAATTGCCTACAGTAAAAAATCGGCATCAAGAAATAGTTTTGTTTATTATGCCGCTGGCCTTGCCACAGCTTCTAAGTCTTAAATTCATTCTTCTCAACGCTTTTCATTCAATTTGTTCGAAATGGATTCTGAAGAAGATATTTTTTGATTTTTCACCTACTATTGTCTCTTTAATCATCACTTAACGTTGTAAAAAAATTTAATTTCTACCATCGTTCTTAAATTTCAGAAGTTTTTTCGACAAAATTTAAAAAAAAAGCGAAAAATAAAAATACTTACAAAAAACTACTATTGAGGTAAAATTTTATTTTTATTTTCCTATAAAATTATTCTTTTTATAGGGTATCTACCGAGATACAGGACTACTAATTTTTTGGATTGTCGTAAGAAAAAAAAATTGGTAGGGTCAATCAACGCTAGATTCGAATTGTAGCGAAGGATTATGATTTTCAGGGCAGCTATGATGGGTAGGTACGGATTACATGTCGCATTATTAGTGTCACTTTCTGGGCACCTTATGTCGCTTCCAGTGTGACTATTAGCTGAAAGTAGCCCCATACATAATATTACGATTTACAGACGGAGGTAGTTAGTTCTTCGTCGAAACTAAGGCATCCTACTTCCTTTTTTATAAGCTTTTATTATTTTTTCTTTTTCATTTGAATGTTGTTGATGAATTCACGTCATGTTCTTGGGTAAACGTCAACTAGGTAATTCCAAGAAAATCAGAGACGAACTAGATCATTGTTAAAGAAATCAAAAGTAAAATTTTTGGTTCATGTAGAATTTAAATTTAATAGAAACATCCGTTTTGTTAAACTGATCGATTGAATCACGATTGTCATTTTTCCACCAAAAGTTCGGTAATTGATCTCACCAACACTATACTCATTTATATTTCTTTAGTTTCATTATTAAAATATCTTGACTTCAGACTATATTATCTATGAAGCTATGAATACTATTTCGAACATAAAACTCGATATAAACTTCGGCAGAATAGCTCAGAGGAAACAAGAAATTAATGTACCCTGTACGTAAGTTTATAGTAGAGACAATGAAGAATCAATACAACTTACCAGCATCTAATATCCTTTGTTTTACACTATGTTGCCGGCTGTGCCAAAATTGCCAGGCTTTAATTTCGTCTTCAGGACTTTTTTCTTCTCTGAACATTAACATAACAATACTCTGTAAAAATATTTAAAAACAACACACAATTAACAAAAATGTAGATGAATTAAAAAAAAATAAATGACGGAATCGATGTTTGAAAATTATTTAAATGTACGTTCGAACTGTCTAAGTTGCTAAGAATTTAACGTTTGTGAGGCGGCTCGGGTAAATGAATTTTTTTCAACTTAAAATAAACTAAAAGAAAGAAAAGGTTGAAAAGATAATGATTTTTTTTTTCACTTGTTTAGGTTGACGCGCCTACAATTTTCATAATTGAGAAACATTAAGTGTAAAATAGTTATTTGTGATGCAAGTGCGTAAAGTAGCAATCACCTACTTCGCAGAGTGTCATATATTATTTTTTACAACACGCCCCAAAAACAAAATTTCAACAAAGAAAAAATTTTGAAATGGTATTTAAGCAGCATAAAAACAACAAATTTTTCAATAATTTTCATTTTTTCGTTCGTTCATTCTCAAGTAACTAAGAATGAATGAAAAGTTTAATAAAGTGTAGATTCAAGGAAATTTCCTCTTTTTTCCAATCGCACCCACTCCAGCTTTCCAGCTTAAATAGTTTCTGAGGAATTATTAATTGAAAGAGGAGAAGTTTCTAGGTAGAAAAAACGGCTAATTTTCTATTAATTTCAGTTTTTTTTTTGTTCATTTATTTTTAAGCAACTAATGATGATTAAACATTATATGAAAACCAGATTCGAGCTAATTGTTTCCTCATTCCAGCAATACCAACCATAACTTTCTAGCTTAAAAAGTCGCTAAGGAATTATGGAAAAAAAGAGAAGAGGTTTCTAGATTTCAAAATCCAGCCAATTTTCCATTATAATTAATGTTTTTTTACGTTTGTTTATTTTCAAACAGCTAACGATGATTAAAAAATTGTGAGGAAATGTTTTAAATTTTATTTACTTCAAAGCAACATTAATTCCAGCTCTCTAGCCTAAATAGAGACTGAGGAATCATTGAGTGAAGTGAAAAACGTTTGTTTCAAAATCGTAATCTTGTGTTCAATGGAAGTGGCCACTTAACAATCAGTTTTTTACAGATTCAGGAATACAGAAATTTTATAACGTTGGATAAGACGTAGTGCGCAAGAGCGGCAGAAAATAATTTATTAATCTAATTAAGTCCCAACTTGTGCATGCGTAAAACTTTACTTTTCATCATTGCGGTAAAATCTTCAACTTCATATATTTTTGATATGCACGTTTCGAAAACGTCTGTTTTTATGGTTGGTGAAAAACAATTTAGGCGAATGAATTCTTCAATCCTTTTATTATTTAGTTGGTTAAGATACATTGAATTCATAAAGAATATAGGTACATTCCTTGCCGAAGACAAATTTGAAAAAAATGTGAAACAAGGGATTCAAATGTACGAATCGAGCTGAAAAATACTCTTCTTTTAATAGTTCTTGTTTAAAAATCGATAGAAACCTATGAATTTTTCACCAATGTAATTAATTCTTCACAAACGTTCCTGATACTGTTAAAAGATATCACATCATGTTGGTTATAGATTAGAATTCTGTACAGGTTCATTAAAATTAAGGGGGCTATTCTACAAATAAACAATCATTATAGCGTCAATTCTATTTAGTAATTTGAATTTTATCGTAATAACTTCCCTATTTTGTTGAAACTGTGCAGAATTTCATAACATCGAATAAAGCTATTTTGAGTCATCAATAAACTGCATTTACTATATTTCAAGGCATTCCATATTGAGTGAATGAGAATATGTGAAAATGAATCATTTCGAAACAAAATTCTCCTCCATTACTTGACATTTATTGGCGATTTATGCAATGGATGCGAAAATGTTCATTTAGAGTAGAAGTGGTAACCTTCACATTGCTGGTGTTGTGAATGCAAAGCCTTAAAATATTTTGCAACATTAGAAAATTCCAGCCTCTCCCTAAAAAAAACTAGGTGCAGCACCTATTAAAATAACTATTGTAGCTGTTGCTGAATAAACTTCTATTTTAAGAGTGAAAAATTCACCCTAAAAAATCTCAGTTGCCATCATTAATTTGAAGACAAAGTTTCATTGAGACCTAAACGATTAGGTATTCTGGAAGTGCAACAATATGCGTATTAACTGACTGCCTTCCAGCGTCTTCAATATCATTTAGTTTACGCCCATCTTGAGGAAATGAAAGAAAAAACAAAAAACGTTTTGATGCATGAAGGGCGATGCTGATTTTTGCGCCCCTAACCGAGAAAGAAATATAGGCTGTGCATTATAATTATGGTGGGTATATCGTCAAATATAAAAAAAAGTGTTTTGGTCGAGTGGCGATTAATCGCTAAACGGATTCCATCATGCGGGGAGTAATATACTTGCACGTGTAATTAACGGCCCCATTCCATATAGGTATTAAGAAAAGAGCGATGAAAACAGATTAAAATATTTTCCAATACCAAGGAGAAACAAACTTGAAGAAGTAAAGGAGGCAGAAGAACAGATACAGAGAGAAAGGGTATAAAATCGGATTTTAATAATAGCTACACGTAGACTGGCGTATCGCCGTGCAGCTACTATTATTAATTATTTTTGATGGATCCGACTGATAAGAATCATCAGAAGTGAAAAGAGCGCTTTAAAAGTTTCGAAGAAAGAAGACAGTAGACGAGAGGGAAAGGGTAAAAAAAGAAAGAGGAAAAAAGGCAAATGAATACGCCTAGATTATTGATAAAGGTTTTTTTTTTTTTTTTTTTTTAAATTTATTTATTTATTTTTACGCCACAACGAAATTGTTGAAAATTCGTGACTGATGGACTTTGTAAGAATTTGTTTTACGGAGAAGAGAGGGAGAGTATTTTCACATACTTTTCTCCTTTTTCCTCTTCAATGTGAAATTATTTTTTTTCACATTCCTTAAAACCGTGATGTACGTTCCAGTAGGCCTATAGAATTCAAAAAACAAAAATTAAAGAAAAAATTATTACTTGAAAATAATGTAAGTGGGTAGGTAACTAAAATTATTTTCCTTCTCCGTATCGAACTTTACTTTTACCATTTGTAGACCATTCTATCTAAGTATGTTTTGTACTAGTTGAAATGTTAAATATAATCGTAAATAAGAGGTATTTCTTCAGGATACACAGGATGATGGAAAAATAAATTTTTTAAAGCGTAAGTACCCCCAAACTCTGGTTGAAAAAACATTGCGAAAATGGATGTGAGCCAGGCCACGTATTTGATAGATTGACAACGTGGGAGAGAGAGAGAGAGAGATACGAGTCAGTTACGTGACTAATCAGTTCATGAAGCGGGTGTCAATTACGGCGAACAATAACTGTAACCTGCAATGTAAAATTAAATTCCAGTTCTGCGCTTCTTTAGCTTTGAAAAAGAAACTTTTTAAACATAATCAAATATCAACAAAACAAATTCTATTCGGCTATATTATCAACTCACCTACAGCATTCAGATATTTTTTACAGCGAATCAGAAAATTATTCCGTTCATACGTTTTACAAAACTGTATTCATTTTATGACGTTAATTTTCCACACGGTTGATGAAAATACTCCCAACAGAATGTGGAAGAAAATTAAAAGTTTGACTAGTGATTCTGATAAATGTCTTCGGCACATTTTGTAATTACGAAGCTATAAAAATATCGCTATCAAATGGTCAGTCACAGATATAAGTCATTAATAAAATTAATACTTTAATTTAGGGTCTATTTTAAGGAAAATTTTGAACTGTCCAAATCAAATACTGCCAGAGCCTCCCACACCTATCCTTAAAGGTTGTTTTCTGTCTCAAATTTGAAGAAAAATCAAACTTAGCTTCTGCTACCACTTAGTAGAACGAACCATAAAACTAATTAAAACGATATTTGGTGTACTATTAAAATAGATTCTTTAAAATTTTTAAACTATGAACCGATTACCGACAAATTAAGCTTTTCACAGCCTTTAAACTGCTAAAATTACTGCATAAATGGATCTACTGGATGTACCGTGCGGTAGATCCGCATCCAAAACAATAAGCCTTATTTTTGTCAAGATACAAATATGTGTAGGTACCAAATTTAGGGTCTATCAAATTAAAAATAATTGCGACCTACAAGTTCAATAGAAAAACCTACTATTGCTTAAGTTTTATTTTTATGAGGAGTTAACCCCAATGATCGCTAAAAAACATGAACCATAGATTCAACTGAAACTTATTTTGTTATATTATTATAATATATCAAAACCTATGTTTGTTTCAATTTTTGTGACAATTGATTGAAAATTACTCGTTTTAGAGCCTTCAAACTGTCAAAAATACTAACAGACTTACCGGACATACCGTGCAGCCGATCCTCATCAAAATCAAGAAGATTTTTTTAAATTCAAATATATAGCATGAATTTCAGGATGATTGTTTAAAATTTCGTCTGCTAAAATACCGCATATACTAACCTAACGGATGTACCGTTAGTCCAATCCGCACCAAAAAAAGAATTTTCTAATTCCAATATCAAATCTAATACGTGTTCCAAATTTTATGACTATTGAATGAAAATTGCGACCAGTATCGCGTTTAATAGAAAATGGGGTTGCAATGAACCTACAATCCGGACCAAAATTAATAGATTTGATTTATCTTTCCGAACAAATATGTGATGAAAATTTTATGACTACCGGATAATTACTTTACTTTGACGAGTGAAAATGTCAATAATTTTATGTCGGTGAGTAGCATGAGGTCAAATTTAAATTAACACAAAAATAAAAATAAATAAATATTCTAAAAGAAATAATGTTTCCACTAAGTAGATGTGGTGTACGAGGAATTGGTTGTTTTTCCTCCCTCGATAAGAATAATCAAAAATATTGCTCATTTTAAATTCAAATAAATTTCAAATGATTGACAAAATAATTAATTTTACCTTCAAAATTCATTACCTATATGAACGTAAGTATAAGGTTAATGAATGTTCAAGTCAATTGTTCATTTAGGCATTTAGCAATAAATAAAATTTAAGTCTACCGTTTAACAATTTTCAGTTTTGTCAGGCTCGATTAATTTTTTCGATATAAATGAAGTCTAATTAATTCGAAAGTATTAATCCAGACTCATAGTTGAGTTTTTCATGAATTCAAGTGCTGGTGGTCGATTGATTTATTCGCATCTAAATAGTTATAATTCGTTTAAAACTTTATAGAATGTCCTCGTGCATCTACAGAAAGTACCTATGTATATTAAAAAAAAATGAAATAAAATTTCATTCTGTGATAAGAAGGGAAGAAGAGGCTAATGTTGCTAATTTATAATCGATATGAATGAACATATTTTTTATTAAAAGGAATGAACGACCAATTGTGAAAGTTGTTAACGGGTTTTTTGAATACATTAAATTAATCGAGAGAGGTTTTTTTCTTTCTGGAATAAATTTAATGTTTGTGTATAGCACATAGATTACAATTTACGGTAGGCAGAAAGGAGGGAAGAGGAATAAGAAGCGAATAACCTCGCGTTCGTACGAACACATGATTTTTTGGAATTTAGGATGAATAACTCAAAAACAGAAGTGGCATATGAATCTTCATAATATTGATAAACACTTTCCCATGGCTCACTCAAGTTTGGACTTTAAAGATTCTTTCATGTTTGACTGTCATAATTGAAGTACTATCTGTGGTTTCGCTTTATTTGTGTATGACTATTCTTGTATCCGAGTGAATCGTATTTCTTGGATGTGCATCTCTAAGAAACATCAATTATAAGTCTGTGCAAAAGACCATCAGGAAAATTGCGGGGAATAACTTCCTTATTTTTTTCAAATCAGTTAAAAAGATCGACGAATCTTTTAAAAATTAATTTTTCATGGTTGACGCTCAGTTTTTCATAAGATCGAAAACAAATTTGGTAACAGGTGATTATCAGCCACCAACTGAAGGTTCCAACTGAATATTCGAAATAGAATTCATAACGTTTCAAAAACATTAACTAGCTTCCAGTCAAATTTAGTTGAATATTTTGAATACTTGAGCCTAAGATTATACCTAAAGAACGTCGTATAGAAAGTGCTTAACAAGTTTTGCATCGAAACGATAGTAAGGACTAAGGATCTAGAAAATAACCTAGGTACTTTGCGAAGTGGAGTGAAGTGATCAAAACTGATTGCCCTTTAACATTAATAAATGAGAAAATTATTAATGTTACTAGGCGGAAAAAATTAATTTATGGCTTTAATAAAAAAAAACTCTAACGCAGCGGCAACTTCGTTAGAAAAAGGAGGTTTTTAAAAAATGTAAACTTTGGTAGTCACTAAAGAGTTATTGATATATCGTAATAGATATTTATTCCGAATTACGTTCCTATTAGTCCAAAATTAGACATTTTACAGGCGAAATAAAAATGAAAATAGTGTTACCAGATGTACCACTGACCCATCCGCACCAAAATTTATTTCAAGTTGTAATATTTGTTACGAATTTCGTATCTATTGATCGAAAATTGATAATTTTATAGCTAAAATAGAAACGAAAATAGCCATACCGGAAGTACCTTACGGCCGATCCGCACCAAAATTTATATCAAGTTATATCATAGTAAATTTTTGTTTCAAATTTCGTAGCTATTAGTCGAAAATTAGACATTTTATAGCCTAAATAAAAACGAAAATAGCTATGCCGGAAGCACCTTACAGCCGATCCACAGCAAAATTTATATATTATAGTGAATATTTGTTTCAGATTTCGTAACTTCTTGAAGTATTTCTCAATTTCAAGCTTTTATTGACAGATTATATTGATTATAGATTTTTTCAAAATACGAAATAAAAAAAACACTCAGACTGCTTAAACAGAAACATCTTGTTACTCTGAAGCTGCTTTACTTTGCTCCAGGAAGATCAAAGTCTTACGGTTAGTTTTTAATTACAAGTATTATGTATTTCGATCGTCCAAAAACGGAAAAATCTAGCCCACAACAACCAAAGTTGGGTTATAATATGTTAATGATACGCTTAGACTTCAAAACCGATTTATCGGTATTAAAAAGGAATGGGGAGGAAAAAAATAAAATGTCGAAGAAAACGTTTTACAATTCTATAAACAATGATACATATGTTTTGATTAATGAGACAGCAAAGTGTGAATTCTGTGATCTATGACATGTTAACCATAAAAAACCCCTTCCAGGTACCCAAAAATATACTTAGTATAGAATGCTCATAGTAAAATCTGTCAAAAATCAATAACACGGTAGGTATGGAAGCTACATTTTATTTTTCAATCATGGCTTACGTTAAATCCCAAAGTAATGAAACTTTAAAGAAAAATATTATTTATTTTCGTTTCAGTTTTGCGTCTGACATTGAGATATATCTTCAATTTTGTGTTAATTAAAAAATTTGGTAGGTACCTAAATTAATCCAAAAATTATATAAAAACAAAGAGCTTCGTACTCATTTCCCTATACTTGTTGCGTTTCCGATGAAATATTTAACGGTTGGTGTAGGGGTGGAGGGAATAAAAAAAATGTTGTATTCATGAATAGATAGAGATACAGCAGACAAGGAGTTTTTTCTCCTACTTCAGAGTTTTTAATATCGGAGACATCATCATTAAAATGCTGGAATCACTACATAAAGTATATATATGTATAGGTACACGTATTTTTTCCTTTTCTTATATTTTTCTCCTCTTTTATTTTAATGACTATGAAAAAAAAAGATTAAATTTTATTGCGATCCTCTCGCGCAGATGAAGACAGAAAAAGGTATTTGTACTTAAAGGAAACGAAACGAATTATGCATTATTTCCGTCGGGAGATAACTTTACCCCATGCTGTGGAATTTTCTGTGGAATGACATCAGAATTTAAGTTACTTTTTTCTTTTTTTTTTTTCTTTTTTGATAATAATAAACGACCATACTCGACGATCGCGACGTTTTTCGTGTAAATGCGGCGAACGCTCAAGCTTATTCAAGTCGAACATTTCCGGCGATTAATGATGTTTTAAAATCTTTTTGACGTAAAATTAAAAATAGGAAAAAAATGTGTATATAAACACTTTTTTTTAATCATTTAATAATATGAGTCACTTAAACAAACCATGGGAAAAATTTTTTTTTCAACTTATTTATTCATAAAGTATAATTCGAATCAAAAGAAAAAGGTGTAAAGAAGCAATCGTTTTTTTCACAACTTTAATTGTCGTATGTAAACAATATTTTAATAATAAATGAATTAAACGTGGATACGAAATTTTTTCGTAATAAACTGTATGTTTTCAGAGAATTTGTAAAGGGGGATGCTATATTTTTTCAGCCGTAAAAATAGAGGAAATGTAGAAAAAATTGATAATAATTCTACTTTTGATTATATTAGAAACAATGGAGTACAGGTAATTATTTTCGACACAAATAGGTTCCTAATTATTTAGCTTAAATGATGCTCAGTACATCCAACTGAAAAATTGCTTAGCGAAATCTTTTTACGTTATTTGGTGTAAAAATTATATTTTGCTATAGCGTTTGGGCCTTATTTTGACCTTTTTGCATTTTTCTTTTCTTTTATTATTATAATTATTTCTTTTTTTCATCCAGTGCTTGTTGAGAAATGAAGGCGCCTACTGCTGGCTGCTTGAACTTGGACAACCATATTTCTTTTTCTTCTTAAACTCTTCTCTTTTGTTTTGATTCGTCTCATTCTTAGTTTGTACGTTGTTACTGACATGGCCTCTTTTTATTTCTTTTAAATATTACCACTTAAGTTTCTTTTCTTTAAAATGAAATTTATCAAAATATTTATCTTTTTCTCCTGAAATTTCTTCTCCTTATTATGTGGTCTAAGTTATCTTTTTCAACAATATTTAGAGTATTTTAGCAATAAATAAATTTTCATCGCTCTTTTTTATAATAAATAAGAACCTAGATATGTAAGGTTTATTCTAGGTAAATGGATTTAACCGATTTTTGTTCAAACCTCCCAAGTTTTATTAACAAATGAACTGAGGGATAAAGGGAAATTAAGCTGAAAAATACAAAATTAATATTACTAGATGACAAAATTATCAACACTAAATAATAAAAGCTGACAATTAATGGGCCTAGCCATAAACCATAACATCGAATAGTCGTGAAGACAATGTGAATTCATAGAATGAGGAGCTTTTTACATAAAACTGTGATTATTTTTTGGAATTAATCAAATAATATTCAAATATAGTACCTATACACTAACATGAGTTACATACATGGTTAATGGAAGTCTCGAATTCAAATTGATATTAAGTGATAAAACTAAACCAGGACAATCAAAAATCAAAGTACGTATTGCTAGATAAAGGGATATGATATGTAATAATATAATTCATAATTTCCTAAAACACATTCACCGATAGATTTACACTCATTTTGAATTTTTACCAAAAAACGATGTTTTTCAGTGAGTTCATAGGGTTAGGCTTTAATTGATATAAATTATTCTGAATAATGACTACTTATACAATTTATTTGACTTTAAATATTTTTCAGAACTGTCTGACAACTGACGGTGAGTACTTTCAACTTAAAAAATTTTTTAAACATTCACCACCATACTGACTGACTGTATTATTTTTAAGTAGGTTTTCTTTAGAAAATCTACTTATTACGCTTGGTGTAGTATTAGCCCCGAGGGTTGGGGTGGGTACATTTTTCGTTTGATGAGCTCAGGAAAATTTTGGCACCAATAATTCAAATTCATATATGTATATAAAAGTCCATTTCTTGTTCCCATGGTACAGATTGCAATTTTTAACAGATAATCACGAAATTTGGTACGTTCATTTATACTAAGCCAAGAACCAGACCTATTGATTTTGGTGCAAATTGGCCGGACGGTACTTCTGACACCACCGTTTTTGCTTTTATTTGACTATAAAATGCTCAATTTTGTACCAATAGCCAAGAAATTTAGAGTAAATAATTATTTATTTTGATTCGTTGTAGTACGTTTCCAATTTTGGCGCGGATCGGCAGGGCGGTACTTCCGGTACCGCTATTATTGTTTTTATATTGGTGATAAAATACTGAATTTTGAAACCATATGTACGAAATTTGAAATAAATATTAATTGAAATTTACTGTAGCATCCCAACAATTCTGGTGCGGATCAACAGGACGGTACTTCCTGTAAAGCTTTATTTCCTTTTTTTTTTAATTTGCATGAACTTTTCTTTTTACAAAAATTAAACACATGCTCATGTTTTCTTTCTTTTAATTTCATAACTTTGTTATATTTCATCGGTTTTATTTTAAATTACATGATGATGTACCATACTTTATCATCTTAATTTATTTTTCGTTTTTAAAAAAAAAAATGCTGTTATATATCACTTTGTTTAATATTTTATCAGGAGCTAACACATTTCATACAATTATAACATACCATTAACGCATATGAACTTACAAACAGTTAATATGACCATCAAAATTCATAATTCTTTCTCTTGAAAACAACTTCTTCTAGCGAGGCTTGCTGCGCTACAGTTTTTACTTTTTGAATTGTTCAAAATTTCGAATATAAGGCATGTACGTTTTTTAACCAGATTCATGTTCAATTTGTAACATTGTACTTTTAAATATATCAAGAACTATTGGAAATGCCATTCGCTCGTTTTAAAAATTTACTTCTAACAACTTATTGTTAGTACAACTTGAAAAATTACTGAAATTACTTGTCTGAAATATTTTTCGAACTTTTACCTTGTCACAAACTTGTTATAAGTAACCATATTTTATGTACCTATGTAGAATAAGACGAGTGAAAAAATGAATAATCAAAATACAATTCAAGAATAATTCTATACTACAGTACGAGCAATAACAGTATATGTACGTATGTATGTAACTAGACTGATAATGTGGCTAAATTTACGAATCAGGAATTTTTGAAAATAAGTTTAGTAAAAATGAATTTTTAATAATACAATTTTATTAAGTGTAAAACGTATGAAATCAAACGCACTATAGTCTATCCCAAATAAGAGAGACGTGACGTTGTATGAGCAGATGCATCAGAGGGAAAGGAAAGGTAAACATTATAAAGTACATTGGGCTTTTGGACCGTTACTGGTCCAGTACCTACTATACGTACAGCCGAAGCCTAGTACCGAGGAGGACCTCCACTTTTGTTTTGTTTAGCTTTGCAATCGTCGTAATTGAATAATGCTAGGAAAAATAAAAAATTCAAATAAACAGACGTACTCCGTTTCGTAGTCAGCAGGAATTTGTACCATTTTCTTCTCCCACAATGTCGTCTTCAGATTTGGTGAATTCCGGATGGTGGTTTGCGTTTCTCTTTTGGAATAGTGCATAGATAATAGTTTCATAATCTGACACCCGTTTCTGTTACCGAATTTTTATATTTGATTAAAGAATTTTATTTCGAATTTGGATATTGAATTTAAAATATGGTTTTTACTTTTCAGTGCATGATAGTTATCGATTATTGAACTCATCTGAGATCAATGAACGAGGTACTAATGAGAATAATAGCCAATAAGTAATAATTTACGGAGTAAAGACATCGTGAATCTGTAGGCATTAAATTTTTTTTTTTTTTGGTTATGAAAACAAAGAAATTTATTAATTCTTTTCAGCGTTGATGAGAGATAAGCAAACCACAATTTGATGGTTTTCAATAGAATGTTTTCTAAATTTCCAAACTTCGTGGTCATTTTAAACATCTAATTACAAAGAATTCATTCATTCAAAACCAGAAAAATCTCGCTTCAATATTTGGAAAACCGAGACGCAGTCAAAGTGAGAAAAAAATTACTAATTCATGAATTTTTGTTTCACCAATTCGAATCATTTTATGTCCTTTTTTTTTCTTCTTGACTCGTTGACTTTTGAAAAATTTAGAACCTCGTGACAAATAAATAAATTTGCATATTTTATTACAAAAAAAAATTATAAATTTTAGAATCAGCAATCTATTTGAACTGGCACAAACCTATTGGCAGTCGGAATTTATATTTTTCTTTTTCAAACAACACGCCTAACTTTCTTAAATTGTCACGTATTTTCATCAGTACATATTATTTTCAGATTCTAGAAATTTTGAAATAATTCCATTTATTCAGTTGGCAACGAACTTGTATTTTCGTTACGAAATACATAAGTATAATATTATGTTAACGATCTCAGATATTCGGTCTTTGTTCGCTTCAACAATGTGACATTTTAGATAAGAACTTTTGATTCAGTATAGTGCTATAAATTCGATAATAAATTAAAAAAAATGAAATCACGATGACGCAAAATATGTGAAAATTTTAATTATCTTTTTGTCGAGGAAAAAAAATGAAAATTTGAAAATTTCGCAGAATTATAAGTACATACATGTTAATTTATTAACCTGCCAACAAAAATCTATATTTTCGGATTCATTTTGAAGAGAATTTATCACAGATTGATATTAATTTTTTATCTTTTTTATTTCCTTTTTTTTTCTTTTTTTCCGTATTTGACACAATACATTCATCAAAAATGTAATCGTAACGATTGTATTAGATATTTATCCATTCGATTTTTCGAATAAATATAATTTTAATTGTTCGTGGTTCATTTGTTCAAAATGGTTAATTAGTTCGTTCATTTTTACATGGTGAAAAACAAATAATAATAAAAAAAAAAAAAAAACAGTGAAGGAGATAGATAATGCATTCGAAAAATACAAAATACATTTGAAAAAATATTACGTTTCGACCTTCAAAATTTTTCACATCGCTCAAGAGCGATCATGCAGTAATACGAATGTTTTTCAAAAGAAAATAAATGAAAAGAAAATTAGTGTGAAAATGAAATAATATGCACGTTTTTAAGTAGGTATTTTTTGTTTCTTTTTTGAAGCGGTGACATAAAAATGTAAAAAATGAGAATGAATATTTGATGTAAGGTAAGGGCACTTAATATTTGCGGAAATGAAATCTATATGTATGGGTAAGTAAATGCAGGTAATAAAGTCGACGAATGCTAAAATCACAGAAAATTAGTTGTAGTTTGAAACAGAATCAAGGATTTTAACAGCTTTCTGGAATAAGAATGAAAATATCACGATGTTAATGCAGTTGTTTTTCTTTATTTAATTTTTATTTTTTCGAATCTGGCCAGCAAATTTAGGAACTATAGTTTCGATTCTTTGTTTTTTTGTCGCGTCAATCATGACGAAAAATGTGAGTGGAATTTAAATAAAAAAATAAGAGAAAGGTAAAGATAATATATTAAGAAATTCTTATGACAGTTTTTAACTTTTTTGTTTTGCTTATCTTTTGAAAATTTAGAAAATTCGAGAAATTTAGCGTTCATGGAACACACAGTCACATTCATTACTAATTTTTTCCAAATTTAAAAAGTGACAGCAATAAAAAAACAATAAAAGGTCATGGAAGCAGTCACCTCCTTTTCCTCCCTGGCTATGCACTTGTCTTGAGTTGAAAGCACTATATAGTACGTAATACGACATTTTGAAATATCTGTTACACACATCAACCGCGGTAAGTGTGTATTTTTCAAGCGTCAAACTTTGCAATGGCTATCATTCGAAAATCAGCTGACAAATTTTGTTCAAATTCAACACCAAACTATTCCTCAATAATCTCCAACTATACCATAAAAATTTCAAGCAAAAATCTATCAATTTACAAGAGTTACTAGTATGACAACACAGCAAAACTTTTCCCTCCAAAATTTTACCACAAATGTATAGCCCACAAAAGCTTCTAACTCTATGCTAAGTTTCATTTCAATGGGTCACAAATCGAAGGCCAAAAAATCGGTGTTTTTCCATAGGTCCTGCCATTGCACTAAATGCAACATTTAGTTAAAGAAAAATAGACTACTTTTGAACATTCACGAACTCCTTCTAAAACTATTACACGTTTTTCTGAACAACTCGGTAGGTACTATTAAGAAGAAAATGTTTTTTAGGAATGCATTAATTTTTAGCCTTTGAAATAATGAGGTTGTGGGGACATCATCTATCATTTCCTCGCCCAGGGCTCGGCCCTATGTCAACAGACGCGGCTATGGCTTGCCAACATAGCTGAAAACTAATCATCCAACGGGCATCAAAAACATAAATCCCCCGCCTATGTACGTGATCACATGTATAGATGGCTAAACGACGTAGGTGATTACTTATGCTTTAGGTATTCACTAATAATGCGCGTGATGCGTCGCGTATATATGTGACGTTGGCCTAGCCTTAGTTGCCCATTTGCCCATCTACCATCTGTTACGAAGCCGCCTCTTAAAAGAAACTGGCTATCCCTGTCGCATTTGAGGCGGCCGTTTGGACGTGCATAATTTTTGTATTTGTGTGGGTCAAGCTGTTCCCACACTACAGCCACAATGGTGACCCCAATGTTCACCATTTCCAGCGTATTATTGCTATCAGAACGTCTTGATGTTCTGGTGAAGTGCTGACTCACAATTCACACGGAAATATTGGTGAGCAATCGCTGGTGCTAATTAGTATATAAATAAAAAGCCTAATCTTCAAATTCAACTGAGCGGGAAATTACTTCCCTTGAAAATAAACGATTCCCGCTGACAGGAAGGGTTGCAATACTGCATAATATTATTTCGAAGAACAAAATAACTTCTTGTAATTTTTGAAAAAATCATTTCAAACAATAAAATAATTAATAAATAAATTTTGAGAAAAATTGCTACAAAACTAGAAACAAATAAAATACAACTAAGAAGTAGAGCAGTTCTAAGAGATTTATTGAAAAATCATAGAAAAATGACTGGTACAAAAAATGCTGAAATACAGTCAGGAAAATCTGCTGATTTAATAGAAAATGAATATGAAAATACAAAGAGATCTACCAGATTTCCTGCCAAAAAATATTGACACTTAATTTGTCCAATTGTCGGGAAAATTTGCGATAGAAGACATCCCAAGAGAAAAAAGATATAAACAAATCTATGGTGGTATGCCAGTAGCAACAATCAATGACATTCTGGACATAATGGAATGTCCAGATGATATTGTAGAAACAAAATCTTGGTTTAAAGAAAAAATAAGAGCTAGACGTGGAAAAAAGACCAGAGATGAAGTCAGAGAACTAATGGTTGTAGTTCCAGTGGGAGATGGTCCACCAACTATGTTCATAGCCAAATTGATAAAAAAGGCAGAGAACCGTAGTAATTTTGGATAGATTTTGCCACAAAATACCAAAATAATACTAGCACTTAGAGCATTAGGTCTTACTGACCTTTCCTCAGAAAATAGCCTAATGACTGGCTAAAGCAATCAAAACAGCACTATTCTATGCAGATAAAAATACACCTATAAGTGCCATATTATACAATGAAACATGTGACAGGAAAGAAATAGTAGAAATAAAAGCGGAAATAAATGAAATTAAACATAAAAATAGAAAAAGAGAGAACAACCAAACTAGTAATAACAGCAGAGACAAATCTCAAAATAAAAATTGGAGTCATTGGAATTCATGTCCAAGGGAAAGAGGCTATAGAAGAGACAAAAGCACTTCCAGAAGTCCGGGCCATACCCCTTCAGGGAGATCAAAATCAAAATATTTTAAAAATAAAAATCCAAATTAGAGGGATGACTACTGTTTCTACCACAATAAGTGGGGAGAAGATGCATGGCAATGCAACAACAAATGTTTATTCTATGCAGTGATCAAACTAAGAAGAAAAAACTCTTGGCCAAATTGGATGAAATTAGAGAAAAACACAAATCAAACTCTAATTCTCCAAATTAAATAGAGGGGATGTTGCAGCAGTAGTCATCCCCTCTGAAAATTTCTCTCGCCCCCAATTTTTAAAAGACAGGACAGAATGAAGTCGAGAATGTCTTACTGATTCCAGGGTGGATATAAAAATGAAACATAAGATGAATCCTATGAAATCCCAATTAAATGCAGCAGATAGCCATAACTTCCCTACATATAGAACTAAAAATTGAAAAATCAATCTCAGTTTCAATAAAGAGATGAAATTGATTTTCACCATAGCTGATGTAAAAAACCCTACACTAGGTGCTGACTTTTTAGCCCACTTTGATCTGTTAGTTGATCTTAAAAATTAACAACTAATAGATTCTAAAACTGGTAATTTTATAAAAGGAAAAACCAAAAACTATCAAATAAGAAAAATAATAAATTCCTGTACACAACTAGACGATAGATTTTTGAAATTATTAAAAGGTTTCCCAGGAATAACTGAAACAACCTTTAACCCAAATTCTACAAATAAGCATGACACAGTTCATATAATTGAAACTATAGGACAACCAAGTGTATCAAAAGCACAACACCTAATTTCAGATAGGTTGAAAGTGGCTAAGGTTCAATTTGATAGAATGACTAAAGAAGGGATCTATGGACTTTCGAATAGTTCATGGAGCTCATCCAATCACATCATTCCAAAGCTAGGAGGTAAATGGTGAGTAGTGGGAGACGATAGATGCTCCAATGGCGAAACTAAACCAGATCAATATCCTGTTCCAAACATCATGGATTTTAATATAAATATGAAAGAAAAAGATCTGTTTACCATACTTGATATCACTTTGGCTTTCTATCAGATACCAATGGCCAAATAAAACAGGTAAAACTGTATTGATTACTCCATTTGGACTATTCAAATATTTTCGAGTGGCATTTGGACTTGGAAACTTTGCACAAACATTCCAGCATTTCATAAATGGTGTACTGAGGGATACACCTTATGCTTATGCATATATTAGTGACATTTGCATAAGTTGTAGTAGAGGTATTGAACAACAAAAGAAAAAAGTGAGAATTGTATTCCAGTATCTGTGTGCTGCTGGTTTAACTATCAATCTAGGTAAATGCAATCATGCAAAACCAAATATTGATTTTCTCGAATACAACATTACTTCCACTCGTATTACTCCTCAAAAAGTCCAGGTTGAGCCAATATTGAAATTCTCTAAACCAAAAACAGTTGATAGACTTAGGCAATTTTTAGGGTTGACAAACTTTTACAGACGCTGCATAGAAAACGCAGCTGCCAAATAAGGCAAATTATTTGGTTTGATTAAAACTAATAAAAAGTATGATAAAACACCTGTCATTTGGATAGATGAAGCTGATATAGCATTTGAAAGGGTCAGAAACATACTGGCTAATGCAACCTTGTAAGCTCATCCTGATGACAGTCTGCTGTTATGCATTGCAACAGATGCATCAGATATTGCAATAGGTGCAACATTGTACCAAATTGAACATGGCCAAAACCAACAGCTAGCATTCTTCTTGAGGAAATTGTCAAAAGCAGAGAAAAATATAGTACATATGATAGAGTTACTGGCTATTAATGCTGCAATGAGACATTTTAGACATAATGTTGAAGGCAGAACTTTTACTGTGTACACAGACCACCTACCCACCTCACATCCCTTCCAGTAGAGGAGTGAACATGCCTCGCCAAGATAGATGAGACACAGAATTCATCAGTCAGTTTACAACTGATATCAGGTACATCAAGGGAGAACTAAACACACCAGCTGATACACTTAGCCAGATTGAAGCTGTATCTGTCTCTTCTCAGTTACCTTATGACAAGATTGCAAAATATCAATGTAAGGACAAGGAACTATCAGAATTACTTATGTCTGATTCTACAAACTTCATACTGAAAAGGAGGAAACTCTCTAGCACTGACACATCTTTAATATGTGATGTGTCCCAAGGTTTATAACATCCATACCTTCCATTAAATTATAGGAAAATGGTGTTTGACAGTGTACATAACCTGTCACACAATGGACCTAGGAATACTACTAATCTCATTACCTCGAGATTTGTGTGGCCCAAAATAAAACAATTGGGCTCATGCATGTCTAGATTGCCAAATTTTAAAAATAGGCAGACACATGAAATCAGAATTACAGAACTTCAAGCCAATAGATTGCTTTAAGCACACTCACATAGACTTTTGTTGGTCCATTACCACCATCTCATGGCTATAAGTAAGTGGCCTAGCCTTAGTTGCCCATTCGCCCATCTACCATCTGTTGCCAAGCCGAATCTTAATTAAAAGAGACTGGCAATTTCTGCTGCATTTGAGGCGATTGTTTGGATGCGCACAATTTTTGTACCTGTGTGGGTAAAGCTGTACCCACAGAGGTAAATTAGGATGAGAGTTGAATTATTCTAATCATAATGAATAAATAAGTTTAGGTTAAAAACGAGTTTTTAAAAATTAGCTTTTATTATTTTTTGGCTTTAGCTTCATGCTAAATAAATATTATTTCTTTGCGGTAAGTTGGCAACAGTATTGGTATATTTTATAAATTTCAGTAGTGAGTTGAATAAAGTTTATAAAAATAAATAAGTTTATGTTAAAAACAAATTTTTAAAAAGATAAGCTTATATTTTTTTTTGGCTTTAGCCTTATGCGAAATAAACATTATTTCGTTGTGGAAGGTTGGCAACAGTATTGGGATATTTTATAAATCACAATAGTGAGTAGAAGAAATGCTCATAATGAGTGACTTTCTTTTTAAGATAAATAATGAGTTACTTTACAATTATTCCAAAAAAAAAGCCCGGAAATAATATAATATGAAATAAGTATTTTATAAGTGCACCTGTAAGTATGGTGGTCCAAGCAGATTATTCGAACCTCCTTGATTTCGATTAAAATAATTGATAAATTTGCTTTTTTTTTTAAATTATGTGCAATTAGTGACTGATCCGAAAAACTCAGTTGAATATAGGGTTTTCTCAGCATTAAACTTTTTCCAAATTTTAATAGAGATTTTATAAATAGTCGAAGTAGCTAGAGAAATGTAACTGAATTATAGAAATTACTTAATTATATCAGTTACCGTTGGGGTTTTGAAGCACTTTTTATTTTTGAAATTTTTTTGGTGAAAATTTTAAGAGGTCTATGGTGAATAAGTCTTCAAAATGTTATAAAGAACTGATCTATGATTCTTTTCATGTCATTCATTCCCAAAATCTAAGTACTAAGTACTTCTCAAATGAGGCTGAGCGAGAAAAAATTTCGTCAGTATTTAGTATTTTTCGTCCACCAGCACTAAGAGAAACTGCGTAATAATTCTGGTAATTTTTAAATATGTACTTAAAGTTACAGTTTTGATTTGCCGATATACGAGACCAATGAAATCAAAATTGATGAATAAACTAATCTCGTAATTTCTTAACAAAGATAATTATGTGATTCACAGAGAAATATGTATTACTCGATAGTTTTTTTAGAACATTCGGAAATTCATCCATTCAAAAAATACGAAACATAAAAAAGTCATAGAGCACAGAAATAAAAGAAAATAAAACCTAATGGTTTTAGCATCGTTAATTAATTTTTAAGGTGAACCAGATCGAAATAATGCAATGAAAAAATTTAACGATTATTATTAATTAATTAATTAATTAATTAATTAATTAAAAATATTATCCATTGCTGCCATTTAATTACGTAAGCTTTTATCTCCCAACGAAGAAAAATAAAAACTTATTTTGCTTTTTGCTGCTTTTGATTTACGATCCAATTACCGTATAATGGCGATTACGTATTAAAATCGACAATGTCAACTGTAAATGGATTGGTACATTCAGAGGAAAAAACACATAGGTACACAAAATCGAAGCCGAAATTTGTTTTAGTATTTGGTAATTTATAGGTAGGTATACGTGAGTGCAGTATGCGAGTGTTTTTTCGATACGAAAATCAACAAAACAGTTTTATTCCACTAATCATTCAAAGGTCGAATTTTTTCTATTCTTGTCAGATTAATATTTCAAGGCTTGTGAGTATGGTTTTAAATGGAAAAGTAAATTTTTTGCGACAGCTTGTAGATTAATTTCTTAAAAAAAAAAAAAAAAAAGATAGCACATATTTCGATTTTAGATAAACTGCAACAACTGAATTTCAGTGAAAAGTCTTTTAAAGGGGAAGCCGGAGAGGCAAACTAACTAGAAATTAAAAATAAAAATCTTTAATCAGAAGAATGAAATGTCATTACTTCTCAAATATTTTCACAATCTGTTCCCAAAATTTATAATTCATGTTTGAATTAAAAATTTTAAAATTTTTTGTTATCAATCTAGTCTGAAAGATGGTATAAACTGTCATTGATTTGAAATAATTAGTATGTGTTTTATAATGTGAGGTTGTACACTTGACTATAAAAAAAAAAATGTTAATCCCAATAATACATTCATTAATTTGGTTTATCAGTTACTGTTATGCCTTTAGCCCAGATAAATGTAAAGGCATTACAAAATAAGTAGTCAGTTTTCGTTTATTTCTCTTCATTTCTTAAGTCACAATAATTACGTTATAGTTAAACACTTATAAACTCTTATAATGATAACACTTCGTGCTAGAGTCCTGCCTCTACTAGAGTGAACTCTTAACTTACGTGCTCTAGAGCACTTAGACTGATTGGTTGAAGACAGTGGACCACTGGTCAGAAATATTTGCCGTTACTTGTTTCAAAATATTTAGGTTAGCGAATATTTTCGTCGACCTAAATATGACGGAACAGTTACTTTAAGTGAAAAAAAACTAGTAGAACAAGCTACAATAGAAAATTATGTTTTCAAAATCATCAGAAATTGCACTTTAGTTTGTTGTTATCGGGGTAATTAGTAGGAAAATGATCGAAATGAATAGCCCCTGTACTCTTGTACTATACAAATAAAAGTTTGTCTAATTTCATCAAACTGTCAACAAAATTAATTATGAACTTACTGTGTAGTCATATTACAAAATTACAATACGACTCGAAGATAATGAAAAATAAAAATTAATGATTAACAAACAAAATAACAGCAAGGCTCTTTTTGATCCTGTTCTTTTATTATATCTGGAATTTCTCATTGGTGGAACTCATTTTGGCCCCCTATTACCTTAACCCTTCAATTGATTTGCATCAAAAACAATGCCCAAACCGACCTAAACGCCAAATTTCAGTCCTATTGAACAAAATTTCGACCTCGATCACATATGCGTCGAAACAGTTGAAACTTCCGTAACTGCCGTTTTCACTTATTCCCCATGGTGCTAGATGATTAAAATTTGGCATGAAGGAATCTAATTATAAATTCCGGACACATTTTTTTATCCTGAAAAAAATAAATGGGTCCAAGATATTAGCATTTTTTTCTTAGGAGTGAAAAAAGTGTACCTAAAAGTGTACTTAAATTTGTTTAAAAAAATACCTAACCCTGAAATTAAACGTTTCCAACATTCCAGCATTTCCAGCTTTATAACTTCTTTTCCTTCGGTGTTGTGAATTTTAGCATACCATTCTTGATTGTTATGGTAACTTTTTTACCTATTTGGTATATAACTTTGTGTGAAGTCACAGGCAAATTAGTAGTATCTTTATAATCTATCTATCTATATCCATCTATGTCTATATCTTTACTAATATATAAAAATATTCCATATTGTGTACAATGTTTAATCTTTAAAGCTACTGAAACAATTTGTTTTGTTCTTATATCATCAGCAAACTCATCTTACCGATAAAATAGGCTGCCTATTATTATGATTTGTTCATAATAACCTGAGCAGTACAGTAAAATGTGTAAATTGTTTATTTTTTTCATTATTTTAATTGTCAGATAAAGGATTAAAGAAAGATGAAAAAAAAAGAAATGAAAAAAATAGTGTTATTTTGTCACCCTTTTCACTACACTTTATTTTTACCCTTTCTTTCTTTCACTGTAATACTGCAGTTTGACTTTGATATTTCTTTTCAAATGGGGGATTTTGCCTGAAAGTTGCCTGTGGCGTTTGGAGCATTATATATAATTATATGGACAAACAAACAAGATAAAACCATAGTAAGTATATGATAGTCTTAAAATACTTTTTTTTTTTGTAATTCTCTTTAACGAATATTTGGCTTTTCATTGAACATACCAAATTAAATAGGGGACTCTAAGGAATAAAATGAGACCAAGAACAATAATTTTTAGCCTACAAAAGCCGAGATAATGAAAAAATAAGAAAAATAGTCTCAATTTCACTGTTTTTGGGCCTTTTCATTGGTTAGTTGTATTGTTTGTCCACATAGTTGAACTCTTTTTCCAAAGCCCCACCATACTACAGGGTCAAAAGTAAATCCCTCATTAAATAAACTGTTGGCTATAATTTGACAGCCAGTAATTTCTCTACAGCTAGTAGTATTTTGGTAGGGGGACTTTTTATCCTTTGCGATCTATGATGGTTGATGATTGAGATAAGACCCATGTTCCCTATTGGTTGAAGTTGAAAAAGTGATGATAGGTACCTTAATTTTATTTCAATTAAAGTTACTTTTGAATAATGAAGATTCTGGAATACCTTGTCATGAGAGATATTCACACTAGAAGGTTTTCAACAGTAATTGCGTGTTCTGTCACTTCATACAGTTAAGTATGGGAGAGCCAAATCCTCGGCGAACACTGGCGATTTTTGAGCTGGTTCTGAGAGTTTATATACAGGATTTGGTACACGCACACAGACACACATGCATACGTACATGTACGTAATTATGTCATGCGTTACGTCGTTTCTTGCCTGCGTCAAGGTGATAAGAAATGACGCAGCGCGTTTGGTACTGGGCTGTAACATCACTGAGATCGTTATCAGGTAATTGATCTCGGCCCGTGCAATGTATCTTACCTGTACATACGTACAGGTACAAACATACAAACGCACCAGTGTATATTTGTTTAACGTCATAAAGACGATTATTGCCAGCCTTTGGGCGGCAACTGTTGTTGAGGGGTGTGAGCCCCTATTACCTCATACGAGTATTGTCCCCACAAAGATAGTTAAATTTTTGTTTATTTGTTGTAAATTTGAAGACAATTGAGAATGACGTCTAAATAAATCTGAAAAAAATTATTGCCAACATTGTACAACAAATACCTTAATTTCAGCTTTGAATTTGTCTAAAATCATATAAGACAATGTCGTTTATGTCACAATTCTCATCAGTAACCTCACTTGGTGGCTAAGTATTCATTAAAAACATGAAAAAGCATGGAAATACAGAAATTTTTGATCCTAACTGTCTTAAAATAAGAGATATTGCTACTGTTCGTCATAAATGAAATTAAAAAAGAAGCTTCAAGGAATCAAATAAGTCAACGAACAAGAAATTTCAGTCGTTGGAAGCTGAGAAAATTATATAATTTGATATTATCAGTGATATTCAACCCAAAGACGTTTAATCAGTATTAAAATAATTTTATTAATAAATTAATTAAAAATACCGCTTAAAAGAATTAATTTGAGGCTATTTTTCAATTTTCTCGTCTTCTACAGGAACAAATTTCTGATTTTTGGCTTATTTTATTCGTTGAACCCTCCTTTAAAATTTCATTCACATCAAATCAAAAGCTATAACTTTTTTTAAGATAATTATGACCAAAAATTTGAATATACACTATGCTTTTTATGTTTCGGTTGTGACGTCACGCGACATTGCCTTGTACATTATAATTTTATAGTTATTGATAAAAAAAAATGAAAATGAAAAAAGAGTAGAATGATTGATAAAATGGCGTGACTGAGCCAAGCGAAGCTTGTATTAAGGGTGGCTAGTATTAGATAAAGATAATATTATGAATTTCTTGTTTTTGTGCCAAAAATCATGATTTGTCATGAAATGAAAAACTATCATGATCCCAATATTAATTTTGTGAACTCGCACGGTTTTAAATAGCTGGTTTGAAAACCTGAAAAAAATTTGATGGTTAGCCATTGGGATTCTTTAACGAAATTAAGATGTTTTGGAGAACTACAGTATTCATAAATCCATGTGACTGTTTGTCACTTTATTTATTTTTGTAAATTTAAGTGAGGAAACATTAAAAAATTTCATCTGCTATAAGTATAATTATAACATATTACATTTATTATGGTGATGAAAAATCACTAGTGTGAATTTTCGACATCTTCTACTCGAAATTTTATGCAAAATTCACAAAAAAAAATGAGAGGAAAACAAAGAATTAGTCATGATTTCTCATACGTAGGTATTTAAAATCTATTGTTGTTTTTTGACAGTACGTTTCACTGGTATTGATATGGACAAAAAAGTTTCTATGTATTTGTTTACGTAATTGGACGACATACATATCTACTCTTTGATTATCGCTCAATGATCAGAGATATTGGAGTTTTCTCAGATAGGATTTGTGGCCTATGCTGCTGAGAAAATAAAAAATCTTATTCGGTCAAATCTAATGCTTAGTATTCCCAGAAGTCTCGAGTCTTAGAGTTCTTTACTTTGTAGTGGTAAAGAAAAGTTATAAGTGTTGGTTTACAACCTTACTTCGGCTTAGTTGGTCATCGGTTTTTCTTATTCACACGCAGTTAGGTACCCAACTTCAGTGCAAGAAAGGACAAACTAATTACCTGGTTGTCGAGAACTAATCGAATTAAATATCAGCAATCCATCGCTAACATTGTATTCGGATGGACCGTCAAAATTGGTTGTTAAAAAAACAAGTAACCAGCAGCAGCACAAAAACGTTAATCTGCTATCGTTGCAAATTGAATTCGTATATTTTCATTTTTGGCCCGAATAAGAAATTTGATTACATTTTCCAAAGAAATTAATGGAAAATGTGCTTCGAAAATGGGTAGGGAGATGGTAAGGTTAAACCATCAAAATAATTTCGTCGATATTAAATCTTGCCAAGCCGCATTAACACCAAGTTTCTATAAGCACATACTATAACATTGAGTCATGGACGTTGTCCGCTCAAAAACCAAAAAATGCAATTTTTTTTTAATATAAATTACGAGGTTTGAGATAAAAAAAAATATTAGAAGCTGATCGAATTGCACCCGTCCGACGTTAATAGACAATGCATATTCGGAAAAAACGCGGTGGTCAAATTTCCCAATAATAGTGAGGGTAAGGACATTTGTGACGTGGTTGTTACCACAGATGATAGGCCAAATGCAAATATACACCTGTACCCTTTTGCAGTTGCAGTTACTGTCGTGCAAACTGCAACTGGTCGGTTTGTGTTTCGAAAATCGAGACATTCGTTTTAAGGAAAACGGCTCATTTGTTTGGAAGTTATCGTGTTACGCGAGTGCGTGTGTTTGCAGTGACGTAGACTAAAAATTTTTTTTCTTTGAAAAAATGAGAATCAAGCCGTTAGTACCTTTTTATTTTGGTAATTTAATACCCAAATTCCTTCGAACATCTTACACGTGATGAAAAATATGACAAGTTTAAAGTGAAACAATGAACGTTTTCACGTATACCTACGTGCGGTCATTCTATCTTAATTCGGAAAAATTATACATAGGTACATAACTTATATGTATTACCACGTAAAAGAAAAAACAAAGTTATAAAGTTAGATAAAAAAAAACAAAAAAAACAAAACAAAACAAAAAACATGTAGGATAGCTGGTGTGCACTGTGTAGTAGAAAATGAAAAAAATTAATTTCTCTTCTATAACAGTGTACACGATAGGGGGTAAACCATCCAAATATATCGATTTCACGTCAAACCTGGGCACAACAGTAATATAGAAAAACCACGGAGAAGACCTTTCATAGTCAAATGAATTTATGATGCACGAGAGCAGTCATTGTGCAAAGGTGTTTCGAACGATATAATATCGTATATTTTGCGGTGAACTGAACTCTCGCACGTATAAAGTTAATGTCGACGAGACACTGGTTAAAAAAATGCTAAAACATTACTTTGATTCGTTGAATTCAATCTATTTTTGGTTAGTTCCCAAAATTTTAAACCCCAAGAACATCGCTATTGGATTTTAAAAATTGATAAAATGCATTTTAATTAACTATTCTAAATGCTTGTCTTGACTGTGATTCACATTTTATTGTCTGATGCTAATTTTAATTTCAAAAGACTCATTCTTTACTTCCAAAAACCTTCATCATTTATCACAGATCAGCACTCCTTTCGGTGAAGAAAACTGTTTTTGTTTTTAAACTCGCGTACCTACTTGGATTCTGCATTTTTCACTTTTGTACGTCAGAGTCATTTTAATATAAAATAAGCAGATTTTCGTAGAAAACCTACTTAAAAATATTCCTACCAGTAGGTATAGTTGATTAGTATTAGCCTGTTAGGGCATTTCGAATTTAAGATAGAAATATTTAAGCATGTACAATTGGTACTTTCCATACTTCATTTTAACAACTTTTTTAATATTTTCAAAATTAAAAAACAATAGCACCTTTTTTGAAAATCTGCTATAACTAAGTTGAAAAAAAAAATTATAAAATTGATCTAAATTTAAGCAGTTTGGTGGCTGTCCTTTTTTTTTAAGAATACTCAGGTGGGTATTATGAATGCATAATTCAAGTTGAATAATTTTCAAAAGACTTGAAGTTATTAGCCCATTTCAATACATTTTGACAATCCTTGAATTGCTACCTATAGGGCTAAAGATAATGTCTTATGTAAGAGTTTTTAATCTTTTAAAAAGAAAAACATATATGCATTATATTTGATGAAATATTCTAAAACAATTTTGCATACACAATCGAAAAAAAACATTAGACTACAATTCAATTGTTCCCATCGCATTTTTTGCAAAAAATAAATATTTCAAAACTGAACTTATCACGTTTGCATACCATGTAATTACCACTTTTTAAAATAATTTCTACGTGGTAACTTACACAGTGACAAAAATAATATGAGTAAGATTTTAGCTAAAAAGTGGGAATAATATTACTAAAAGAACTAATAAAAACTCATTCATATAGAACCCAAGTGAAAATAAGCTCTCATATAGGATATGCTCAAATTTTCAGGTTAATAGATTGTTTAGTTTTTAATTTTTTGTGAAAGCGAATTGAATAAATGAAGAAACGTTGATTTATTTTAGTTTATACTGTATAAAAGAGAACGAGTACGAGCCCACAGAGTGAGTTTAAATGTGATATTCCAAAAGTCAAAGGTAAGGTGAGTGTTTTACTCAAATATCCCTTCTATTACAATACATACTGATGAAAATCGCATACATTCTTACTACTCGTTTACCAGCCATACACTTGGACACATCCCATACATACTGTATATTTCTAATCACTTACCATCATCAATTAGCGCCAACGAACGCTATTTACCATCTATGAAATCCATTACAGATTCGTCAAAAAGGAATTCAAGTGTCGATACGATCGACTAATTGACTGTAAAAGACAGATAGTAAAGAGGCCAATGGAAAAAAAAATTTATTATGACAACTTGAATTCTTATTCTTTTTTACGTGTTTCAAAGCAATGACTGGAGAGTGGCCAAAGGCTTCCTTCATCTCTCCTTTCTTACTTTTTCATTCTTACGGCGTCTAAAATAGGTCAACAATAGCCATAGGCGCGAGCTCTTTACGTGCCTGGCGGTTATTTGAATGATTATCGATAATTAGGGCTATGACTTTAGAAAGAAGACAAGAACAAAAAAAGAAAAAAAAAGAGAAGGAGATATAAAAAAAAAAGTAACACGTAAATGTAAGGCTGTAGTTTCAGTTTCGAAGTGGCGAAGATTTATTATCTCTTTGGCTATGAGCCTACATCCTCCAGAAATAATTCCATTTCCACGATTCATTCGCGTCCAATCGACGTTAAAAATGACGCCTGTGGTGTTGCGTATAGACTAGTCATCGCCATTCACGGCGCTATAGTCGTATTTTTTGTTTTCAACAAAAAAAAAAAAAAGCGTATAAAAAAAGGTTTATCACGTTTTTCTTTTTTGGCGACTCCCTCCTTAAATCCTTAATACTTTTATTATTTTGATTTTCTTCTTTTACTTCATGCATGCTTATAATATGTGGATGTGATTAAAATGATAATCTGCATAACTACACTACTATCCACCTCCTTTTCACTTTTTTTCTTAATCTAACCTTCTCGGACATTGCAGACATATTTCATTATTTTCATTGCTATACAACCACATTAGCCTAAATTGTTTTTCCCCTCCCACCACAAGCAATGCGTCCATTAAATCATATTTCGTGTAAAAACGTTTTGACAGATGTTTTTTTTTGTCTTCTTCCTCTACTCCCTCATTTCCTTGTTCATCACCATGTTTAACCGAATGGAGTGGTGTTTTTGCCCCTCCTCACTAGAGGAGTAGAAGAAATTCATTTTAACCGATGATTACGATTTTTTACTTTTGTCCGACTTGGTGCGGTCCACGAAAAGATTAATTTTCTATTTTAACTGATAGGATAGTTTATTTTTACGATACTCTTAATTTGTGAGTATTGTTGTGTGTGTGTGTGTGTGTGTATGGGGGTGATATTTGTATGTCAAACAAAACGTTTACGTCAATTGGATTACAAAATCGAAATTTATTACTGGAAAATTTACAAGTGTATAGGTCTGGAAGGTTGGTACACGAAATGACTTTAAACAAAATGAAACTACCATGTATCTGGAGTTCTGAAATTCTGAAGGTCATTTATAGAACATTTCGGGATCTTTTTACGCATGTTATGACTAGAGGTTGGATGAGTTGAGAATAAGTTTCACCTCATCCATTAGATTCAATTCATTCTTTCCAAAACTACTCTTCCGATCATTTCCTTGTAATACGAGATTTGTCTTGTTTTTTTTTGTTTTTTTTTTTGTTTTTTTCAAAAAGAAAATCAGCCAATAAAAATAAAAGACCAATGGGAAAAACAAAAGCCTTTGAGCTTAGCACAAATCGTCTCTATATTTTATTATTAGGTGCCTACCTACCTAGCTCTTTACGAGCTAAAATATTTTAGGTTAAAATTGATTCAAACATGAATTTAAATATGAAGATTTAATAAAATGGATTCCTGTAACATAAAAACGATTGACAAGATTTAGGTGAATCAAACAATGTGGACTAAAAGGCCTTGATTTAGTGGGCAGGAAATTCATTCGTATCTGTACCCCAGACTCCATAAAAAAAAGAAGAAAAAAAAACCGAATAATTAGTACGAAAAATTAAAGGCTTACATTTCTTGAAAAATATTTATGTTTTTTTTTGTAAGGGGTGGAAGTGGAGAAGGGATATCAACATAACTTATACCACGAACATCAAGAAAGATAAATACGGGTCTGCAGGCTAACCATGAAAATTGTTGAATTAATGAAGAAATTAATTTAACCAGTGATATTCGAAGAACTTCTAAATAATCAACAAAATGAAACAACATTTTTCTTTTTTCTACTTTTAAAATGGGTAGTTAAAGTACATTTAGGGATAAATTCGCGTTTATATGACGATTAGAAATTTCGTCGAATAAAGCCTTTTTAAACTGCTTAAAACTTTTCACTGAAGTATATTTTCCGCCCCTATTCGCTTCATAAGTATGAAATAACTCCGTTGTTGATGTACTCTTTGCAATCATTCTTCCATCTTACTTTTTTGAATTTGAGTTTGGAGTAAAGGTAATATAAAGTATTTTTCAATGAATCGGTCAAATTGTTGAATTTTGTCTTTTACTCATTAATATATTTACTAATTTCCCTCTTCGTAAATTTGGAATCAAAAATAGATGAAATAATCATATCCGACGGGTGCACAAGGAAGAGCATTTTTTTAACATAAGTACTTACATATTAATTCATAATAATAATAATTATAATGACTGTGGATGGTAAAAATCAATGTACATCAATTTGACCTTTGATTTTATCTACAGCAGAATATTGTCCGTTTTTATCATTCTTATCAAACTATTAATCTCTATCTTCAAATGTGTTGAATTGAAAAATAAATTAATCAACACCCTTTGTGCGAGCAGAAAAGGAAGTCATAATGATGAATACTAAATTTTGAAACATGTAAAAAGTACTTACACTGGTGCATTGTCCACTAATAATCTCACTTCTGATTTATCGTTTTTTTTACATCGCTCTAATCCAAATAAAGATTTTTAAAACACTTACTTTAACGGTTTGAGCTTTAAGTGGATTTTCGGGATCTGGTACATATTCCAAGGTAATTCCATAAAATTGGCCTTTATTAATATAAGTTACTCTGTCGTCTTCTCTCCTTTGATTTGTAGAGATCGAGGTTTCTAAATAATAGCGGAAACCATAATTTGAAAACCTGAAAAAACCATTAAAAAATATTTATTTTAAATACAAGGTTCCGAAAAGAAAAATAAAAATATTTGTTTCAGTGAGTTAGTCGAACATTTGTGAAAATGTTAAATTTACAGAATGCCGTTTATACGAATTTGTTCATTTGGTAAATCCTCGAACGGTGTCCTTAAGGACGAATTTATCGAAAGGATTTTTAAGTAGTGTTTTGGTATTCATTATATCGTGCAAAGACGCAATAATGTCTGAACTAATTACGAAAATGGGCTGTTGTCATGAAATTATTAACTTTTAACCGAGATAAAAATAAATTTCGACAACGACTACAAATATTTATATTTTTGAAAAGTTCACGTAAATACATATAATTTATTATTCAAGAACTATGAGTTGCAGAAGAATTCGAATTCAACATCAGAATTAATAGATACTCAAAAATTTTGAAGTTGGAGTGATTTTAAGAATATACCAATCTTTCTATTTGCAGGCACCATCATTTTTCATGCCAAATAAATCTGTTCTTATTCAAAATTTTCCGCAAAACATAATTTAGGTAGCTTACCTACATAAAGTACATTTTCATGCGATCCCAGTCGTAGCCAAAATTTCAAATGAAACATTACCTACTAAGAAGGATTTTTCAAATTATTTTTGTGATTCAAATCGACATGAAAGTTCGTCGTCTTCTTATTACGAAAAAATACAGAATGAAATTGCTACAATAATTTATCATTCGTATAGCGTAATTACGGTCGAGTCGTATCAAATATCAGTTATTGTGAATAATAATTACCTACATGAAATGTTTAATATAAGAACAACAAACATATTTGTACAAGTGCGTAAGAAAAAATGTTCAATACTGTTGACGATTACGTCGATAAACCAGTTACATCACGTTCGTGATGACAATAAGTGTTGGAGAGAAAAATATAGCTCCATCGCTTTCTAACGGAAACTACGAATATCGTATTTTCATGGAACTTACATCGAAAATTTCAATCCACCACAATATGATATGGAAAATTCGTGCAAGTTTACTTAGAATATCTTAACAAGAGAAAACTGAAAAATTAGCACGAAGAGAGAAATATTCGTATTTGTTTCCAAGGTATTTAGATGAAATTACTGAAATTAACCGACAAGTCAGTTTCAAACGTTATTCTCATCGTTTTTATAAACAGGAAAAATTCGATTCTCACTGTGCCCAATCAGTGAAAGTATCACAGATTATCATAACTATTGCTGACGGAGTACAATGAAGCAATAACTTTTTTTTAATTTTAGACTTCACTTCATTTAAATTTTGTAAAACATTATTGTTGAGAAACTAGATAAGTGTAACTTTCTGTCAAACTAATACGTAGCTAATGTACTCGAATTTTTCAAATGAGACCCCAGACACCAATTAATTATTCACGAATGAACCACAAGTACAGAAAGAGAGTTTTATAGTCACAGCAAGGAATTTGAGATTTGAACTGCAACATAAAAAGGGGTTCGTTTTATTATTTCCCATTATCAGGAGTATTCCAAGGCCTTCGTCTAAAATTTTAGGCCTTTTCTTCTGAAGTCACAACATAAGGTTATGTCATTCCATTCCAAATGCATAACATAGTGAAATTTAGAAACAACTAAGTAGGTACAGAATTGGAAGGTAAAATTAATTAGCTTTTACTATAGAGTATAGAACTACTTATTAAAATATAGAGATCAAGGGCCTATTAAAGGGGTCGTGGAATCTGGACACCTCTGGGGTAATAAAGGAAGACTGACATATTTTTAGTACGTTTTTGTCGGTTTTAGTGATTTTGTGTTGGAGAAGAGGTTAGAAGAGACTAATAAGAGTATGTTGAACCCCTTCCTTACGACGGAGCTATCTATTGCTCTATGCTTTTGATAAAGACTGAATAACGTAAAAATTTAAAACCCTTAAAACCACTTTTTATTATCGCAGCTCAATCACCAAAGCTACTTGAAACAATTTCATACTGATAAAAACACAGTACATATCATTTGAAGATGCTGATTTTTATTTGTATTTAGCGAGAAAAACGTAAAAAACTGAATTTTTCCAGATGTTATGACCCTCTTAGCGAGTAGCAACAGGATTAAGGATGGTACGTTTTTTACATATATTTAAGGGGCAACGCCGAATGTATTTCCGAAGAAAAACCTTAGGTCCCATTTTTTTTATAATAATCATTATTTGCCTGGGCTATAACTAGATTGAATGAAGATAATTATATCATCAATAGTTTTAATAGTTTCCCATGAACAGTTAAGGGCTGTGTTATAGTTTAGTAATTCAGAAAAATTGAACAAAAAATCGTTGAAAAATATTTTACGTCTGTTGTACTTAATTTTTGAGGTTTATTCAATTAAAAAAGAGCCAACAATTCTTTAAACTGACACTGCATTTTGCCTTTCATAAAAAATCGTAAGCTTTACCTAATAATTACATATGGACGATGGTAGGTAATAAAAAAATGCCAACGAGTGCACAAAAAAAAATTAACCAGCAATAAAAACATACACAATTTCTATCAGTAAAATGATACTCCACTCTTCTATAGTCGTCGTTTTTCTTTAACCCATCTTTACTCGAATTTCTCTTTTTTTTCTTCTTTTTTTTTTCAGCCAAAAAAAAGTACGAAACTAAAACAAGTTTACGAAAAGGAGATTTAACATACAAACTGATAAAATCGCAATATTTTTTTTTTTCTTCAGATTATTTTCTTCGTCTTCTCGGTTCTTTTTTTCTTTTTAATAACATTCGAAAAAGATTAACGACAGAAGTTGAAAAGTTGTTTGTCCGAAAAAAGAAAGAAACAGAAAATATGTACCTATGGAAAAAACATACTGTCTGGTTCCGGATTCGTCTACGATTTTTTTGTGTTATTTTATTCTCTTTCTTTCTTTTTCTTTTTTCCTTTTTCTTTTCTTTCTTTAAGTAATGGGTCACCTTTAGGCTATTCTTTTTCGTACTTACCCACCCATGGAGCGATTAAACGTTTGACCCATTTTGAACTCCAGAAGTGCCTGAAGCAAATCGTAGGTACAATTCTTCGATACATAGACAAACGGACGAAGAAAATGAAGATGGAAAGAATGTAAAATCTACTACTGAAATTACGGCAAAGTAAATCTGTCATGAATAAGGCAAATGAATCAACCTGACGATATATTTGAATGTTCAAAAACAAAAAAAATTTACGACGAATATAGTTTGGTAATTGGATTATCAGCTGATCTAGATTAATGATAACTGCCGCTTCAAGATTTAGTGGTACCTGGTATGATGGTTACATGTCTTCCACCCACGAGTACTTATTAAGAAATTTTCACACAAACTAGTCACAATTCTCAGTGAATCGGAGGTTATGCATAACCTAATACTGGCATAGAACCGATGGACTTTTCTTCTGATTACAAAGTTTTTTCACAAAAACAAGAGAAGAAAAAAGGCCAATGAAAAGAATACTTACGTTTTTTGTATTTGAATTTTATCAGCTTCATTATTCCTTCCAAAATCATGCCATGGTCGAGATCTACTGGTAGCACCGGTGCCTGCAGCTGGAGAATGAGCTGGAGGTCCGACGGATGTCCGGCCACCAGCAGGCTCGGCAAGTAATGGAGTTTGGCACATTTCGGCGTAATCAAATGACTGAAAAATAAAGCAAGAAACGTTTATTAACCCATATGGCATCTGAAGTATAGAATCTATCTTATAGAAGGAAAGAGTACTGCCGTTTCCAGTCATTACATAGTACTTATATCAATGAATGAAGTGTATTTTTGCCATTTCTACATCTATTCTACCCAAACGGTAGCAATTAAAGGCTAAAATTTTCATAAAAGTCACCATTCCTCTTGAAATTTTAACAGTTTTCAGACCTACAGAAAGTCAAAATAATTTTTAGGAAAAATGTTTATAGGGTAGATAACCTACACTTAGGTTACCATACAGCTAATTATCTGGAAACTAATTTAATACTGAACACACAATTATATAGGTTACGAGGAGTTAAACCTAAGTTAGCTGAATCCATTGAAGAGTTTATTTAAGGCCGAAAAGGTTCTTGCAACTGAGATCAAATTTCCCTTAATCCTTCATCACTCTTAAAAATTTACGATAAACAGAACAGTTTTACTTTTATGTATATATACTTATAATAAATTACATTATAAAAGCCTTTTTAAAAATTTTTATCATCAAGATAATCCTAGCAGCTGTACTGGGTGCAGTACGGGGTGGGTTTTTTGTTCATATTCTTTAAAACACTTGGTGAAAAACAAATCATCAATAGGTTGCATAATTTAAAATTTTCATTTGGTATCTATAAATTACTTAATCAAGAAACAAAACCTCGAATTTTTTTTCAGAGTTGTATCCGTCAAATTAAGTTCATTCTTGATACATTAATTTTAAGATGCCTTGTTTGAATTTTGGCGGCTTCAATTATCTCTAGTTCTCTAAATAAATTTTAGCTTAAACTAAATTGTAATTTTGATAATTTATTATACTTAAGTTAGTTAATTATTCTCCCTCGAAAATGAAAAATAAAAAATAAGAAGTGGAGTAATGCAAACGTAGGTAACAACAAAAGAAAGAACACCAAGTAGTTATGCCAGGCTAAAAACGTATACTATGTATGTAAAGCTCAAATAATATACTGCTTCTCTTATTGTTCGATTTTTTAGCTTAATTCAGAATAACTGCTTCTCGTCACCATAGAGAGCGTTCAAGTTTTAAGGAGACAAATTTTCCAGAGAATTTCGGTTCCTAGTAAATACCGTTTTGAATTTAAAATAGTGTACGATGTTGTATCTTTATTTCTGTTTTATTTTAACAAGTTTTAATGTCAGTCCTTTAAATTACTAAGAATCACTAACTGGGCAATGATGGGTCAAACTGTATTTCGTAATGAAGTTTTAAAAAACAGTTAATAAAAGGTGGCGCCTCGTGTAAAGAATTATGCTAAGCAAACCTTTGAAAAATAAAAATAAAATAAAATACATATACATTATGCGAATCAAGTTGATAGCATTAGGCTCCTCCTTTTTTCGAAGTCCATCAAAAATTGATAAAAGTCATGCTAAGTACACTGCTAATATACATAATTATTTTACGAAATATTTAGAACCATTATTGGCTTCGTGATAGCATACATAATAATTATTGTACCCGGGATTAAAATACTTTGCCAAGACTGCATTAACCATCGGGTATTGCTAAATTAACAAAACCTGCTGGTTTTTATGTAAACCGTAATTGATAGTCCAAGTCTTCAGAGAGGAAGGAAGAAAGGGTATCAAAGGTATCAGGCCCGGACTTTTTCAGACGGCCCAGAAAGGCCCAAATATTGAAACAAATCGCTAACTTCAGGCGTTAGAAGAGGCCATCAGAACAGATCCACAGGGGTTTTTGGATATCAAATCTCCCAAGGCTGAAAAAAACCCAACTAAAATGCATGTTTTTGAACACAAAAACCTACAAAACAAGTTTTCGCTTGGGCTGCTTTCTCAATTTATAATTCCCTCTAGCGGTTGGCACTAAGAGAGCCTGTCAATTTATTTTCCCATGGCCTAAAACTTCTCTCTGAGAGGCTGATTGGTACGATGGTCTCAAAGGTTAGCCAATAACGGATCCGTACCGAGATTGTTGCCAGCCAGGGTGAAATAGGTGCAAAGGGATTTTTGATTTTCCGATGTTACAGTAATTATAGTACAGAGATAACAAGTGTCGACAAACACGTACCTGCTGGATAGCATTCTGGTCTCTGGGCGTTATCGTGTCGGCTCCAATACCGCTGTCCGGCGATGGCAAGTCGACGGTGAGGCCAGCAGCCGATATGACGCCTTTGCTGTTGTGGTAGGCGGACGTCTGGCGCACGTACCTCTCGACGAAGGAGGAGGCGGCCACCGAGTTGGCGTTGGTGTCGGCGCTGTCCGCGTAAACGGTTGGCTGGCGCACCTGCGTCGTGTAAGGACTCGGCTCCGAGGTGAAGTACTCGCGGTAGTAGGGGTCGGTGAAGTTGGGGGTGCGTCCAGCCGAGGTCGTTATGTAGCCGGCGTTGGTGGCGAGCGCCGTCGACGAGGTGTACTGCGAGTGGTCGGCGTAGGTGTTGGGCGATGGCGAACCGCTGCCCCCTGAATGGGGCTGCGTGTTGGGCATGGTGGCGAATATGTGGCCGCTGTACATGGTGGCCGGTTTGATGCCGTCGGCCGTAATCAGCTCGATGGGCGCCGCCGCCGACTGGTTGAGGTCGCTGGTGATTATCGGCGATGTCGACGACGGTGTGCCGTTAATGGAGCGGCTGCCGTGCTGCGGCGACTGAATGAACTCCTCTTTGATGGCGGGCGTGTTCGGGTTGTTCACCACATCGACGACCAGTTCGGCTGAGCCGCTGCCCGGCGTCACCAGCACCACCTTTGGTCGACCTTTGTCGACGACGACGCCACTCGCTTTGCCGCGATGGTGGCTGAGATCTTCGGGTTCACGTTTAATTTGGGCCGGCGACTGGTGCAGAAACAGTCCCTGCAGGTCCTGCAGTTGGTTGGCGCCGATTTCTAAACCGCCGCTGCTTATGACACCATTTGGCCCTTTTAATTGACCGGAAAGTAATGTGGTTGGGTTGACTGTACCACTTGCTGTTGTGGTTCTGCAACAATGTTGAAAACAAACGACAACAACAGCCATTAATACCACGAAAACATTGTCTCTGTTACGGTAAGTAACGTAATTAAAATAATATGTACTTAAAATGAAAACAATTTGAAAAGCTCCGAGTATTTTTATTGTCTTTCAGCATGGAAAGGCGATAGATAGAGAGAGTGCGGGGGAGAAAGCGAGAGAGAGATAGATTGAGAGAGAGAGAGAGATAGAGTGAGAAAGAGTGAGTGAGTGAGAGTGAGAGAGGGGAGAGAAGGAGAAAAAAGTTGATTAATAAATGTGTTATACGAAACTCGTTAAGTATTTCGGTTATAATGCGTCGGTGACGAAACGGTTTCGCAAAAAATTAGGTTTCGCAACCAATTAGGTCGTGAATATTTTGGAAAACTGATGAAACCAAAAGGAAAAATTTATGTTGATGAAATAACGTATGATCTATTTATAATGACGAGTATAGTGACGAAAATTTTGACAATGCTACTGATACTCTGTCTGAATCATACGGAAAAGTAAAAAAAAAACAAAAAAAACATGGTTATTTTTCACAGAAACATGAAGCTGTTTTAAATTGTAACAGACCTTCATGATAAATATCATCAAAATTAAAATACGAGTATATTATAGAAATCTGAATCAATGAATATTCACTGATAGGTAGGTTTCAAATAGGTAATGCTCTTAAAAAAAGAATTTATTACAGGTATAGATTTTAAATAAATTTTATCCAATCCTTGTTGATCAGCTACCTTAATGTAAGTATAAGCTACCCATTTTAACTTAAATTTTTGTCGAATATACATGTCCTCGTACGAGTAGGCTAAAATATCGAAACATTAGCCAAATAGTTTCGAAAAAATTCACAAATTAATGTAGGTACATATTTTCGACCGTATTTTCTTGAAATTTTACTTAAAATTTATTAAAAGTACCAAGAAGTTAGAAAGCAAAGGAAGATTTACAATTTTAGGTTCCTCCCACTCCAATTCTCCAAAAAATTTGAAATTTTAAACACTTGATAACATTTTAATGGCATGTTACATTTTTTCATTTTAACGCACCGATGCGGCCAATAATGTTTTTTCTCTGAGCTCAATGATACATAAAAATTTTATATTAGAGGTATATAGCCCCTCTAGTTCCTAAATCTACTACAATCTGAGAGTTACTTGAAATTAATATTACATCTTCAACTCTTTTCTCTCAGGGTCCCGAGTAACCGACAGGGGAAAATATTTCAGTGAACTTTCTATCTGAAAATATGATTTTCTTCCCTCATATTTTCTCCTCCTTCTTCTTCTTCTAGTCATTAAATATTAAGTTTATTGTAGTGTTCAAAGATCGGGTTGAAAATAAATTAGTTCAAACATGTGTTGATAACTTATTTAGTAGGTAAGTACTTAAGCATTCAAATCCGTTCATTCTTCTCTGCGTAGCTCAGAAAACTGCACCACAAAATTATGAATACGTTTATAAGTCGTATAATTTACTTTGACATTTTAATACAGTCTAAAATTAATATATGAGTTGCTTTTTGCTGACACACAATATAATTCTGAAGAGTAAATTTCCCTTTCCAGTGATATTGAAAATACCTTTATGGATATTGTACAGAAAACAATATTATTCTCTAAACTCTGAGAAATAGAAAAAAAAACAATAGCATCGTTAACATTTCGAATGGTATATTAGCCTAACCTCATTTTTTTGAAGTCTGTTTAAAATGTGCTCCTTTTCACCACATTCTGTGGGCATAAATAAATTTTCTAACTCGCTGTGTTTACTTGTTCCATACTTTTGCAGAACAAAATAACATTTTTTTTTTTTTACAGCGAATTTTACAAATTTTACTAGTTATCTTTTTTACCTACTTATTTGGGTGCTGTATGAATTAAAGTGAATTATTATTATTAACCTTACAGATAATTTATTCACTACTACTATTATACAATAGTAAAACCTGGAAAGAAGTAAGGTGTAAATAAACCGATGAAAACAACTACCGAATTGTAAAGCATGTGTCTACTTATTCAATGTTTCAAAATTCAAACAGAAAATCAACACGATGCGTAACAAGAGAGAAAAAGAAGGAAAAAACACCCATAAATGCTGCGACAGGTAACGTTTTAGTGCGTAATGAAGAAGTTGTCAGTCAACTTCAGGTAGAATGTTCGACCCCCAGGTAATGTGATATCTAAATTAGTCGTCAAAATTAACATATACGAATCAACTATTATTCCTTTGTTACCGTAGCGTTCATGTAGATACAATAACTGTTGCATACGTTGATGAACACGGAAGTTCTTCACATAGATACTCCTTTTCGTTCAAGAATAATTATTATTAGGTATGAGTAGATTTTTCTCGCAAAAACTTAGCAATGCGGAAGATGGACACTGAGGCTATGATGGTCAAATGTGTGTCAATAATAAACAGCTACAAAATCATTGGAGTAATCGAATCAACCATCAGATTGTTAATTCTTCGCGTTCTATCTTAAAACGTAGACTACACTCGAAACACACCTATAACATAGGCTTTGATTTATGATTTTAAAACGTTTTGTCTCGAACATTTTTCTCGCCTTTACACATCATTAACAATGATATTCACTCGATTATGCAGTTTCAATGCGTTTCTGAATCTTCGCAAAACAGTTATTCGATTTTAAAAATAGTATATGTAATTTTTTCATTATTAAACGAAGGTATGAATCCAAGAAGAAGAAATGAGATTAAGAGAAAGAAAAAAGAAGAATAAAATAAACCTCCTAATTAAAATCGAATACGATAGACAATTTTATTTTAATGGGCATTCTAAGAGTCATCGGGGGAAATACGCGAACAAATGAGATTATCTTTGAATAAACATTTTTGATGATTTCACCAATTGGATGAACATGCGTGAGAATCTGTTTTTTTTTTTTTCTTAAATCGTGATTTTTTCGACAGAAATATTACATGAGTTTAATATAATGTCCGATAGATGAAAAAGAGGTGCAGAAACAGAAAAATAAAGGAAAAATAGGGGAAAATATAAATTACAGGCAATATTTATGAAATTACTGTGGACTAAGCTAGTTGATGAAGATATCAAACGAATTTCTTTCGTAGTGTAATGAATGAAAATTAATATTATTTGACTCTCGTAACTTTCAGATTAAACGCGTGTTTCATCTTGACTGATATGAATTCATAAAATTTGAAATACAATAATGTGATAATTTTTAAACTTTATTATATAGGTACCCCAGAATTTTAAGTAATTTTCGATTTAATTTTTCTAAATGTCCCTTTGAAAGATAGTCTTAGTATTGCCAGTTATAGAAACCAATCATTTTTTTTAGAATAGTCATTTATAAAAGATACAACAGGCTTTGGTATGAACATTTACTCATATGTTGGCTTTTCAACCCTGGCGAAAGTTTAAAAATTTTGAATTTCATACGTGAATCTATAAGTAGGCTACTCACATAAGTATTATGGATTTGTTGTATTTTTTTCCCCTATTTTTTTAGGTGAAATTTTTATTATTAAAACATCCATATCCCACCAAAAATTAATGTTTTCTTTGAAAACTGCGTATCTATTTTTTTTATTTTCTTCATCAGTAACTTCCGATCAATTACATTACCTATCATCCTAATTAAAATAAAATATTAATTAGGTATAGCCTATTACCAAATTTTGAGAATAATTATCTGGCACCGATTTGTCAACAAAATAAAGTTTTGGGTAGAATACAGAAAAAAAAATTCACTGTCTTCGAGGACGAATGAAATTTTGAGTCCTAAAATGATACAGATAATGTAATATGAAAAACAATTCACGTGTATGGGATATAAAACCCAGTCTATTTCAAAAATATTTTTAATAAATACGGATCGAGGTTTAAACAGAAAAATGTTGAAGGTTTTTCGCCATTAGAAAAAAAATTATTGCGTGCAAATGAAAAATGTTCATTCAGTTATATGTAAACACAACAAGATTATGATAAATTTGCATTAAATAATCGTGTACAGGAAATATGTTTCGGATCTTTCGTCAAAGGACTTTTTAATTATACGAACCGAAAAATATGGTTACATACAGTGTAACCTACTATATAAATACAGTATATTCACTATACAGAAGATACATATTATGAACAATTTTTTTAAAGCGCCTGTAGGATGTTAATACATTCTATAAATTGAGTTGACCTTGCTTGATGATTGCACGTACGTTCGTAATTTTTGACAAATTTTTCGCCAGAACGGAGAATACTTATAACGTGACAAACGCGCTAATTAAGCGTTTATCAAATACTCATAAATAGATATATTCTGATAGATTTTTTGGATGTGATTTAAAAATTAAAAATAATTAAGAAGGAAAAACATAACTGAATGAGATTTCAATCAACAAGCGCAATAATCGCGTAAATGAAAACCTTCGTATACGATTTGCGTGTCTAGGATAAATTAATAATTGCATCAAGATTATTTGATGTGTACAAATTTAATTAACCAAAAAATTTCTATTTAATGTTATGCTCGACAAACGAAACCCTGTTGTTGGTTTACTTTGTGCAACATAGGATTTGCTAAAATTAAACAGCGAACGATGACAGACGGTTCGGCATAGGAAAATTTTCCAACTAAGCAATTGTCTCTTAAAAAAATTACAGCATTTATGTCAACGACATACCTACCGTACACGAAGTGTGATACTAAATAATTGATTTGATTAATTTAGAGGCTGTTGAAACCCGATACAGCATAATAATGGTTACAACTAACTGAGCAGTTTTGCCTCAGAAGGTCTGCTTCATATATTAATTATGAAAGCGCTTACTGGTTTTCTTTTGTTGTTAGTTTTATTTTCTTAATGGCAACGTGACTTTTTCCGAATTGTTAACAAAGCGGAAAGTTTACAACATTTGAAAGAAAGATAAACTGATATTGAAGGTTTCATATAATCGAAAGAACGGTAACTTGACATTTTAATAAAATTTAATTCAATTTTTGTGTATATATGTGGTGTTTTGAGGTAATGGTAAGGGAAACCTTCATTTCAAGTACATGCCTTGTTTCCGAATAAGTAATTACTCCGTATACTTACATCGATAATGCACCGCCAAACATAAGGTTTTTTTATGTTTCCAAATTTAATTCCTTTCCTTTTGTTTTAGTTTTTTAAATGAGAAAGTTCATTACAAATCATCAAGAAACAAATTCTTTTCGAACAACCAATGGTTGTGTTTGTTTAATTTCACGGTAAAGGAGCATTCTTGATAAAAACAAGAGATTTCGAACTTTTTAATATATTTTTAGCAACAATTTATAGGTAACTAGGTAGTTTATTTTGTATTATTTTATTTAAATAGCCTCCATCGATATTTCAGTGGTTAATAATAGGTGGGGAAAATACATAATATACATATATATATATATATATATATATATATATATATATCCAAAAAAGTTGAATTAAGCGAACATAGAAGAGAGCAGAGAAAACAATGATCAGAAAAGTTAATGTATTCTGGAAAATCTTTCTTTTTATGAGAGTATTAAATGTAAGTAGAAGCAGTCAGTTGAAAACCAAATTTTTTCTGCAACTAAGTAACAAAAAATAATAATTTAGGGTATCGCTAAGCCTCACTGAACCACAAGTATCTATACTAAGAATAAAACATACTCATCATCAAATATTAAAAATATACGATTTCAAGATAAGCGAAGTCAATGAAGACAGTCGATCGAGTCTAAAATTCAAATGTAAAAATTTAAATGAATGGTGGAAAAATTTTATAACAATCATGGCTTAATTAGAATAGTTCATCATTCAAATCCATTAATTAGATTCAAATTTTCTTTTTTCGAATGTACCTCATCGAATTGGTGTATACATCCATCGAAGTCACCGACGCTTAACTTTTAGGTATGTTGAACAAGATAGTTTAGAGTACAGAAATCGGTTTTTTAGTTGAAAAATGATACTTCTAATTAATTTTTTGAGAGAAAAAACATATTCACTACGGAAAACAATTAATTTAAATTCTGAATGTGATGAAGATTTCAAACAGCAATAATAAAAAAATTATTTTTCAGAAAGTCATCGACTAATATAATCATTCGAAGCCGTCGAAAAACCTGAACTTACGTAAATTGTTCGTCAAATATAATTATAGTTGAACGTTAGGTAAGTATTTACGACAGCCAAATTCAGTTTAATATTTACTCAAATATATTTGATGATATCACATCGAAAAACATCGCACTTTTTACTAAACGCAAGCAGAGAAAAAATAATTTAAAAATTAATGACATTTTTTTAAATAACTGAAAACTATTAATTACCTATAACAGAAAACATAATTTTGATTAAAATGATAGAGAAATATTCGTTAGAGATCTATCAATACAGCATTACAGGTACTACATATCTTCGCAATTTCTTACATGCATGATTCTTTTTCTTTTGAACAAGAGAAACCATGGTACATACTCTCGTCAAAACATTCCACAAATACCTACCCACGTTTCTATTTTTTATTTTATTTTTTTATTTTTTTCTTTCTTTCTTTTTATTTCTAACAAACTTTTCATTTTTTGATTACAACTTTCCAATCGATACGGCAGTCGTCGAAAATTAAAATTTATGCGCTTGAAAATTACTATTAGTCAATTTTAATTTCTCCACATCAAATGCAATCGTCCGCTAGCGTATCGTGTTTTCTATGAGTTGAAAAAAAAAAAAAAAATTATTTGATTAGATTCGATTGCATGGGCGATAATTTGTCAAAAAAAAAAAAAAAAAAAAAAAAGACTCAGGTATAATACAGAAAACGGTAATTATTTTCAGTGAATTAATAATTGCTCTGCTTAATGAGTTGTATCTTTACCTTACCAGTGTAAAGCGTTACCAAATGAGAATTTCGTATAGGTATGAACTAAAATTACGATACCTATAGCCTATTGAGAAAACAAGTGCGTTCTCCAGCCTATAATTTTATGCTTGTAGTCATAGGTATGCTATTAAATTTTTTTCATATTTTTCTCTTTCTTTATCATACCATTTTTTCCGATTTCTTCTCACTCCTCTAAATCGTCTACGGTGGCGAAATTTATGATACCTATTCCAAGATGCGGAACACACAAACAGGAAGGAAGAGGGGAAAATGTATAGGTACAAACAACTAGGCTAAAGTTAGTTTGATTAATATTATAGCCGAGCAGGAGTGATTATTATTAAAATTGAATCGATGCATAACTTGTGATAAAAATTAAAAAAAAATTATTTCCCACTAAGCAGCGCTTGAGGGTCTTATAACCAATCCTGACACCTGTCTAATATTTCAGGACGAAGAAGTGGAAAAAAAAGAATCATTTTGAAAACACAAGCATAATAAAAACCCATCGTTTTTTGACGCGTATTATCCACGATTCTTACATTAAATTATAAGCCTGGGTAAACGAAATGAGTGGGCATCTGTACGAAAATCAAAAATATTTAACGTACTTAAAGTGAGACAAAAGTATCTCGATTCCTCATTCAAAAATCAAAAATCCAATCATATACCTAAGTATATAGAATAATACCTTCATAGAATATTAGAATAAAGAAGAAAAGTTGAGAAAAAAACTGAAAACAAAAAAAGAAGTTTCATCAGCATAACTTCGACGAAAGTTACGAATAATTAATTTAATTTGTGCAACAGATGAAATAGTTACCAAGATGAAAAATCACAGAGCATTTGTTCATCTTATCTTTCACTACTAAGCGTTTGTTTTTATTCTGAGTTTCGATTTTTTTTTTTTCCAAGTAATAATATGTACCGTATTCAATAGCTTAATCAAGTTAAATTCATTTTTAACTGTAAAAAAGAAGGTGAAACCGGTTAATGGAATACGTAATTATGCGAACATTTTTCACGCCATACTTTTTTTCTTCTTTTACAATTTTCCCCCTTTTTCATACGAGCATATGAAACATTTGCAAAAGGTCTTAACGTTGTATCCTCCTTTGGAGAATGATAACTATTGTAAGTTAATTGTTGGAACGTATTTTTCAGCACATAGCATCCCCTTCATTCCGAAGCAGAAAAAAAGTGATCTTATCTTTTTGAACCAATCGTAACTAACCGGGTACATTCTCGATTATGAAACGTGAAACGCACATAAATTGTGAATAAATTAACTTGGCAACTGAGAATTTCGTCTCACCATTATGGCGATGATGTATTTTTTCGATTTTTGTTTTCTTTAATGAGAGAAATACGATGATACCATGTTGGGTGTTAGTTGGAAATAAAAATATAATGTTCGAAGTAATTCCAAATATTGTAGAGGATCGTCAATTATGGTGATCTAATTTATCTGGTAAAATGATATTTTCGATTTACCTATTGAATTTTTAAGAATTAAGAATCAATTAATTCTTTCAAAATTCCAGTTAAGTTAGATCGTGATAAATTGGTAGCAAATTAAAACTCAGCACGAATGTATTTTTGAAAAATAAATTTAAAAGGCTGAAACACTCGATGTGTCTTAACATTAAATACTTTCAGCAGGTATTCAAAAAAATTGCTATTATTTTGAATTTAAATTGTCTTGAGCATGTTCAAAATCTCTGAAGTGACCTGATTTCGATACTGTTGAACTGTCGAGTGACGTGGTTAAACCACAAATCTTCATATAGTCTATTCACCGATTAGTCGAATTTTACCAATACAATAACAGCTTGCACTGCTTTAAAAGGATGCCATGAAACTCAAAACTTGAAATTCTTCAACCGACATCTACTACGCACAAATATTGCAGTGAAAAATGGTAGATATTGAAACATTTTAATTTCAGTAGGTAGGTAGTTTAAATACAGTTTGTTAAATTTTTAATGGAGAAAATTATTAATAATACCTAGGTATGTATTTCTTTTAAAAGTGGTAAAATAGATTTCATTATAAAAATATTGGTACTTTTGAAAAATCATTTTTGATAATTAAAACCCTGACATAGGTAGAGACCTAAATAGTTCAGAAGTAAACAATAGTGACAATGATAAAAAAAAAAATTTTTTTTCAGGTATCTGGGATGACTCCAATTGTTGCAAAAGAATTAAAGATAAAAAAACTTTAGCACAGAAAGCCTTGCTGGAAAAAGTAGGTTTTCAAGAAAAATAATTATGAATTTTGATGGTCATATTAATTATTCGTAAGTTTATATGCGTTAATGGTTTGTTGTGATTGTATGAAATTTGTTAACTGCTGACAAAATATTAGAAAATGTGAAATTTAAAAGCATTATTTCTTGAAATTAAAATTAATTATGATAATAGAGTATAGTACATAATCATATAAGTTCAAATAAATCCAAACAAATATAATAAAATTATGAAATAAAAAAAAAGGAAACATAAACCTGTGATTAATTTTTGTAAAAAGAGAAGTTCATGCAAATTAGAAAAAAAAAAGAGGAAAACAAAGCTTTACCGGAAGTACCGTCCAATCGATCCACACAAAAATTGTTAGTATGCTACAATAAATAACAATGAATATTTGTTTTAAATTTTGTAAATATGGTTCCAAAATTCCGTGTTTTATGACAAATATAAGAACAAAAATAGCGGTGCCGGAAGTGCCATCCAATTGATCCGCGTCAAAATTGGTAGCGTACTACAATAAATTGATATAATATTTATTCCAAATTTCGTGGCCAATGGTGCAAAATTGAGCGTTTTTTAGCCAAAATAAAAACAAAATTGGTGGTACTGGAAGTAAAATCAATAGGTCTGGTCCTTGGCTTAGAATAAATATTCGTATCAAATTTCGTGACTATTGGACAAAAATTACCACCTGCACCGTGGGAGCAAAAAATTAACTTATATATATGAATTTGAGTTATTGGTGCTAAAATTTTCTAGAGGTCATGAAACGAAAAGCGTATCCACCCCTAACCATGAGGGGTAATACCGCACCAAGCGTATTAAGTAGATTTTGTAAAGAAAACACACTTAAAAATGACGAATTTTGGCTTCTGTAAGAGTTCTTCACTTTTCTTTGGAAAATTTTCAATCAAACGTGTCATCCTTCCCAAATTTCAAGTTCGAGTTCTTCAACGAAAATCAAAAACAAAAAACATTTAGAAGTGATTACACGGAACAGGTGATCAAAACTGGACACTATAGCCACAATTTTTGAAATTGCAACCACACTTTATATCTACGCGGAGAACCCAATTTTATCTGTCATAATCTCATATTTAAGCAATTAGCCTATATTATCACCATCATCGTGAGCCTTTGTCTCTACCTGTGTCCTACAAATGTTAACAATTAATATGAAATATTACCGACTTCTTTCCAGATGAGTGAAGAGGGGGAAAAAATGAAAAAACTGCCTATACTTTCTAACGTTAATCTAGGCCCAAAACAAATTGCATTTGTGACGTCATCAAGATGTTATATAGGCAATACACGGGTATCATTTAACACAAAACGCCAATTTTGCCGCTAGCCAAAGCTAAATATATTATGAACGTTTGCATGCACGTTTTAAAGATGAAGAAGAAAACAAAAATATGACCGCCGGTATTTTGAAAATTAAAAAAAAAAAAAGCTTGGAGAGGCAAAGAGAAAAGAGGCAAAAATGCGCGAAGAAAACAAAATATTTATAACCTAGATGTAATTACAAAATAGGAAAAAAAAATTACACGTAGGTAACGTCGTTTGCATTATTTATCGCATGAGACGCAAATTACATTCAACACGAAATAATCGAACTTCTCTTAGATGGAAAAAAATAATTTTATAATATTATAAAAAATAAACGGATCAAGGTATCGAGATTATATTAATTAAATTTCTAATCCTTGTAAGAAAGAAAAATTGAATTTAAACGATAACGGTATCACGAGAAAAATGGTATGGGGTTGATGACCGCCGTCGATCAAAGTATTCCAAATTTCGAATTAAGGTTTTTGTCCAGGACTCCAGACAGACTAATAATAGCACAGTTGATACGTATAATACCTAACACATAAAATGTATTTCTCATTTTAAAATTTTGCATCATCGAGGCCGAATATAACTTACTAAGTGAGTGTTATACCTAATATGCAAGCTAAATAGTTGAGCCTACAAAGATAAACGAACTTATATTATTTTTATGACTTAATTAGGGTTACTTGTACAACAGAGATTTTTCTAAATGCAGTTTTCATGTTGTTTGTTGAAATGACGAAAATTTTTTTGAGTGCCGCTCCTTTTTCATAAGACTTCGGCATTCTTTTGAGGATGACAACGAGAACAAAACGGAACGCATGGTTTTCCTGTTATTTTTTCTTTAAAAATTTATAAATTGGCCAGTTTAGGAGATGCAATCGAAGTAATAAAATGGTAAAATTATTGGTGACGGTCAATAACATCATGTAGGCCTACAAAATAATCGTCAAATAACTTTGTAGAACAATAAGTATTAGATAATCGAGAAAACTGTAAACTTCATCCAAATCGAGATGAGTCGAAATAATTTTACAGTCATTTTCTACTGAATATCGAAATATTATTATTTAAGCAAAATGAGGGTAGGTATGACGATCAAATCGAAACATTTATAGCAACAAAAATGTTACAAATAATATGGCGAACATGTTCAGTGGCCTATTTTAAAATATTTTTAATTCATTTAGTTGAGTCATTCGCAGAATTGGAGTAAAATTGGAAAGGGAGGCGAGAAAAGAAATATGCATTCTTCTAATTGAATATTGATTCGGAAAATTGGAAGTTGAAAAATGTAAGGTATATTTTTTTTAAATTGGGGTATAAATCCTCAAACTTTATTGTGATATAATGTTTTCCTAACGTTTTAACGAATTTCGTTAGTAAAGTGCACTCCTCCATAAATTAAATTGGACTCCGGTTGCAGTCCTAGATAGTACAGATTTAAAAGGTGCATCTATCAATTCTAAATAAATGGTTTTAGAGGCTCTTATAAATGTCTGGTCCAAACATGTTTAAACATTTCATCCAAATATTTTCGTTCTGCTGTTAGTGAATTTGTTATTTTTGTATTTCCGGTCGCATTTTCATTCAATTTTGGAAGAATAAAATTGTCAAAGTCATTATAATGTAAATGGCGTAGTTTAGCTTTTTCCAAGTAGCGCCAACATTGGAAATACTGTTGTTAAGAGAATAAAATTTTCATCGACTCTTCACATTTGATTGAGACAAAAAATTTGTCAGGGAGATGAAATTGTGCGGAATATTCCATAGAAATGTCGCATTTACCAGTGTACAGTAATAATTATTTCAAGGTTGCATACCAATACATTAATTTGAAAATATACCTGGTGTGGAATTCATTTGAAAAATACATTCCAAGAAAAATGTAAAAATTTTATCAGTAATGTAAGCGGAAAACTTATTCAGCTGATCTTAGTTGAAACATTTCTTGATTAAATGGCATAAAAAGTTCGATAAAAATTTTGTACACTTTTAACGAAAAAATTTTAAAATGATCGAACTCTAAATCGGAAAAATCTCTTACTTATTTTCAGCAAGAAATCATTCGTCATCTAATTTAGGTAGGCCTACAATGTAAATTACAGAGAAAATCATCGAAACAAATAGGGCTCTATGTCGTCGATTAAATGAGTGAAAAATGAGAATGTGGAGCCTGAAATTTGTTGATAATTATTTCATAAGATTCCACGCATGTTTCAGAATTTCTTTTTGCAAGAGTCTCTCTGGATTAGCCTCACTTTTTTCCAGGTCTACCAAAGCATCTTCTAAGTGACTAACGTGAAATGAATACATTCCAATAATATGCAGCGACAACGGGAAATAATTTCAAAAAATGTATTAACGGGATTATCAATTGAATAATTTTATTGAAGAAATTTTCTTCATCCATTTCGGAATTTTAATAAATGTATGCGAATATTCACCTGAAGAGATACGAGTAAAAAATTAAAAAAATTATTTTTTCCTCAGGTTCTGTTTGTTACATATAATTTTCATTTTTATGTTCTTGTTATTATAATGGAATATTGTGTACAATTATAGTTACGTGCTGATAGAGAATTAAGGCTATTTAGTTTTGTTTGATACCCACAATGTTAGAAAACGTATTCGCGCTTCTTTTTAAACCATTTCGACAAAATTGCATTGAAACTGATCATTGTTATCATTCGCAGATGATTGTAGACTAGATTATAGAAACAATCCAAAACAGTAATTTTTCACAATACTGTTTGAATACATGACTTCAGTTCACAAGTCAAATGTTTTGAATTGTTATTATTTTTTGAGTAAAATAAAAACAGCTTAAAATGTTCACAGTTTGCGAGAAAATTGTATCTAATAGGTTTTTAGGAACTCCCCATGAACACAGTATACCTAGATAACACAAAACTTTATTTTTTTCACTATGGATGTTTTTACAATCGGGTCTTCGATTATTTTTGAAAGGAATTTTCTGTACGTAGATATAGCTCAGAGCTACTCCATCTCGCCGCATTTTAAAATGCGAACTTCTCAGGTATCATTCATCGATACTTCGAGAGAAATTCAGAGATAAAGAGTAATTTCATTAATATGGGTAGGCATCGCTAAAAGTATCCGAATAAAATCGTAGGTACCTACCCACTTACAAACGAGACAATCGTTTAGGTAATCAAAGCGGTATGGTAGCTAGAAATGCTATTTTAACGTCGAAAGATCACGGATGAGCACATTTCTAATGAATAGCACGATAAAACTTGCACAGCCATCAAGTGCGCTACCAGTCTTTTTTGGGATATAAAAGTAAATTCTTCTAACGCCAGTAGCACCTGCTTAAAACGAGAGAGACGTTAGTAAAACGTTCCGTTTTTAATCGACAAACACATAAAACTGCGAGCACATCTCGTTTCTAACAACTTTCTAAAAGCTTTACTACTATCAGAAGAATTTTATAGAAAATGAAGCCAAAGAGTGAAAGAAATATATAGAGAAAAAGGAAAGAGAGAGACAGGGAGAGATAGACAAAGAAGAAAAATTCGTGGAAAAAAAAAAAAACTTGAATTCGCTACACGCATGTTACTTTAGACCATCTTATTGCCGCGATCAACCAGCGTGATTCATAAGCTGATTCATTGATATCATAAAATTCCATACAAGGCCCTTGATTCACACAGATTCTTCGAAAGACATCCATAAAATGAACGCTTCAATCGTTTTTTTGCTAGGTCATCGTTTATTACACACCTCGCTGTCCAGTTTCAATAACGATTTTAAACCGATATGTCCATTCTAATGCCCTTTAAAAAGTGTGTTTATACTTAAAATTTGAAAAACAGTATTGCTGCGCGTATCGTATAGATAGGTATAGGGTGTAAGTACTTACAGTAAGTTGTAAGTCAACGATTGGAAGGGTCTAAAAAACAAAAGAAGAAAGAAGAAAAATATTAAACAAAAAAGATAACGAATAGAAAAAATAAGATGGGTTATTGGCCGGACGGCTGACAAAATATATATGTATATACATTTTTTTTTTTCAAACACTAATTCGACAAACCAAACTGTCTGCTTAATCGAGTAAAAACTGGTTTATTTTCGAGCGTAGGAATATTTATGAAGGAAATCGTCGAAAATTACTTTTTTTCCCTCCTTCTTTATACTTTTTCTGTCTCTCCTCACCTCTCTACCTTTGCACCTTCAGCATCTACAATCATTTCTTTCTATTTAGGGTGTTGGAATTATCTATTTTATTCAATCTGTATAAATGTTTGTGTGCCGTTGATTTTTTTTTTCTCTTTCAGTTAAATGTCATTTATTTAGAAAGTTGTTTCCATCTGTTTTTTATTCTATCCAATATTTGTGAACAAACTATGTTTAGATGTACCTCATCGATTCTCATTAAAACAAAAATAAAGTAAGAAGGGAAAAAAATTTAGTTTCTCATTCTTAATTCTTAAAATGGCCATTTTATTTTAAGCCAATTACTTTTTAATGGATTAGTTTTTTTTTCGATTTTTGTCTCTCGATTAGAGTCTACCTCATTTTTTCGATGCTCGTATTCATACTTCTTTTCGATGAGTGTTCTTCAAAATTATCGAGTAATGATTAGAAATCTACCCCTTGAGACAGAAAATAGAGATACTGTTACATTCTCATTCGTTCTTGAGATACAATATTGATATACTATACGATTGGACTGTTGGCCGGTTGTAGAATTTCGTCGATCTGCGAACTTCTCTTTTAGGTCATATTTTCTGTGTTAAACCATTTGCAATAGAATATTTTATATACATATTTTAAAATAAGTGGAGTACCATTCCAGTCAAACAGTAGTTATTTATGAACGTTAGAAGTAAGGCACCGAAATGTGCAATAGAGAGCTAATAAAATTTGACTCGAATTTCCCCATACTCACACCGTCCTTTATGGAAACAATTTTTACGACTACCAAAGAGATTACTTTTTTAATATTCAAAGATAAACTTAATCTTATGATTTTTTTCCCTGGTCGAGAAAATAATATAATTGCAAGAGCTCGACGTCAAATAAAGAAAAATGAAGCGAGAAAGGAGCAGAATGAAGAGTTTCTAGATATTTTTCTTGATTGATAATATAATATTATTCAAATGCCAAGGTATGTTTTACATGTCAATTTTTGAGTAAGGTAGACCTACAAACACGAATAATTTTTCACTTTGGACAGCGGGAAAAATCTTCACGAAGGTAGTCTAGGCTACATTCCTTATAACTTATTTTCAAATTTGACTCTCATTACCCGAGGACTATGTAAGTACGCGTACAATCGCAAGTTGAACTTAAGTTAATCCACTCATATTCGTCATCTTAGAAGAATTCATGAATAATTTTAAAGATTACTATATATTATTTTCGAATTGAAAACTAACTTAATTCATTATTGTCCGATTGCCCAAGTTCAGTAAAAAATATACTCTTGCATATTTAGTTTTTAAAGAAGCACAGACTGAATATTCTTGCGTATCCGGTTGACCGGTGACATAATTGCGTTGACTCGCCTAACAGTATAGTAGGTAGGCTAAGTGAAAGCATGCAGTCTTCGAACGAAGCCTAATTTAAATATCTGTTTCTCAACTAGAACTATTATATTCTTTCGAAATGTGCCGTATGTCTCAAAACGGTTGTCTTTTGTATGACTTAGAAAATTCAAATACTCGAGTTATAAGGTTCAAAAGAACACGGCAGTTTGGAATTTTTTTGAAAAAAGATGTGCCGCACCTCCTTCGGCAGATAAAGACAAGGGGTGTATTTTTCAGTTCACGTTGAGTTATTTAACAAAAAAAAAGATGATTAGCATGAATTCTGACAAAGAGTAATATCTCTGCATACATAAAACTCATAATTAAATGTGAAAAATATGTTAAAGAAATCAGGGTTTTTCGGGTAGCTCATTAGCTGTCATAATGACTCAAATAAAGAAGAACTAATCGGTTGTTTATTGTTTTATTGTGGAAATAATATCAGACGTTTGAAAACCGAAGATGCAAACGAAATTAAACTGAGAATTTAAAGGGTGCATCTTGGCTAAATAAAATGTAGAACAAAAAAATCTGAGTTTGATCAGTTTTCAACACTTTTAGATTGTGTTCAATTTTTGAAAACCTTACTCATATTTTATAATAGTAAAATATTATAATGTAAGATGTGAAATATTTAATTTAATTTTATTGTATTTTAAGTAGTTGGTAAGTAATATGAAACAATAGCTCTGTTTCAAGAATCACTATGTATCCGGACATCTGATGATGAAAAAAATGTATATAGAATTGTGTATGTACTTGTCAGCTAACAAGAGAAATATTATTGACTTAGAAGCAAATCAGCCCTTCTATGCATGTTGTTTAAATAAAAATCCTCAAGATTGGTGGTGAATGCCTAATAAATGAAGAAAATGTGCGTTCAAAAAAAGAAAAAGAGAAAAACATATTTGAGTTATTTTTGTTCTGATATAAAAACAAAATAATGTACCATATTATCTATGTAGTTCAATAGTTTTTCAATGTTTTTATTTAAACTTACTACTGCACTAAAACAAATGCAATATCTATTGTTCATCAAATTTTTTGAAAATTTTTCAAACACGTTAAAAAATTAATGTTTTTATAATTATAAGTTTTTATTCTACTCACTACTGAAATTTTAGAACATACCAGTGCTGCAGCCAACCTTCCGCTACGAAATAATGTTCAATTCCCACAAAGCTAAACTCAAAAAAATAAAAAAGGATATCTTTTAAAAACTAGTTTTTAATCTTAATTTAGGGGAGTATTCATAGAGGACCCTAATACTCAGCTAAGTATTAGGGATGTCATACGCTACAACAAAATGAAGCGATATTTATGAAAAAAAAATTGGTATTGCTTAGTTTTGCTGTAGAGTGTGACATCCCTAATACTTAGCTGAATGTTAGGGTCATCTATGAATATCGCTCATATTCATTGGAATTTTTTATCATAATATTTCGTACCTACTTTTTTTCGCAAATATTCTGTAAAATATTCAGAAAAGAGCTAAACACGAATATAGTTTAACCTAAAGTACGTTTAAGATTCGCTTCTTTCAATGGTGAATTAAAGAATATACGTTGCCTTATGACATTCTGCAAAATCAATTCAAGTAAAATAATATGTCTGTCTAGGGTATCATTTTCGAAAATAAAAACAAATCAAGAGAATTTATCAGAATTTTCTAGTTTTCAATGATATCCGTTCTTAGCGTTTTATTTTGCAATCAGTGAATCAGTACTTTTAGCAACCAATGTATTCGTTCATTACCTATTCAAAAATTCACTATAAATTAGTAATTTAGATGAATCTTCATTTTAAAGGCTGATATTATGTGCTATCTTTTATGAAATACCTACCTTTGTCTTGAATAAGTAAGAAATTCACTGTTCCGATAATTGAAATATCATATGCAACGATCAAAATAAACGTCTCTGATGTGATAATTTCATTAATTTGTGAAAACAAAAGATTATTTTTGTGTTTCAGTACAAAAAAAAATAATATGTCAGCTTATGATATGAGAACAACAATTTTTAAAAACTCAGTTACAAATTTAGAAAATGCCGAAAATCATAAAAAAAGTTGTTTGTGGTATTTAATAGTACTTTACACACCAAGATCCAAAAGTAAGTGTTTACATGCAAGGGGAAGTTTGCAAAACGAGCGCAATAAATGAGCAGTTCCTGAGTCATGTAAACTCACTTCTAAACCTTGGTGATGAAGATATTTTTTATAATGATTAGAAAGCGACAGAACGTTAATTAAATGTCTCATAAATAGTCTTAGTGATGGATGAAGTACTTACCGATTTATAAATTATGGTGTACATACTATTTCCACCATCAGAAAATTTAGAGAACTAGATCTTCATGTAGGAGGTTATGCAAGTTTAAATCCCACATAGGGTACTTTTTTTTTTTTTTTTTTAAAGAATTATTTTAATTAATAATTTTGATGGGTGGGAGATTAGGTGACTTTTTTTAATATTATTGAAATAAAAATAAAATATTACTTGTAAGATGGAGTTCCTCATTTCGATAGCAATCTCATAAATTAACATGGCATTAGAAAGAAAGTTAACCTTGAAACGTTGTAACCTCCATTTCACAATTTTTATTTTGAGGCAGCATTACTTTTTATATCGATGTTATGCTTCGATTGATGAAAAGCACCACTTTCGACTTGCAAAGTTTAAGTGTACATATCGTCTTTCTGATCATGTATTGTAAAAACTAATTTACCTTATAAGTGAAATCAAGGCAGAAAAAAAAGCAACAATGGAAGGCGATTTATGTGTCGTTTTTATAGGTGATTTTACGATTATTTGATAATCTTTTTTAACTTTTAAAAATTGAGTCAATAAAACAAAAAGTGAAAAGGAAAACAAAACACGAATAGTTTTCCCATACCGCCACCACATTCGTTATCACCTCATATCGTTATCACGAGGCGCAAATTTGTAGATTTACGACTGATGTGAATAACCGCACACATCGTCGGGTACACTTGAAACGAGAGAAAAATACAGTAGTGCTCCTTTTATTTTTATTTTTTTCTACTTCTCTTTTTCCTTTATTTTTTGATTTATGACTAAGATAAACATTACACTGTATAACACCTGGACACCTTTTCTCTTCTTCTTTTCCGGGAGGGGTTACGATCGCACAGCGCAGGCGGTAAATGCATTTCGCATTCTTCGGAGTACATACCTCGCTCTCGTATACATTTGCATGAAAAATAAGTAGGTACAGAGAAGAAAAAAAAAACAACAACACCGAAACGAATTTCTTTTGCTTTTTACAATGGAGTTACAAATTAGGTACATCGTAATCTGAGACACCAAGTTAGAGATACACATAGATATAGGTATATAATATTATGTACAAGCACTTGGAATCTTCGTATAACGCTACGAATAAAAATTGTTTGAAATGAAAAAAAAAAAAATGGGCCACTTTATCAAAATTTTTTTGACAACTGGTTTGCGGCCCCAAGATAAAACGCCGACTTGAGAAACCGAAAACGTTTAACCATAATGATACGGATGCCAAGAGCTGATTTACGATACGTGATATGGTAGTGAGTAATGATATAGGAGAGTGCAAATTTTTTATCATGCAAGTTTTCAGAGAGCACCGAGTTTTAGAACGTTTAGAAAATATTTAGAATAATACCTGCAAATATACAGTTTAGGCCTACAATACTTTTTAATATGGTTACCTATACGTTGCTACTTTAGGCGTTGAATAATCAAAAAATCTAGCGTAGCGACAGCTCCGCCAGAAATAGTAGGTTTTAAAAGAAGCATAACGGCATCATCAAAACATCATCAATACAATTTTAAACCAGCAATCAGATTAGGTTCTTACATTGAAAGTAAGTTTGTAACAAATTTCATAATTATAGGATAAGAATTATAACCGTTATGGGGGCTGACCGAAAGCATGTACCGTAAAGCTAATTTCCACCGCTAGTAGGTATGTTGGAGTATGGTGCAAAATCGATGTTTTTTCTAAATTTCGTGATTATTGCTCGAAAGTAACTATGCATTTTAAACCTATTAAACCTCCAAAATCGTCACAAAAACGGACGTGCCGGAAGTACCGTAAAACCGATCTAAATCAAATGTGATTGGTCTGGTCCTTGGTTTAGTAACAATGTTTCGTAAAATTTTGGGACTATTGAACAAAAATTACGACCCGTACCCTGTGAGCAAAAATTGTAGCTGTACCTATGACATTCATTCATACATATTATATTTGTAATTACGCTCGTATTTTTATCCAGATTTTGGTGTAAAAAGTTTTCATGGGTCATGAAACAAAAAATATACTAGGTCCTAATCGTACGTCTTTCCATTAGTATGAAATTAATAAGTAGATTTTAACAGAAACCTACTTAAAAAGATCTTATATTATTCACGCCCTACGTACTAATAAATAAAGGCACGTAATACCCACAAGCACCCCAATTCCTTTACTTGGGTGGTAAGAAACATGAACCAAATGGGTCGGAAGAATCCTTTTATAAAGTAATATTAATATTAATAATAATAATAATAATGATAATAGGTAAAGTAGTAATGAAAAAAAGAAAAGGAGAAAATGAGAAAGGAAAAAGGAATAAGTAATTCATACGTGAGAATATCTTCTCTTTAAAAAAGGGAGTCGATGAATTTTATTTTCTTTATTGAAATATTTCGCACGCGTGTATTTTTTGCTGGCATATAGAATATTTAATTTAAAATAGAATGAGTACCACTGACGTAATACAAACTACCTATTTCTTTGAAATGCTTACTTAAATTTTAAACTGTACCACTCCAGCGCAACATGATGAAGAGTAATACGTGTCCTCCTGATAGGGTAATGGTTAGAATAATTATACATTTTCATCAGAGAATAAGAAATCCGGTCAAAAATTTAATGAACAATGAGTAACAATGACTTTTTTAACACAATTCTGTACCTACCTAATCATCCATCAGAAAAAAAAAAAGTAACAAATTCTTATAGACAAGAAATAAGTTATAATGAATTTTCGACACCAAAGATGTACGTGCAACTCATTAATAATTGTGCTTATTTATTGTTTTCGTCACTGATGGCTTAGTGTTTTCGCTAAGAACCACGAATTAATATAGAGTCTTATAACAGGTGTTCGTTGGCAGAGATAGGTAGTAAGTACCTAGTGATTTCTTCATAATTTTTCATTGATCATTTTTGTATTGTTAGTATATAACGGGTAAATCTCAAATGCTAGGAATAAAATATTTATGAAAATCTGAAATTAAAAGTACTAAATAATTTCAGTAGAAGCGACGTAGCGTTGCAAATGAAATAAGTATAGGTATAAAAAAATTTAAATCAGAACAAATTCACCGGATCATTTTATTGATTTTTTTAAATATTTTAATACATTTTTATTGGGCTCGATTATTTATGGAGGGGGGTGATCGGGATCAAGGGTACAGTTGTCTCCTAGCTTGAATTTTCCAATTAAATGTAGACATATCAATGTTGTAATTCAACCGAACACACCATCATACTAGGTTTATTATATGACAGCGGCTGGTCTTAAATCCACAAGCTTTCGATTATGGTGACCACTACGTCACGATGTTAAAAATCAAAAATAACAAGTCCATCTACGTTTGAGCAGTTTTAACAATAAATTTTGACATGAAAATTTTAAATAAAAACATTTTCCCCTCAACCAAATTACAGGAATTTGATTCAGGTTGGTAAAGCTCGAAAAAACCCCAGAATTTTTGGGATTAAATTCAAATATTCGGCATAATTATTATTCATCCATATTTGTGAACGAATGGAAACGTGATTAAAGCATGGACGTTTTTCAAGGTAGGTAACCGCACAAGTAGGTAGTTCAGCTCAAAACACGAACAATTAGAAAGAAAATTATTCTTGAGAATTTCAAAAATACTTCTGTTTATTGTTTACCTATTAGTTTCGTCGAAAGGTTATGGGTGACCAAAAATTTGTCCAAGAATTTGTTAAAGTTGTACCAATAAGCATTCAATGAGTAAAAACATGTCCGAGAAAAACTGATTCTTTCAGGTTGCACTACAGCATATTTCCCCACCATTGATTGCTGATTTGAATTTAGTTGAAATTCGAAAACATGTTTATAACCGCAAATATTACCAAACACGATAAAATTAATTCTAAATTCATAGTGAAATAAAAAATGAAAAAAATAAAACGAACACCAGTATAAAATATTCCGCAGTGACCTCAATTCAAAACGAAGAAATCCGTAGCTATACAAGGTAAAAAAAAAGTAGAAATTCCACCACTAATATGTTGTATGTAGATAGGTACCTACTAATCTGTGAATCTTATTCCTACAATAATAGAAATGCGTTACCTTTGGAAAGATGCATTCATCTTTTCTTTCTTTTCAGAAAAAGCCGTCGTCGTCTGTTTTGCCTTTGTGTTTTCAGTTGAAAAAGTTTTCTCTCAATTTTTACCCAGTTTGCTTGTAAATATAGAATCAAAATGATTTTTTCACTAAATTCAATGCGGTCTTCTGAAATTCGGTGAAACAACTTATATCACCGATGTTTGATTCATCCTTTTTATTGCACAACACATCAAAAATTCGAATAGCCTATACTTCGCTAGTGTGCTTAAGTTTGGTTCACGACAGTCATATAATTGATCATTTACAGCTTATCGATTCTTTATTGATACAGCAGCAATTACATACAGCCAGAGACGGAAAGAAAAGATCTGAGATTATTACGTCATAAACGTGGATTTTCTTTTCCCTTGTTTTGCATTGCGCAAAACAAATATTTCACTAACAAATATTGCGGAGTATGGAGTTCGTTTAGCTTTTTTATAGTCAGAAAATAAAGAGAAAAAGAAAATTCAAAAACTCTCAACTCAACTAAACAATTAGCAAACCTGTAGACTTTAGACTTAGGAGATCCGATTTCTTTATTCGATTCTCGACGGGATGCATAACCATTTTTACCCTCTCACACGACATTTAAAAAAAAAAAAAATCTACATAGCCTACATAGGAACCTTTTTTTTTTTTTTCGGTACTCGATTGCACTCTGATTTGCAGCAGGAGGTCTTCAACAAAAACCAATTTTTTTCTCTTTTTTTTCTTTATGATTTGTACGCGACCCACTCGAAAGATGGCCATAAATTTCACTGGTCTTTGTAACTTTAAACCTATTATTGCGGTCGACGATGATCCTCTACCGAAACACGAATAAAAATGGTGTAGAGCCGTAATACCTAATAAAATATCTTTTTTCTCTTTTTTTCTTTCTTTCTTTTCCGGTAGTTAATTTTCAGAGAGGGTCGTACCTAAAATAGTACTGAAAGTGTGGAACAACGCCTAAATTTTACATACTTCTTGACGGTGGAAAAATCCGAAAATGCAAAATATCGAAGAAAAAGTTGTGCATACTGGACGCTTATGTAGATAAACAACGACGATGTTTAAGCAAACCCAAACGAATTATAGCAAAATGAAAAGAAAAAAATTCTACATCTTCTGAACCGTAATATCCTGGTTAATCGCAGGTTCAACGAAAAATTAAATGTCAGCTCGCATTCATAATAAATACTACCCGTAAGTATAAAAAATTTTATGGAAGACGAGTTTCTACAGAAGGAAAGAAAAAATCGTCGATTATGGACTATTTTAAAAATCTACATTACCTAGAATTTTAACGGTATAGAAACCAATTTCTAATCATAGATTACATTTTTAAATGTTATATTTTTTCGTCGTTCGTGTTTCTCATTCATTCTCTTGAGATTCGAATTTCTTTCACTCGCAAGATGGTCGAATTAAATTTATTTTATACACATATTATAGGTATACGCTCATATTTTATCATTTATGAACGAGAGCCATAACTTGTAACATCCTTAGATACTAAAGCTCCCCTTTTCCCCAAAAAAATGATGAACGAGAGTCCAGTAAAATAATATAATATATTACAGAAAAATCGATCAATTATGCCATGACGTATTAGCAGGTATTCCAAGTTGGATACATGATAATTATGCAGCCAAGGGTCACTCAACAATAAATCTTCTCAGCTATTAATCTTTTTTATTTATTTATTTTTTTTTTTCATTTCGCTCGTCAAAAATGTAGAATTTCGTTAATTTTGCGAACGTGACACAGAATTTCAATAATCCTTGTAAGAAATTGCATTATTATACGTATAGCATTTCCGATATCAATTTGTTAATTATACAAGTGTATGCATTATATACATATAATTAATTTAGACACTTGTCGATAAAAATGAAAGTTCATTACGACGATAGACAGAGATTTGCATTTTAAATGCATTGTATACGTGAATACGAGCCTGGAGTACAGATGAGAAGCATATACAGGAAGGAATCAGCATCATTATTCCTACGTTTACATTTATAGTCCGAACCGTATTAATTTATCATAAATAACGGTTTCAATACAATTAACAAGTAGACTGCTGCGCGTTTTATATTTTATCCGAGTTCGCCTTTTTCGACTAACTTTTTCTCTTCTTCAGCCATATCTATTTTGCTCTATCTTCACGCAACATATTACCAATTTTTACGATTATTCGAATGCCGCTGTCACAGACAGAAATTTTGAGCACTCACCATTATTAGTCCACCAGACTACTCATTTATAAGCTAAATTCAAATTAACCACTAGGTATTCGTTTGGTTTTTTTTTTATTTATCTAATTTATATAGGCGAGAGTTGCAACGTTTCGTTTTTTCTTTTTAAAACGTATGCTGCTCGGATAAAAACATGCTTCCTCCTCTTTAGCTGAGAGCTTTCTACTCGTATCTTCTCTACAGGTGTTTTTAGATTATAGAAATGAAATTTAGAAATATAATCTCCAATTTTTTGAGCAGTGTAGTTCGTTCATTTTTTTAACGTTAAATTTATGTCTTTTTGTTGCCGTCCGACACTTTCAGAATGAGTGATTTAGGTGCAGATTCCAATTGGGGTGTTGTTGACAATAAATTGTAATGTTGAAAAAAAAAAAAGGAAGATTCGTTTCTGTTTGGTAGGTACGCATAGATGGTACGTTCTGCTTGGACGCTTTTTAAACGGAAGGACAACATTACACCCACACTTTTGAGACTCGCCACCGAAAGTATCATTAAATCAAAAACTGTCCAGTTTATAAGAACCATGTAAAGATGGCAGATAAAAAAACGCATAATTATTACCGCTAGTATTTCGACTGCCACAATTTAACCAGGGTATACGAACTCAAAGGTGGATGGTATGGTAGGCCTACCGATTTTTAAAATTTTCCTCGGACACCAAAATACAAATAACTGCTTTTTTTTCGTTTTTTTTTTCTCGAAAACATTCTAAAAGCCCGAATAGTCTAAAATTACGTAACAAATATACAGGACCAAGTTTCCTTCATATTTTCTCTTCATTCAAAAAATTTTTTAATATTTACTAATTTTAGCAGTGACAAACCGAAATTTAGAGTACCCTTCAACGAACATACCTAGTTTCAACAAAATAAAAATTCTAAATGGTGATCTAATGGAATGGGAAGTGGAGGTAGTTTTTAAAAGAATTCCATAGAACTCATAATTCTATAATTGGGGTAGAATTAATCTTATTCAATTTATTAGCTAATTATTTTTCCCCTTAAAAATTCTGCGCCCCCTTCAGTTCTGTTATTTATTTTAGAGCGGCTGCTCTTCTTGATTCACTGTCACCATGCCTCTAATTTAAAAAAAAAAAAACTGTTTTTATCTTCTGTCCATTTGTCAGCCATCACTTTTACCTTGAACCAAATTAATAATAGGTAGGTGAAAAATTACAATTTCTCTTCAAAAATAGTGGTAGAGTGCCGACGTCCTTTTCGAAAGGGGGGAAGGAAAAATATCGCTAGACACAATGGAGTTCCGAGCAATACGATAGCAAAATGAAACATAGTTTAGATTCTTGATTTAATTCCATCAAAACTGACTGCGTTTTTGAAGTTCGTTGAGGCTACATCGAAATTAGTCTAAATAGCTCATACGTACTGTTTTACAGTTAACTATTTAACAAAAAAATTTGAAAAAATAAAAAAACAAACAAACAAACGTGAAAAATGTGGTAGAAATCTATCGGTGAAAAGGTGGCGAAACAATAGTTAAGAAAATAAATTATGTAGGCCCTTTGTAAATAATTCATAATTTCAATGATGTTCTAACGAGGAAGAAAGCTAGAAAATGAAGTCGTTTGTATATTTCATCGGATGAAAAAAATAAATAAAGTCATTTATCTTTTGCATGGTTTTATTCGGAGTGAGAATTTGATCGAAAAAATGAATGAAAAAATACCCTACAAGAAATTGTGCTTCTCATGAGACGTTAAGAAGAGCATAAACCACGAACGATTTGGGGTATCATATGGTCTGAGATGTTTGCAACGTGGTGAAAAAAACGACTGGAACTGAAAATCAACTGAAGGGATTCGGGATGCTATAATAAAACATGTAAATGAAAACATTATTGATGGTTAGTAATCGAAGCCAAATTAGAAAAGCAGCGGCGACGGCGGCGCGAAGTTAGTGTTGTTATTTGATAGAACGAATCTTATAAGGGGGTGAGGAAATTAATCGTTATTTTTGTTAGTTGATCGTCGACGAAAGCGTCATAAAATAAGATAATATTGAATGGAAGAAAAAAGGTATAAAGAAGGCAGCGCAAGAGTAGTAGGTAGCATTTTAAATAAGAGGCAAGGTCGGCAGGCACTCAGGCAGTACAGAATTTAGACCATAGGTATTTATTTCGTAATGATGGTAGCAAAAAATAGGATAGTAAAAATTGTAAAAAAATACAACTTACGACCAAGAAATTTCAGAAAGTTTATCTTTATCGGTTGAAAGTTGTGGCAATTTGTAGCATTCGTAAACAAAGCCCATAGAGGTGGGCGGTGGTGGTTGTTCTTCGGCGTTCGCGCCGCTTATATTCAGCATGGCGCTGGTCGCCGCCGTCAGGGGGTGCTCATAATAGGCGCGCCAAGTGTTGTTATCCTCGGACGTATTCGTGCCGCCGTTGCTACCCCCTGGATGACTACTCGGCAATTCAGCCATACGCCCGTCCCTAGCCGGGCTGGATTTGTGATTAGGTTCTCCAGAATTTCCTTCCCGCTTCCTAAATCAACGAAAACGAGATGTTCGTGTAAAAGTACAATAACGCACAGCACGCATCATAAATACGACGAAAACACATTTTCGCACGGTCATTCAATGTCCAGCTCTCGAATAAGGTGCGAAGGTGAGGGCGAGCGTACCGGGAAAGCATGGGCGCACTTGACCAGCAAATTCTGAAAGGGAGGGGAAAGGTACTCCATGATGTTTCATTTTATTTTATTTTTTTTTTTTTCACCCACCTTTCCCAAAGAATAATTATCCAGCCTTGAACTTGAGGAGCGGTACACAAATTTTGCCTCGAATGATACTTAAACTAAAATATTTTTCTAATTATGTAAAGTCCCTCGAGGATCGGAGGAAACGCAGTCAGAAAATTATGTTACGAAATGTATTGCGATGGCTTTATAATGGTTCATTTCAAGAACAAAAACGACAATCATTCATTCGGTTTTACTTTGTATGCAAAGTTGCTACGTGCGAATAATACTTATAAACGAAATGTCCCAAGAATCGAAATCATGAGAATGAAAATGATATCAACACCGATAGGATGAAATACAAAAATTTTATTCAACGAATATTCGACCCTTTCCTTTAGGCTTTAGATTCAAGAGACAAAAAATAAATCACCAAAAATAAGACAAATTTACAGATTTTTAATGCAAAAACTAGTCAGCGATTTCGTTTTTTGTGCGTTTTTTGTGTTTCATCTATAAATATTGAAAGTTTATTCATTTTCCCTCGCACTTGAAGAGATCTATGCTACGTTACTGGCGTCCTCTTCTTTATTTTCAAGTAAATTGTTAACTTCCTAAGAATAAGTTTTTCAAAATTCAACCGACATATATTATTTTAAAAAATATTAAAATTTTCATTGAATTACATCTTAATAACAAAATTTTTCTAAAATATTTTTAATTTCAAACTCAGTTAAATATTATAAGCAAATAAATATTATTAGCTATTTTTTCATCTTCTCAATAAAGTAAATAAAAATTTTTTTAGATCATCTAACATCGAGTAAAATTTTTACGCACGTTTTGGACTTATTATAATTATGTGTAATGTCTAATAACGTTAGACACAATTTTCAGAAGGGTCAAAAATCAACGAATAAAATTGAAAATTTGTAACTCGTTGAATGCAGAATATCGTTAAAATTGCCACAGCCTGGTTTATAAAATTTCTGGCACAAAAAATAGCCATTAAGTTGTAGTATTTCGAATAGAAGAATAAACGGCCTGTTGACGAAACCGTTACAAATCACTTTTCTTTTCTGGTAAAAGAGGAGTGAATCAACATCCGAATGAATGTTGGTTATTTGATTGCTCATTACTTTAACAACATGACTGAAAATTAGAAGTTTTAGTACACATACAGGCCTAAGCCGAGAATATATTTTGGCCCTAACCATAGTTAAAGAGAATGGGAAGAAGAGTACTAGTAGGTTTACTTAAAATAAATAACATATCGGTAGTGAAAAAGAAAAAAAATTGTTAAAAGCTATCTTAACGAAACTAAATGAATAATTGTTGCACCATTTATTCCTAATTATGGGGTTATTTTGTTTTTGAATGTCAAGTTTCCGTAACGTTTACCAGAACACACTGAATAACAGCAAACTCTATGACGAGACAAAACATTTTTCAGTTCATCACAGCATGATACCCTGGCGGTATGGATTATTCCAGCCCAGCAAAAGTACAAAAAAACTCTCAAATTATTACTTTTAATTATAAGACCTTCGATGTTGTCATTTGGTATATCAGTACAGTATTTATATGCCACCCACTCATCACTTTATTCCGAGTACCTACATTTCAAAACAATGTAAAAACAGCGTCATTTTCAATTAATTTAAATAATTACTGGAAAGTATCTCGAGTCTGCACAAGAGTAGGTATGACAAAATATCAGACAAAAACGGAGACTTCGTTAATTACGAAGTCATCGATCGTCGTTTTAAGTTTTTTTTTTTTGTTTGTTTGTTTCTGATTGTTTTTTTGTTTTTTTTTGAGCAATATTGGAAATCATGTAACCGGCCATTAGCACGCCAAGGAATATATAAACACGTAATCGTCGAGCGTATAAAATCACATAACGAGCACTTTTATAGCGTTAATTTACTCCCTTTTTTGCTGATGATATGATCATTTCAACAGGTAGAAGGGATAGTGATGAAAAGAAAAGAAAGAAAAACAGTGCAATCTGTATTTACTCATTATTCATCTTCACGTAATCTGGAGCTACATGCATACTTATTACGTAATACGAGTGAAAATATTGATAAAAGGAGTGGGACGAAAAATACATCACAAGTGCGATAAAATCATACAGAAGAACAGAAGTATAAATTTTTTTGAAACTTGAAAAATTTACGTAGCGACGCAATGGAAATAAATTTTTAACTGCTGTATAATTACGAAATTTTTTCATATTATGAAAACGTACGTGTATTTTCAAATATGATTCGACAGATATGCTGAAATTTTTTTATAGTTGGAGAACTCGAAGATGGACTTGAAAAAGTTTTGGACAATTTTTTTTTTTTCTTAAACTTTTGAATCCGACCAGTAAATTGTAAATGTCTGAGTGATCAGTTATTTCAAAGTATTATATTGGAAAACATTGAACGATATAGCAACCATAGCTGAATAATATTATGGTTAAAGCCAATTGGATGAATGCAAGCAAATACTCTCCAGCAAAAAGAACGATGATTGAGTCGCCAGATATTGTAGATGTACACTAGTGAAAATACGATTTTCTCTCAGAAATTCTACCTTAAGAGCAGATACGGCCGAATGATGAAAAGTAAAGTAGATTTTTAGATGTTATTGTTGTTATTGTTGTTACTGGTTGGTTTTCTGTTGTCCAAACAACGCAATGGGAGAGTTTTGTATCTTGAATTAGATTTTCATCAAACAAAAAAGAACAAGAAGTGCAAAACGTAACACGAGATTCCTGTAACAAATGCAGGAGAAAATGAGCACAGGAGTGTAACTGGAAGAATAAGACAGAAGAAGAGAGAGAGGGACACAATGATATTTTACCGTATCTATGTTGCGTTTTTGTTTTTAGCAGATTTTCGCTACAGAAAACCTGCAGCTTAAAATTGTTTTGATCTTATCCAAAGGTTCATGTCCAACTGAACGAGTATTTCCATTGTATTCTGACCTTGTTATCAAGATGAATTAGCCTGCAGTAATAAAGACAACGAAACGCCGATGTAACGGCTGATTCTGGAAAACAGGATTTGTACCTTAATACTATGAGAGGAAATGAAACTGTTTTCAAAGCTTTCGAATATTCCTCACACATTCACTGTTTAAGCGCATTTTTCCTGCGGAAAATATTGATCGACATTTCTTACCTATAGAGTAGACCTACGTTCGTACATAGCAATTACTTCAATTGAAATTAGATGTCTAATAAAGCTACGACATCAATTGAAGTTACTGCAATTGTTACAAACTTAAAACTTCAAACTCAAGTTGATATATGTTTACATATTTGCTTAAATTTTTCAAAATGAAATCAGCAGTGTTACTATACTCTGTTCCAAAAGAGAAACGCAAGAATTCTTGACGATGCTAACAGGTGGCCTCAAACGTTCCTGAAGTTTAATTAAACTTGCTAGGCAAAATGAAAAATTTAAACAAACACACTCATTACTTTTCGCATCCAATGTGAATCCTTAACGGTTCCTCCACCCACAATATCTATATGTTTCATGTATTGCAGATGGTGGTTGCTTTTCACTTTTGGAACAGACAATAAACACATTTCTCGTTGAAAATATCAAGTACAATGAAGCGAATATGTGGCCCACATGCTTCTGTTGGTAAATCCCAAACTTACTAATAATAAAATATGTAAGGTAATGAAAACTTTAGACGAAAATAATCGTTTCTTTTTAATTTAAGTCACTGAATTACAACTGTAACTAAGCATGAAGGAAAATTTAGTGTCTGTTATCGATCTTGCAACTAGTTTAGTTTTAGGTGAAGTTTCGAAATTTATGAGTATTTAACAATTTAAACAGTTTCAAAAATATTTTTATTGATAAAAAATATAAGATTACGTTAAAAATGCGTTTTTAAAAGATAAGCTATTATTTTTATTTATTTTTTGGCTTTAGCTTCATACGAAATAAATATTATTTCTTTGCGGAAAGTTGGCAGCAATATTGGTATACTTTAAAATCGTAGTAGAGAGTAGAATAAAAGCTTATAAAAAGGTTTGAGTGACGTAGTGGTGAGGAACTGAGCTTCGCAATCGAAAGGTGTACAAAAATGCGGGCCGTTTGGTTCGGTTCTAATAGTGGTTCTGTATGTGAACGAAAAATTCATGTCGATAGATCATTGGCAATTTCATATCGACCATTCCAGTGTTGGGCACGAATCTAGTAAAAATGGATTCGAATGCAAATCCACGAATCCGCATTTTTTAGGGGATTCGAATATGATTCGATTCATTATCACTTTTCTTGGATTCGAATCGAATTCGAATAAAGCAGGTGGATTTGTGGATTCAAATTCACAAATCCGATTGTTCAGCTCATTGGGTATTTTTTTATTGGAATAATCTAAAATAGAAATTATTGTAAAAAAAAATCGAATTTCATTGTTCTCACAATTAAAATTGAATACAAATTTTGTTTTTTTCAAAAAGTTTTAAAATTGAAACGAGTTGAAAAGATTTTCAATTCTGATTCTTTGAAGCAAAAAGCAAAATGAATCTATGATTTTTAGAAAATTATTCAAAATTTCGGATCCGTTGAGTCTGTCAAATGAATTCGAATAAAGTTCATAAATCCAGTATTTTTTTGAGATTCGAATCACTGATAAGAATCAAATTTGTCAAAGTGAATTCGAATAGATTCGCCGAATCACAAAAACTGATTCGAATCATGTTCAACCCTGTCCCGTTGTCCTCCCATATTGAATAGGCCTATTATACAGCATGTTATACCTATTTATTAATTAAGATTTTCTCACAACTTAGAAACAGCTAACTTAGAGAAGGGAGGGAACGTTTATCAGCTCTTAAATTTGGCAAAACAAGATTGTTTACAATAGGTACTTTTCAAACCAATAATCCCTGTTTTGGTAAGCTTCTTTCTCAAGTTTTATTGAAAAATCTCCGTATGCTCTTGAGAAAAACATATTTAAAAAAAAAAGTTTTTATTTTGTTTTTTTTAACAGTTTTGCCCTTTAGCAATTGAAATCCGCAGCATAATTATACTTACACGTTCACGCCTCCTAAACAAATTTTGGAAATATTTTTAATTCCAACTCTAAATTCCTTCTCATCAGGATTTAATTACGAATCAGTCTCTCATTTGAATAAGATATTTTTAGCTAGCTTACTTGAAATAATTACGTAGTGCAAAAACTTTGAAAGAAATTATTGAAATAATTTAAGCTGTTTTCAACCGACTTCATCGTTTAGATGGAAAAGTTTGCTAAATAATGCCAATAGAGTACAATAAATGTCCACCATGACCACAGCACTCTGTATAGTGAGAAATAAAATGATTTCTTTTTCCGATATAACTATACTGTGGACGGTACATCACGAACCAGAATTTATCCATCCATTCATTATTACAATGTCTGAAAAGCGGCACCAGCTAAACGAACCTGTTGGATCTAAATGTTTCTCCTCGCAAAGACCGACGTAATGTAATGGTAAATAAAAATAAATGAAAAGATTAGAAAAAAAGTGTTAAATGGAGATGATGCACCGACAGATGTGGGCTAACATCATGATGTACAGTACTTTTTTACGTAGGTACATAAATACATAATATAGAGTGAGAAAGGAAGAGCAAAACAGTACGCGTACTATACGCCACCACAGAACGTGACTGAAAAAAAAGACGCGTGCACTGGAGCCACTTCTCCAGCAGTCACGTACCCACTTAGCTTTGCTCCTCCGCGCTTCACTTTTATTCATTTACAATTTATTTATATTATTTTCATATTTTGTATTTGGCTAACGCGTATCTCGTGACGGATATTTATTTGTATAGCTAAACATTTAGATGTTACTTTTTGATAATTGGCACGATTGATGAACGTCGCGACATTAATCACGCGGAATTACCTACTCTACGTAAAGGTAGCTGGAGCTCTCTACTAAAATTCCCACTAATAATAATAGTGTAGCCTACTGTACACTAAAAAAAATCTTAGTTAAAAATAAAAAAAAAAACACAAAACAAAAATCACTGTAAAGAGTTTAGAACTTGATTGGGATTTTTATAAATGATGAGCGGCGTGATACTGACACGACACAAAAAAAGAAAAAAAAAGAAAAGAAAGATTATAGATTAGTCCCTTAGGTATAAGGTTTTTAATGTATCAATGTACGTGTTTGCATAAGAAAGGTTAGAATTGTAACATGAGACCTTAAAAAAAAGAAAAGAATTGTACTGATAAAATAGTCTCATTTGTCAACGTCTGCTTTTTTAACCGAGATTTCAGAAGAGTATAATTCGGTCGATGGGAACACGAATTTGCCAAGATGAGGGTTTTGTCTAAATCTTTGCATAAATTTTATGACTGTAGCTTTCCGAGGCTAAGATAACTAGTTTTAGATTTGGGGCAACACTCTGCAAGAGTGGAAGGTATGCAATAAGCATGTATCTGGTGAATTATTCAACCATAATGAGATAATTTTTATTTTATCAAATCACGAAGTTCTGATAGAACTATTAAGCCCTTATTGTCTACCAGTGAAACCATACATTTTTTCACTGATTATTTACGAAAATCCAAAAAGAGAAATTTCTCCAATTATAATTAGAACTTTCTGAATTTTTTGGTTTAGATATTAATTCAAACAGACAATACGAAATCTAGCAAGAAGCCACAAAGACAAAGGCTTGTGATGGAGAATTAAAAACAGAATACTCAATTTTTATACGAGGATTACTATATTCCTCTACCTATAAAATTTATTGACTAAAATAAAATTTAACCTCGTCAGATACCAATTTACAAAATATCGGCACCTAATTGCTTGACCCAATATGGAAATATTGATTAGTTTTACAAATTCTGATATACCAACATGTTTCAATCACTACAATGTGAAAATGAAATTTAAATATATTAAATTTCACCGAAAATTTCGGTGATACAATTTCTATATTTTGCTGTAAAACTATTTGAATCCAAACAGTTTTAAATGTTTCATTGCTCTCATGGAAAGTATCGGTATAGAAAAAACTAACACCCTATTCACAGAAAACAGTTCCCCACTTGCAATATTTTCGATACCTCTTACATATTATTTCACTTTAAGGTACTTGTTAATATGGTGAGAGAATTCAGAGGAATAATAAATAAATAAATTACATTTGAAAGTTATAAATGATTTTTAAAAAGGGTTATGTAAACAACCATCATTCAACAGACTAAAGGGCGCTTGTCACTTTTTTTTCCATTCTTTTTTCATTCGTCAGATGATACGCAGGGTACAAAGGAATTCTTACTATTTAAACCTTTTGCTTAATACCGATTGATTAGAAAAGATATGCATAGGGTAGTAAGAAGAAGGTACAACACGAGAGGAAAAAAAAGGCACTCTAGTATACAGTAACAGAAGCAGCCAACTACATTATAATACCTGGTATGCCGATGTATTCAGTTGAGTGAAAAATTGAAATATTGCCTTAACGCTTCCCTTTTGGTGTAAAGATAACATCGAATAATCAATCAAACATTGAATGAGGTAGGATACATAGGTCGATTTAAAAAGATGAATATATTAAATCAGGGGCATCGTCGAAACATTAAATTACCAGCATAGTATTTTCCACAATTATTGTTCGTGAAATAACTTATCGGTAGTCTTAGTAGAATGATTTCAGAGCTTTGGGTCAACTCGAAAAAATTCAACAAATGCAGGATATTGTATGAGGTAGTTTTCACACTTTTCTCCAATAAAGGTATCGTCTTGCCGAAGGCGTAGATAGAGAGGGTCCTGGGGAGTCTGATCTGAACTCCCCCTTTAGCAGAAATAAAAGCTTATCATCTTAATATTGTGTATTATTTGCCGGTGGTGGAGGAATGGTAGCGACGGGTGGGGGTTAGGAGAGATAGATCAGAAGATGTGAACCCCCTTAAGACTACAGCTCCTTACATCATTACCTGTTGCCAACAACATAATAGTTCAAAACTATCACTTTAAATTGGATCGAACTGCGAATAAATGTGGTGTAAAACTTTATTCTTGAGCAACTTTTACGCTGTTAGCCAGTCAAGTTTCATTAGTTTTTCACTATATTTGAAAACGAGGTTTAAAAATTAATAATTTCATTTTATTTAGGTTCTACTACTTTTTGAACTGAGTACTGCAAAAAAAAAAAATAATAAGAAGAAGAATATAAATCTGAATACCTGTTTAATGTATGTAGATATTATTTTTAATAATAAAAAAATCTGAAAAACTACAAACCTTGATCCTCAATGGCAGTTAATGGGGCAAAAATGATTCATTAGTGGTCTAAAAAATATAACTCATCATTCAAAAGACTAAATTCATTAATGACTTCAAAATGAGGGGATTGACTGAAATAATTTGAAAGTTAAAAACTATTTCCTGAAATTTTCCTCAGACTGTTACCTTGGTTATAAGAGAAACTAACAGACGAGTAAATTACCAAACCTAATGCGCCAAAATCAAGCCCCATAGAGATTTTATCTGTTTTTTTTTCACCATCTCAGTTTGAAAAAAAAAACACCTTGAAGACTTAATACTTGAGGAATAAGGCGAAGTGAACTTTCATTTTTGGGGGGAGGAAGGGATAATCACGTCGACTTTATTTTTAACAAAATATCAAAAGCGAGCCTTTATGTAGCATGCTTCACATTTACATTCATCAGGTACAAAGTGACAAATATAGCAGCCTTATTATCACTAATTAGGTATCTATATTATGATTGGAGTGTGAAAAAAAGACTAAAATTATCAGTCACAAATAAACAATAGTAAATTACTCCCATTATTTGATCAATAATTATGATTTTTTTATCAATGTGTTGCGGAGTACCTAATGACTGCTACAATTTCTTCTTGCTATGTTACAGTACCTAGAAGTGTTCTTAAAAAAAAAAAAAGTCACTTCTGTGGAATACCTTATCTAATTTATGTGTCTAGTTTAACATCATAGAGATGAATATTTGCTAGCCTTGCGGCAGCGACTGTCATCGGTGGTCTGAGCCCCATAACCTCACACGAGTAATGTCCCCACAACTACCATCGAATAGGTACGTAGAAACTAAATAAACAATTAACAATATTTTTATACATAAAAAAGCAGAAATCAAAATATAGAAAAAAAAAGAAGAATTCCATCTAAAATATTTTTTCAACCCACACAGTTTTCAAATTCTGATCTATTAATTTTGAAGTGATTCAATATGAAGTATTCTATAAAGATAAGAAGTAAATTTATATAGTACTAATACTTAGAAAACATACCACAAATCTACTCAATCGGCGAGATTATCGAATTCCATTTCTCATAAGAAGAATGAGTATAACAAGTTGTCCAAATAGATTTGTGAAACGACCGAGTCTAATGAGCCGTATCCTCCATTTCTTCAGCTCATCACCTAATTATAGGTGTGTAAATGCTTCGCATTCATTACAATGATATGTAAGTTATACGCCATACGAACCTATGGTCGCAATTAATCTTGAACGTCCGCTTCAAACTAATTACGAATTCGTGTATCATGTTTCAGAATGAAGAGAAAAAACTGTACATTCGACGATGATAAACAGACCAAAATTTATTCTAATTCGTTAGTATTAGGACCAATAAAAAAGTTTTTATCGATTCTCTCCCTTTTTCTCTCTCTCTCACTCTTGAAAAAAGTGACAAATTTACAGATTTTACAATTTCGTGTGTCAACGACGAAATGCTACTGACCCGTTACAAATTCTAATTTCTATTTTAAATTACAAAATTAAATAGGAAGAAATCTTTCGTTATCGCGTTAATAAATGTTCATCTGATAAATAAATGATACGAGGTCATCGTATAAATCGAAGACACCGCAGTTCAGAAAAAGCAAAAACAGGTAACATTTTAAAAAATTGCATAATAAACCGAACGCTGTTTTTTTCTTCTTTAAAAAAAAGTATATAGTATATATACATACCTATATATACTTACACGTATATTCGAATCCTAATAAAATGCTAACGACGTTTTTTTTCCTCTTTTTTTTTTATGTTTTTTATTTTATATTTATTAATTTTTGTGAAAGTAAAATAACAAATACGAGATTTATCAGTCGCCGTTAACCATATTTTATACATATAAATTGCCCACTTTTGCCTTTAAACTTAGAAAAATGTATTATGATGGGGAAATTCCTGGCAACACAGACGAATTAAAAACTTCGCGTTCTTGATTTTGCGAGACAACAGGGTTGTCTGGAGAGAAAAACGTTAAAACTCATAAAATATTTAACAAAATAATAAGAAAAAGATGATAGGCTAAAGTGCGATTAAATAGGTAGAAGTATAATTATAAACGACAATAATGGCTTAACCGAAAACATCTCGCAACCCTATGTGTGTAAATAAAAGCAAAAAAAAAAAAAAAGAACAAGAACAAAAAGAAATAAAGAATAACGCATAACTGCTACAGGCGATAATCTGTACCTATATACGTACATGAATTTTTTTTCGCTGAAAATTGTACCTTCATCGCATTATGCAAATTATTATTTATTTTTCTCTGACATTTTACCCGTGTATTCGCACATACAAGTACGACCGAGTCAAACATGTTAACGAACTGATAAAAACGAAGAGGTTATTGTCTGAGAGGGTAGTAATAGATAAGGGGTTGTTTTAAGAAAACATTTTTAAATGTAGAATGTAAATTTATCAGTTATTCTCCAAGTTGTGAAAGTTTTTTTTTCGAATCCTAAAACTAGACTGAAATGAATAGATGATAGAGACTTAGATTTTGATATTTTATAACTTTTCAAAAAGCTCAAACGAACCGAGAGTTGAAAACTGGTCTTATTAGGAAACTAGAAAGTTATAATGTGACAATGCTTAGCGATGAATTCGATTCTCAGGATGATACAGAACACACACAATGTAAGGGTTATTCACACCAGGCTAGTTTTCAAACCAGCAGGCAGCTACCTTGAGTATACTTGCTAATAAACTAGCTTTGACAGAACGGATCCTTGTGGGATACGAACTCACCAACAGGCTTATAAGAAAGTATTTCTGTGAAAATTCCTTTAATTTTTTCGTGAGAATTTTTATGACATTTTTGTGCGAATTCCCATGGCATTCACCCCTGCTAGTAGAAAATCATGGTTCGATGATCTATATCATCACGGACGGTATTCAGTAGTATTTAAAATGGAACAGATCAAAGGATTGTGAGTTGGACAAAATAATTCTTGGAGCAGAATAACATGCTCCCCCCTCAAGATTGAAAGTCAAGTTTAAGAGAAGACAAAAAGGGAAGCACAGAGTATGAAGCTCAAAAACTAGAAAACTAGGTAAGACTTTAGTATCAATATTACTCGAACAATTTTGTAAGCTGTGGGGATGTGAACTAGTACTAAGCAGTCTTCCATCGGTGGCAGTGTAGCCATGTGGACATATTCAACTCCTTTTTAACTTTGTGAATCGCAAGCACATTAAGTACATCTGATGACCCTGACGTGATTTGAGAATGCAACCTGTGCTAAACTAGTTCACACATTCCCCCTTTTTGAGTGAATAACACTGCAGTCAAGGCCAATTTTAAGGGAGATTTGGGGTATAATACCCACCCATTGTTAAAAGAAAAGGTCAATTTAAAAGACAATTATTCGGTTTTAAAATTTTACATCGCTGAAATATGTAAAAAATTGTTAACCCCTCCCAGAAAAATTCCTGAATATTATAAAATGTGATTGAAACCTCCTCTACGAAGAAATCCTGAAACTGAGCCTTATTGAAGCACATGTAATTTTCTCTGAGACACTTTACCATATCAGTGAATATAGAAAGAGTTTTGCTTATGAATAAGTACTGCATGTTTCTCGACAGTTATTATTAACTTGTAATATGGTCAACTTTTTTCTTTATCTTCCAAGAACACACGTCTATCGACCAAATTTTTTCAAAGGCAATAAAAAAATAAAATCCAAGTGTCCACTCATCAAAAACAACGTTGAAAAATTAATTTAAAAAAAAAAAAAAAAAAAACAAGAAAAAAACAAAAACTATTTCTTCTGGTCGTAATAACAAAACTTTCGAAAATTATACTGAACTACCTATAGTAGGTACCTACCTATTTCTTAAAGCGGATTAATCTTTTGGGATAATACGGACCACAAAATTGCTTGCAGGCTGTATAAGAACCACAAATCATGATGGTAAAAATCTTATTTAAACTTTTGGCTTCGACGCGCGTATACTCTCTGGTACAGATAACGCCAACGAGTGAAAACATAAAGAAAAAAAACATCTCAGTGCATAAGAATTACCCGATCGTAGTTTTTAAATTTTTTCCTCCATGCGCTTACTCTCCTAATAGATAATTGTATCGTTGAAACCATCAATTTTCATTCCGTTATTGGGCCCAGAAGACACTTCTTCATGAGTTGAAAAAGAAAAAGAATGAGAAGGAAAAAATTAAGCATACTAAATTATCGGGCTACGTCCTTTTCGTGAATTGCCTTCGATATTGTCTGGACATTTTCTTTCCCTGTAGCGCTTCATATATGTAGCCTATATGTTGGTTATTTTGGCTTTGGGAAAGTAATTATACTGCTACCGTAAATCAGTCTGCAATCCGTTCTGACGAATTGAAAATTCAAAGTCGCTTCAACAAAAATTCAGTACCCACCCATCCCAAGTTATACTTTTTGGTAAAGCAAAAAACTCCGCGATATATTAGCTATAGTTTGTGAAACTTTGTATGTTGGTTAAGAAAATAATATATATGGAACTGAATGAAACCAATAAGAAATTCTGGGTACCTAAGTATTTGAATTTCTATTAAAATTGACATATTACCTACGTGACACGGGCTGATACATCAAAAATAATAAACGATAAAAATCTATCCTAAGAAGATATGTAACCAATTTGTTATTTTCTGACAATATAACTGCCAATTTTCAACATACGAAGTTATCTATTTTTATTTTTATTTTTCTGAATGAAATAATCGTTGAAACAAGATAATGAACATCGTGAAATTTTGAACTAAATTTTGTGTCCAGTCTTCAGCACGCTAGGTACTGCAAAAGCCTCCAAAATATCAGCTACGTGTAAACTTTACACAACTTCTTCGGTTTTAAATACTTTAACCTAACTCTTGTAATACCCACATTACAAATGATGATCAGTACACACAAATCAATTAACTTTTGCAATATTTCCAAAAAATTTCAAACATTAGTTTAGACAAAATTATCGTAATTTCGATTTTTTAAATCTTCCAGATAGCTGCGAAATAGGTGTTTTCTTTTTTTTTTTTTTTTAATTTTTAAATTAATTCGTTTATTAGTATGAAACTTCTTTTCAACCAAATTTTTATTTACAAATGACAATTAAAACACCTTGCAATAAAAAACAAAAAAACAAAAAAAAACACCTACACTTTAAAAAGACGGTAGAGAAAATAAAATAAAATAATAAAGGCTAGTCGCGTGCAACTCACTTGATATATAAACACACAGACGTCTGCTATACGGTATTTGTGAATGGAAATTATTGAATGAATGAATGAATGCCAATATTGAGGCATGAATGACAGTTGAACAGAGAAACAACCGCGTTTGTAAATAGATCGTCTGGATAGCCGGAATAGCGGAAAACACAACTGGATTGGACCGGTTCTTTCACTGATTCCGTTGGGATTATTATTAAAGAGGAATATTAACCGGTTTTTTTTCCTTCCTTTAAAAGCACAACTAGCACCCTATTAAAACGTTATTAATCATTTTGCGTAAGATAGTTCATTGTTATAAAATTTTTTCGATATGGCGCCTACGGGTCATAAGCGTGAATGAAGAACTCGTACCTGCCCTGCTGATACTTATCTTCAAAGAGACAAAGGTGGTTAACCGAAATGAGGAGAAATAAGAGACTTTTTTCGACTCATTGTCTAGTTTTGTAGTAATTTGCGTTCATTTGAAATCTATAGCCAGCTTCCTCTCAGGCGGAGCTATTTTAGAGCACGAATTTCAAACTCAACGAAAGTTTTCTAAAAGTTGCTGAGGTAGATCTGTTCTTGATTTAACTACAGATTCAAAATGGTCGAAAAATGAAAACAATAGGAGAAAGAAAGTATTTAGCGAAGATGCATAGAAACCGGAGAAAAACAATGTTGTTATAATCCATTTTTGCATTGAAGTATCATGTCCTATTTGAAAATGGCGAACGCTTTACAAATAAATTCATTAAATATTTTATTTTTGAGAAAGATATTAACCTAATCATTTTAGTTGATGAATTTTAGCTGTTTCAATAAATTTTTGAATCATATTTTGAATTTTGAACTTAAGAATTTTTTTTTTCAACAAAACATGTACTACCTATAAGGCCTAAGTAGTTGCATCAAGAAAGCGATTATGAATTTTATTTGGGAGAGTTGAAGTATTTGCTCCTATAAGTGAAATTAATAATATCGAACAGAGCAACAGGATGAAATTTAAATTGAAAAAACACTACTTAACGCAGGAAGCAACGTTAGAAAATGTAGGTTTTCCTACCCAAAAAAAATTAACTAAATAAACGAATAAATAAATAAATAAATAAGTAAATGCAATAAATACAATAAAAAAATCAAAATATCAAAAATATTGCGCACAATTGTGTGTAAAAATTACTTTTAAAATTAAACGTCAAATAAATTCATAATGAATTCAATAAATTAATCAATATATCAAAAATATATTTAGTAAATAAAACATTTAAATTGGTTGAAAACATATTTTGCAATTTATTTGAATATAATACCTATAATTTGATTAAATTAAATACAGTAAAAAAATTTTCACGATTTGCATTTCTTGCACAGTTGAAGATACATTGGAAATGATGTTTGTATTTGATTTTCATTTTGTTAAATAAACGTACACATTTCATTTTTAAATAGATTTTCTATTGAAAATCTGCTATTAATTTTTGTGTCATAGAAGGATCTGGGGGTGGATACGTTTTTCATTTCATAACTCAAGGAAAATTTTGGCACTAATTACTTAAATTCATTTATATAAGCCAATTCTTTGTTACCACAGTATAGGGCGCAATTTTTATCCGATAGTTGCGAAATTTAGAACAAACATTAGCAAAGACCTAACATATTGATTTTGTTGCAGATCGGCCGCACGGTGTAGATTTTCTACAAGAACGTACATAAAATGACCCTCACGATAGAATCGCTAGTTTTCATTTCTTAATAATACACGAGATATTATCAAAAAATGACTTTTTAGTTCAATGATAACATTGTACCAACTTCATGTTGCTTGTTTTACGTAAGTTTAAATATTTCATGACAAACGTATCGAGCAAATGTGTAAATACGCACATTCACTTATATTAAGAAAGGAAATACGTCGTTTAATTTTTAATTACCACGACAAAACGTTTCAGCACTTACTCTTGCCAAAAATTACGTCTTCTACCAGACCATTTACCAGGCACTCTAGAAGAGAAACAATAATGTGCGTAGTCTAAAAAACACTTTTTACCCAAGTTGCCTCCGACGACAGATAGATGCCAAAAACTAATCGGAAATCAAAAACCAGGGTGTAAAATTAATTCTTTGCTGCGCGCACGTACACGCCATACTTCTGAATTTTCGTCAAATATATACATATTTTAAGAATGGGCAAAAATTTTCACTCACTCGGCAAACGGCTAGTGACAGGTTGAAAATAACTACTAGACGTACGCTTCGCCCATTTTCCTCCCCATCGCCTATGCGGAAAACTAGTTTCGGATACCAACCCTTGAAAAAAAGCTTGCCTCTCCTACGTCCAATATTATAAAAAACCAATCCGGTCATTACTCTATCAATGTATGGATATGTATAAAGTACATAAGTGCTTTAAGAAAAAAAAATATTTCGAGGTAAAGCTGAGATAAATTTGTAATCGTCAGAATAAACCTGAAAAAGTGTGCGTAAGAAGAATGGTACATAATTATTAACAATAAGCCTAATACATACTTATTGCGACAGAATCACAGAATGATAGGTCAGACATTTGGTTCATAAATTCTGAGATAGGATATTATTTTCATCAAATAGAGCTTAAATTTTCTGAAAGATTAAACAGGTAATAGACGAACAGCTAAGATAGCGTAAAAAAGCAGCAAAATGAACTATTTCTTGTCAAAAAACTTCAATTGCTTGTGCATGGTAAAATAAATTTCTACAGTATAGTAGTCTGTAATGAAAGGTATTCGTTCAATTTATCTGCTTATTTTATAAGTTTATATTTGAATCTCTTTCTTGGCTTGTACGAGTTGATTCATACACAGTGTATAGATTTTTCTCGAGGCCAAAAAGTAACTACTTATGGCACTAAAAATTGACAAAAAAAATTTTTTTTATTTTTATTTGCTTTCTTGAAATATTTACCATTTAAAATTAAAAGAAAAAACGAGAAAAAAATTGAAAAAAAAACATTTATAGCGAAAACTTGGATACAATAATATGCGAAAAATAAAAAGAGATTAAAATGCCTATTTTGTGCCGAACAAAAAGGTTTCTCTAATTTTTCTTCCAAAATGAGTGTAAATACTTTTAAAAAGAGTACATCTGTACATTCTGCCCTTACAGTCAGATTGTTTACCCCAAGATATCATAAAAGGATACCTACAAAACTGACAGAGCAACAGATCAATGTACTGCGAGAATAAGTATAATTATGTTATGTTTATTAATCGAGTGACTAAAACGAAAAAACTCGGATTCACTCAACTGTGATAATTCTAAAAATGTTAAATATTTCCTAAACAGACCTACTTATTACTGTACAAGTTAATGGCTTAATTCATCAAATATTATATCTACTTTCAATTCATTAAAGTGTACAAAAAACGTTTGCTATGATTTTTCCGTTAGGCCAACAGCCAAACAGCTTTATCAACTTTAATAGCCTCACGTTAGCATTTAGAAAATTGACGACTCATTAAATTTAGGTGTCTGTATATTTTCCATTAGATGTCTAGGGAAAATTTTCGTCTAGTTTTAAAATTATTTTAGGTATAATTATAAATAGCGTTAACGCAGAAGTTGCAGGTGCAGGTGTAAAACTTTCTGAGAGACCTTTTTGATAATTTGCCAAAAGGCCTTCCATAATTATCATTATACCATTTATAGTGATTCTTACTTTTTTGTCGGTATACCAGTTCAGCAGTGTTGTTTTTTGAAAATTTCGCTTCACAGTAGCTGTTGTACACGAAATATATTTTGGAGTAGGCTACCGTGAGCTTCAGATTTTTTGGAAGATTATTTTAAAGCAGTAACTGACTTTCTACGAATATATTTAGAAGAAAAAAATGTTGTTAAAAGATTTGAATGGAAAAAATTTTGGCAAATTTTCAACCTTAAACAGATAAGTTACAAATTTTTTCAATCATTTTCAGTGGTAAAACATGATCATACTCTCACATGTATTAAGTGAAAAAAATTGGAGGATTTTTTATACCTACAACAGCGACGAACTTTCAAAGAAAAATTAATGAAATTTTGTTATGTCAAATAAAAAAGAAATAGAAAAAGATTGAAACCTCAAATTTTTAATTTCCAAAAATTTGGCTGACGTTTAGCTCCAACGAACAAAATATGCAAAAGGTGTGAAATAAAAAAATATAAACCGTATATGTAAGTAGTTTTTTCAAGTGGAAAAAAATACATCTTAAATGTGTTTTTTTTTTCTTTTCTTTGTTTCTTTTTTTCTCCCGAATTTCATTAGCTGATAAGATATTTTCTAGTTGACTGAAAAAATAACATACGAGATAATATATTATCCTTTCGTACACCTAGTTTTTCTGCTCTTGATATGAGCGCGCAGGCCAGAAAAACGTAGGTATCTTAATCATATTTTTAATAAGAACTCATGGGTTGTATTAGAAATTGTGATCCGTAGAAATTTAATTTAATTTTCGTGATTTTTTTTCAATATTTTGTTATTATTTTGTATAGAAATTAAATTATTCAGGAAGGAATTATGTAAGTTGCGAATATATTTGGTCTGGGTCAGGAAATAGAAGAAGTAAAAATTGATTGTTTATTTTTATCTGAGATTCTAGGCACTCAATCCAAGAGGAAGTATCTTTAACGCGTTCTCTCACTTTGTCAATTACATTATGTACATTAATTTTATGGCTGATAATTTTTAGTTCCTGCCAGCTGATGACCTAAATGTAGGGACCGATGAGATTACAAATTTTGATTTACATAGTGTTATGTGAAATATACAATATTACAAAATGGGGTAAAATAGAACTCGGTAAAAATAGCTGCGCAAAAAAATCTGATAATAAATGAAAAGTGAAACCAAATTTTTTAAGCTAGACAAAATGAAGTGAATTAACAAAAAAAAAAACATTTCAATGAAAGCCCCTTACATCATTATCCATAAGATTAAAAGTTATCTCATGCAATTTCACTATTCATAATTAAAGAAATTTTTCACATAAATTTTATCTATAAACCAAAGACTAAAATTAAGAAATCATACAAAAATTCCAGCTGATTTTTGTAATATTCATGTCGGAATTTGTTCATCAAAAACTGCACCACGAATTACCTGTCGGTGAAAAATAGTAGGTAATGTTTATTTACCGCTTGCTGTTTGTTTTGACAAAAATTGATGGTTTTAAAAGCTTGTATACGTAAAAATTTATTTCAACAAAGAAGTACACATCGTAAAGTTTTAAATTTAATTTATCTTTTTTGGTATCCTGAAAGATTTTAAATATAAGAATTTATTTTTACAAATCAGCCATTTCCTTTTCTCATGAAATTTTTTCACAAATATGAACTAACTTACATCCAGAATTTTTTAAACCTTGATAATAGGTAACGAGTTGCGCTGCTGTTTATACATTGAACGAGTTTTCTCAACTGTTGACTGGTGACGTACTCTTGCAGGTGAATATTGGCACCAAATTAAACTGGTACGTCTAAAATAATTCAAGAAAATAGCAGACTTTTTGATAAAATTATACTTCAAATTATTGAATTTATAATGTTTTAAAAGTGAACTGAAGAAAAAATCAAGTTTTTGGAGTCGGATAACACAAAAATGTCAAGTTATTAGGCTACATCTAGTGATATCGCTTTGTTATTTGAACTATTCATAACCCTTTCGTAGACAATAATTTAGATACACATTAGGCAGATGTTAGAAAGATCTGAAGCAGCTGTAACTTGACCGTACTTTTGATATATCTTGGCCAAGTAAAATCTGGCATTTAGAAAGTTCTTCATTTGTGAAATGCGAATAGTTCGTACTTTTTTTCCTCCCGTATATATAATTTAATGAGAAAGATACATGACATGATGCGAGTACCGAAAAATGAACAAGTACACAAAATATCATCAATGAGGTAACAAATTAGGTATATTGGACCATAATTGTATACCTACTACGATTTCATTAAAATATTTTAGTACCGTTTGCTAGCGAAAGTTTGTTTCGGTTTTAACATAAAAAAATCATTCCCCGCAACGAACGTTATTTGAAACAGAATTTACTGTCGGGAACTTCTAAATAAGCCATTACAAAGGCCAAGACATTTATATGCTGGCGACTAAAATGGAAGCTACCATCAACAGTCTCGGAAAACTAAATTTGAATAATACTTACGTGACCGCAAAACAAAACCAAGAGAAAAAAAGTTTTTCTGAATTAATTATATCACATGAGTCATTCGAGCAGCTCATAACATTGCCACTGAGCAATTAATTAAAATTTAGAATATGTTTTCGACCCGCTGGCGTCATTTTCGAAGGGAAAAAAAAGAAAAAGGAAAAAAATTTCCCTTGTGACGATGAAACGTCTTATTCACATTCCACGCATTTGACGTCGTCGTCAAATGCCATTAATTACGTCATAAAGTTCTAAAAAATTGAAAATTTTTCCAACAACCTGGTACACCTGTACAGCTTAGCCAATGTTTACTGTACCTATGTAAGAAGATGAGTATCGTCGATTTAAATACAGCGTGCAGGAGACGTTCTTTAAAAAACGTTGAATAACTTAATAATACGATGTTTGAATTTCTTCTGATTTTTTTTTTTTACATTTTATTTAAATTAACAATGTGTCAAATGCTGCCGAAAAAAAAAAAAAAAAGGAAAAAAAAACTGAAATAAAAACCTCTAAACACTGATGAAGAGCTCAACATTCGTCATTCCTTTTGAAGAAATAATTTTTTTCCGCTCGTCCAGTTCTCTGCAGTGATACTTAGAAATTAATGTTATTAGATAAGGTTTTGCGATAAGTAAAAAATATAGGTACTCGATGTTCGGTCTTTTATGAATGTTTCAAATGGTAATAAACTAGCTCGCGAGCGTTGTCTTCTATTTTATTATCTTTCTCTTTCCACCTTATAGCCTCATTCGGTGCACAGAACATTTATACCAATGACATCGAATGCCGAATGCTAAATAATTTATTTCGTTATCTGGTCACTCTGACTTAGCCGTAAGAGCTTTGTATGTTGTTGTACACATGCATAATATATATACAAAAAAAAAAAAATACAAAACCGATTGTCTATACTGTATACTGAATGTGCCCCTCATGTGATATATGAACGAAGGTACAAATAGGGAAGAAAATACGGTATACATACTTAGCAGATAGAAAAAGTTTTTCCACAATATTATACTTAATTTAAAAGATTGAAAACGTGTAATTTGAAATCGAGTGGGATTCGACACATCGATTTATGACTGGCTAAACGCGTGGTAAATTTATTAATGAATTTTTAGTTAGAATTTTTTTTTTTTTTTTTTTTTTTTTTTAGTTTTTAATATGATTATTAGGCCGGAAATTTAAACGAAAACAAACGGTATATCCATGGGATATACGAATTTTTTTCCTTGTTTTCGTTCGTCCTTTTTTTTTTTTTTTTTGTGGAGGAAAGAAATATTAATCAGAAATTAGTTAACAAACGTTCAGCCAGGAGTTTCCAAAGGATTCATCATCATATATTTTTATAAAACTCTGCATGCAGGTACTACCAATGGGTCCATCTTTCTTAAAATCTGCGTCTCCGTTTCTCTTGTTGGAAGATTATTGAAGAGAAAGAGAGGTCACCGCCAGCTATAAAACCAATCTACGACTGTTGCCAAAAGGTCAAGGGAAATATCGGTTGTAGGTACACGGTTCGACATTATCTAATAGAAAAATCATTAATGTGTACTTCGTCTCGCGTTTCAACAATTTATCATGTGTGTATCTGAAGGCGCGAAACGTAGCGAAAAAGCTTTTTATTAAAGATGTTCGCGATATCAATGTAGAAGATAAAAAATATGATATTGCGTTATGTTAGTCACGAGTCAATAACAAAAGAATAACAGTTTTCCTTTTTACTTAAAAAAGAAAAAACCAAAACCTAGGTAAATGAATTGATAAATAAAAGTGTAAAAAAAGTGATTGGATAGGTTGAAGAAGCCAGGAGAGTGTCGAAGAGATTTGATTTTGAGTTACCCACCTACTTGCAGTTGCCATTTTTTTATACATTTTTATGCAAAATGTTTCACTCAATATCTGTGGATTCTTAGTTTTTCTTCAAAGGGAAAGCTATTAAATTTCTTAAAAGTGAAATGTTTCAATACCTCCCGAGTATAAATTGCACTAACATATGTACAGGTCTAAAAAACAAAAATATTTAAAAACAGTGAAAGTTACGATTAATATTATTATAATCTACAGCAGCATCATCTACAAAATATAATTGAGAGACACCAGTATTCTAGAACGATACTTAAGTAAAGATTCACTACTTGAGTAATATTTTATCTGCGACTTCCATATATATAAGTATAGGATAAACCTAGTTGAACGAGTACTTAAGTCTTACTTTTGTGTTAAGAAACGTTCTAGAATATCATCATATTCGTAATTATTAGTCATGAAATTAAAAAACAAAATGATCTCACTCGATGAAATTTTGCTTAAAAAGGATCCGAAGGGGAATTTATCCCCTAGCCTACCACCCTAGCTACGCCATTTTAATTGACTAATTCTCATTGAATTGAATTTGAAATTACATTTTGCGTATATCACTCTTAATTTGTTTCTAGAATTAACGATCAGTAACGTACTCAGAAAAAAGTTTCGAGGTTGCTGAAAATTATAGCATATGATTTTACTAGACTGTTATTTAATTCATTTACGTACGGTACGTACGTATTTATTTTCCATGAAAATGATAAAATTGGTAGTTTTCTGGATATTTAGAGGGCTGTTGCAGTAATCTAGCAGTCATATGAAATTTAAAATATTTTTTCGAAAGTATTTTGTAGCACCCTTTCATATTTAAGTTATCACTAAATGAAGTTCCGTGGGATAGTTCTAGTCTACGGTAAAATATCTACGACTCTTTTTGGCCACATTTCGTAACAATTTTTAACAATTCTTCTATTATATTAAAATCTACTCAATATTTTAATAGTGAAATTTCATATAGTGATAAGATTTGTTTTTAATTGCTCTCCAGTCTTACTCGCTGTCTCTATTACTATTGTTTTTCTCCAAAATCCATGAAATTTTAGCAAGATATCATGTTCAACGTTTACATTAATAGAAATAAGCGTAACAATGGACAGCATCAGTGCCAAAGTTAAACTTTTAAATCATGTGCAGAAGATAAATCGACTCGTGGAGCTGACGATCGATTTTTGTTTCCACAAATATTTATTTTGTTTGCGTATCTACCTACTTCTTATTTAAATCAAATTTCAAAATCATTTCACACAAAATAACATTTTCAAGAACCGAAAATAGTTGTTGGATGCTTTATGAAAGGTCGACCGTCCTTAAAAGGGCAATGACGTAAAACAAATATCTACTTCTTGGTTAAAAGTTAGTTTACTGCCGAAATTAACTTATTCCAGTGTTAAGGGACGATCGAGTTATTTGATTTTTCTGAACGAGTAGTAACTATTGTACACATAAGCTTATATTTTGATATAGACTAAGGAAAAAATATTTATTATTACATATTATTATAATTACTCGATTAGATTAACCCTCTCTCCTTTTTTTTTTTTTTTTATTTCTTTTTTATTTTAAATCAAATATTTCAAAAAGAGATACCAAACTTTTACATCCTTTGCTTAGATGTCTGAATGCCTCTTCCTCAAAGTAATTTTTTTGCCTTTCAGAACACTAAAATAATATGTGACACTTCACAAATGACTCCGTAGGGTTTCGCTCAAAAAACAGTAAAACAAAAATGTTTCACTAGAAAATAAATTGTTTTTTTCTCTTTAATTTTATAGAAAATTAAATTTTGTTTATTATTTTTTGGAAATTTATAAGACCATTGAAAAGCTAATAAAATCTGAAATAATTTGACCCGATGAATGAGAACACTAGCGATTCGTTCCATCGATACAGATGACTTTTTGGCGTAGCAGGTCTGATTTAATAATTTCTGTAGTGATCGTGTTTGCCTTTTCTGAAGGACGTTGCAATACCGAAGATGGTAAATTGAATTTTTTCCGACCAAATAAATACGAATGCTATGCTACAACACAACAAACATACGCACACCAACGTACCCATTGTTAAAATGGCTACCGTTAACCAAACTCGGTGCCCAACCAGGGCGATATTGATGGAAAGTCACCTCCAGCAATCTAGAACGCCCCATCGGTAGGTATTTCTTACAACATCGTGGTGAAAGATTTTGAGAAAACAAAAGGTGAATTTCACTGGAGCGTAGAATTGCCAACAACTGATCGCAGTAGAAGGGTTGAATTCATTTTTTTCGATTCTCTCTCTCTCTCTCTTTCTCCCCTCTAGCCATTTTTTTTAGACAACTCGACAGACTTATTGTATTTCTTAAAATATTAAGTCACTCGCTGCTCGTGAATTTTGTGTACAAGTATACGTACACAAGTATACCAACTATGCCTTTTTTTTGTCCTTTTCTTACTTCAGTATACATCAACGGCACCTTCGTAAGAACCAAGTCAGAAATTCAAGGTTTTTTTTTTATTCGTATTGAGTATCGTCGTTATACGAGCATACGTAACGAAAATTTGGTAAAAACTTCGATTTCTTTTATTGTTACCGTCCATCCAGAAGAAGCATTTGGAGAGGAATAAAAAAAAAGCTCTGCCATACGTTGGTGGAATCGGAATTTTGTTTGGAAAAAAAAAAATCATTTCATCTAGGTACGGTAAAGATAAAAGACGTTTAAGACTATTCGATCAATTGGAGAGGAAAAAATCAGCTAAGACAAAGCGAAGAAAAAAAGCAAACCAACTACGAGTTCAAATTGAAATTAAACAATAATTCGAAACTTGCAAGGAACATTCGCACACGAATTAAAATTCTGAGAAAGTTCTAGAGGAACAAAACGGAATCCATACGGAAAGAATTTAATAGAAAGAAGAGGTAAAAAAATGTACCATAGAAGAGAAGAAACAGAAAAATCAAGTAAATAAAAACGCCATTAAAGCCAGACAGTTTCTGGTATGGTAAAATTGAGTGAAGAAAAAAAAAACATATACACAGTATATAAAAATGAAGGAGAGGGAAAGATAGGAAGAAAAAAAATAAAATAAAAAAAAACGTGCGTGCAAAAAAGTAATCATTGGTGGAATGAAAGATTGCTGGAAAACTTTCAGAATGAATGGAAATGACAGCAATTCTTACAAGATGTAGCGACCAAGCTAATAACTTCGAAATCGGATTGGCTGGCTTTTATCCAAACAAGGGAGGCCATGCCTTCTGTGGAATGGACCATGCAGGTTTTTTTTTTTCTTTTCCTTTCCTCATAGTTTTTGTCTCAGTCTCTATCTTCGGCTGTTTCACTCGCTCTTCTTCCTTAAATTATGTACGTCACGTCGGATTTTTACCACAGTGGACAGGCGGACGAACGTCCATCAGAATGCGCTGTCTCCGCGTTTATGGAAATATCAATATAGAAAAACCATATAATACGATATACGTGTATCGTATGACGAACTAATAATACGTGTATCGAATACGTAAATCAGTTCGTCAGAAAGAGAAAGAGAGACAAAAGAGCTAAAGCCCTTACGTATTATACATCTTTCCATCCATTCTTCTCTTGTGCCCATCCGAGTACTGCCCTCTCGTATCTTTTGCTATAGAAACAGAGATCATATGTGTGTGTGTCGGTATTTTCTGTCAATTAAAAACGAATAAATCAATGTATTATTATTAATTATGATTTGACTTCTTTTCCCCCTTTTTTTATTCTTTCTTTTTTATTATCTTCTTCTTCTATTTTACTTTGGTAAATCAGTGCAATTCAAGCAAAATGGTAAATAAGAGAAAATGTTCATCGGACGAGATTTATGTCGGGAGCATTGACTTTCTCAGTATCTAATCAGATCAGAAGATCCTCTAAAGCCATCGTAAATGACGATTTTTCTTTTCAAATGTGAAAGACAGATTTCAAATAATGAATTTTACCATCGTTTATGAAAAGTGTGGCAAACGCATCGATAGGCGAAGCGAAGAGAATACTAATTTTGCGAGGAAGCAAATACTTTGCTCGTTGCGTTGTTCTAAATCACTGCTAAAAAAATTGATTGTAATAATTATCAACGGCTGGAATTTTTTTCACAGGGGTAATAGTAGGCCAAAATTTTTCATATTTTTTACGTTTATTTCAATATAGGTAGATACAACCTATCATTAATTAATTTTTGATAACATAATCATGAGATCAATTTTACAGCTAAGCTATTGAGTGCTTCATTTTTATAGAAAATATGAAACATATTGATTTGAAATGGTTGAAATAGAGGCGATCATTCAGTAAATACAACTATTAATCTGCGAGATTTAGATCTGTTAGAAATAAGGAAATTCAACCCAGGTACTTAACATTCGAATACAATAATTAGAGGCGACAGACCGTAAAACCACATGGTACAAGGTTTATTTTTTTCCCTGGTCTTACATCACATTCTGAATATATTTAAATTTTTTTGAAACGTAAATTTTATTTTATTTTCAAAAAGATAAATAAATTTTTGAACTGCTTCTGAATTTAGTCGTCCATCCTGGTGAATTTTAAACACACGAAGTCAATATAGGTATCTACTTTATGGAGATAATGATATGTTGCTTTGAAGTTTAGCTCTACAACGATCATAAAATGAAAATTTCGGTAGAATTTATGGCGTCAGAAGGATGCTTTCAAACAAAATTATTATTTTCTCTAAACAAGAAAAAAAGGTAGTAACGTTAAAATTAATCTAATTCTAAAAAACACTATCAATAATATCCAATAACATGAACCGACCCAGCGAGCAGGAAAACCATAAATTTTCAGCTGGTAATTATCTATAGCTAACGACTTAAAACTACCTACCTAAATATCATAGGGGTCACTTGTTACTATAAAATTATTATTGTTTGCATATAAACCTTTCAAGATTGAAGATTATTTTATGTTGTTGAGGTTGCCTATCCTGACAAATCTGTGGTAAAAATCACACTCATATGTCAAGTTTGAAATTCTTTCACCCGCTGATCGTGAATGTTGATCAAATACAAGCTCGAAAATGCAAATTAACTTCAGTTACATCCAATTTCATCACATTCTTAACTAAAGAATGATTGGAAAGCAATCCAAATTGAAACTGTATCAAGCAGAAATTTATTTCGAATGATTATGCCATCCTAGTCATTTTATACTGTATATATCTACATATATATGAATAGGTATATTCATTTAGAACACCAATAAAATATTCAAAACACATAACATGGCCGTAAAAACATTCTGTGACAGAATTCATGAAAATGAGAAAAAGTAAAAAAAATCTGACTATTAGCCATTATTTTCTTGGCAAGAATTTCAATTCAAATAAAGGTTAAAATTGGCATTTTGCAAATTTTTTTTCTCACATTTCTAAAAATTTCATTTTCACAAGAATATTGTTACTACGATTTCTTTTTTCCAATATCATTCCTGCTTCACCATTCTATTTCAATTAAATTCTGTTTATTTGAGTAGATATACCACTATGATAGTTATGATTTTTTTTCATTTCTGTATAATTGATAAAATATACACCCCTTTCGTTATTCGTGAAGATTTACAGATTTCATTTGGAAAACTTAGCTGATTTTAAATTAACTTAATTTACAGTAGGTATATTTTCATTCATCCTCACAGTAGCCATTATCTATCAAAAATAAAAATTGCAGTTTTTAAATTAGCAGAATATCAAAAATACATTTCACTGAAAATTAAAACAACCTGTAAAGACGGTGAAACTTTTTTCGAATTCATTATCATATACCTATATATTTTACTTTCATACCTACTAGTTTCATTCTTAATTAATTTTGAAAATTCAACTTATTTATTTTCCTTTTTTGTCCTAAGCTAAAAATTTGCTAAATGCAGCGAAATTCCTAATTTCTTTCTTCAATTTTTTTCACTAAACTTTAAAAAACCAATTTTAAAAAAGACCTTAAATTTTACATTTTTTTTCATAAGTTATATTGAATTTTAAAAGAAAAGTATCTAAAATTTTACTTTGAACATAAAAAATTATAAATAAATGCCAAGGTATGAATTTCTGAAATGATATCAAAAATGTTAGAATCCAATTCATTTTGGATTGATATAATTATTCTGTAACGTTTATATTCAGTCTTCTCCATAATGTTGACGACAGTTCCTCTCAATTTTTAAGTAGATTTTTGAAAAAATCTACTCATTAAAATTGCCTGAGTATTTGGACCCAGGGGTGGTAGTGGGTACGTTTTTCGTTTCATGATCTTTTGAGCATTTTTGCACTATTTTTGAAAATTAATTTTTTTTAAATATGTACCCCCTTTTGCATTGAATCCATTTCCAGACATAATTTTGATCGGATGGTTTCGAAATTTAAAAAACATATACGGATTTACCTACGAAAGAACCGTATTGTTTTTGGTTCGGATCAGGCGCATAGTATGTCCGGTAGGTCAGTTTATAGGCATTTTTTATTGAACAAGGTACAGGTCGTAATTTTCAATCGATAGGCCTAAAATTTAATGTACGTATATGTTCTGGATCAGAAACAATACTTACAAATTTTGGGGCAGATAAGCTTTACGGTACGTCTAATAGGCATGATTTTATTGTTTTTTTGACAGATTAATGGCTCTAAAAGGAGTAATTTTCATTCTATAGTCACAAAATTTGGTACAAGTATTAACTTAAAGTATATCCAACATACCTCTAAATTTGGTTTCTATTGATATTATGGTTCATTCTCTGAGGCTGTTGAAAGTGCTAATTTTTCATGTTATCTCAATAAAAATTACAATTCTGTTTCAATAGTCACGAAATTTTGTACAAACAGTACCTCCTATGCAAGATTTAGACTTACCAATTTTGATTTTGACTGGTCAATTTTGATTTTGATTGGTCAATTTTTTCCCAACTTATTGGCTATTCAGTGTGATTTCCCTCTTTTACCCTTCTAATAATAGTCCTGAAAAATTCATTTTCTAGGCTTCATCGAGAAAAAGACTAGTTTTAACCTAAAAACAACCCGATCTCAGAAAAAAGTCAATTTTTTCCGACCGCCCACCCTCTTCCATACTCTAGATTTGAACACGGACACTAAAATCTCTGCTAATATTTTTGCAACCAGCTCGTAGATAACTACATTATACCTCGTTTTGCAATGTGGAAAATTTTTTTCACATATAATATTGTTTTTTTTTTTTTTTTTTGTTTTTTATATAATCTACAATCCTTGTCACTATAGGAAAGGTATCCATCTAATTATTTACTTAAATCATGCTAGTTAGAATTTGGAATAATTTTTCATTTACTAAAAAAAATGAAGATTTTTGTCACAAAAATTAAAAATTCATTAAGAAAATATTTTGAAACATGATACTAAATTAGTATATTTTATCGCGTGCATCGTATTTGTGTAATATTGGTAATTTTTTGCATAAAATATAAATATTTTATATATTATTTTGTTAGAAGAATGTTGGTTATTAAAGTGAATTTTAAATAGAGCATATCTACTTTTTCTTCCAAACCTTGCTGCGCAAGAGTGTTTTCTGATTGAAAGTACAATCCGTATAAAAAATCTGAGAAGATAAAAACTGAAAATGAAAATCAAATATTCAAGCAAAAAAAAGTGGTAACGATGGCAATTTCCACACTAAAATAATTAACTTTTTCAGTTTTTTTGTTTTTTGTTATATTGATATAAATTTTTGAAAAACACGAAAACAAAAATTTGGATTTTTTTGGAAAATTACTTCGTCGTTCCAAGACATTACACTTCATTTTTTTTTTCATGTAGACAATACGAAAGAACACGAGCACCTACTGGCTACGTTTCTGTCCGCCCTTCATGGTCTACATATTTCGTTACTTTTCTTTCTTTTTCATTTTTATCAGGTTTTTAATAAGAACCCTGATTTTTATTTTTTTTTATTTTTATTTTAGGAATTTTAACAGTCAGAAATATGTTTGCTGATTTTACTTTTTTTTTCTTTCCACTTGTGTGGAAAATGATACAAAAAAGTTGGTAACATTATTTTATTTATTTTTTCATGCACTTCGATCAAGAAAAAGTTGCTTAAAAACCAAAGAAAATGTCTGCTTGAATTTTCATTTGTGTGAATGTCATGCTCCAATGTAACGACCATTTTTAAGGTAAAAAACATGATTTATAATGCAAACTGTGTTATATTTTCATAAAAAATACATAAATTAATTGTGTCGAAATATTCTTTCAAATTAATATTAGTTACGTAGCTAAGTTATGTACCTAATCATACAAAAAAAATGTATTTCGAACATGATTTAGAAAGAAATACGAATATTTTAATCACAAACGTCTGTAAATTGGTTAAAAAAGAGTCGAAGTTCATTTTTTTATGATTTTGGCCTTTTGGGCAAACAACCACATTTTTCAGCCGTATCAAATACTAAAACTTAAATTATTCAGATTAATTCATTCTCCATTCAAAATTCTACATTTCACAAGAAAATTTTGAATAAAATTTAAAAATAAATATAATTTCTACGTTTAAGTCTCTTTCCGTTGTTAAAAAGTTCAATACTCATATTATACTATTAACAATTGGCTCGAGCAAGAATTTTTTTCCATTCATATATAACTTTTAAATTTTAAAACAACTACATTTTGGAAGCTTTAGAGAGAAAAGACAGGTACCTTATAGTGATAAGTTAATTCAAAAACATTGGAGATGATATTTTGATTAATTTTTCGAATCATATAATTGATTATATTTTCTACACAGTATATGAATTTTTCACCCAATAAATTGGATAACAAAAATATTGAATAACCTTAATTGAAAGCGCAAGGTTCACTTTATCAAAGATTTTCTAGATGGGATGCCATATTCTTGTAACTAGCAATAATTTCTAAATTAGAAGCAAAAAAAGAATAATGAGATAATCACGAACATCATAAATCTTCTGATCAGTCTGAATATTTTTGCACAATTTCGTGATAGCTGATAGGTATTCCTAATGAGTGGAACGATACGTTAAATAACACAAAATTTTGAACAAATGCCAAAAATAATAAATTCCTTTTATAGGTACACTAATCTTCGAAAACTAGTTTTTTGTTTTTTTTTTCGATGAAAAACTTTTTCAAATATAATCAACAAGTAGGTACTTCCTCATGTAATGCTTTGAGTCGGGTATGTAATTTGAATTAGCCAAAATCATATATTAAATTGTGCACAAATAAGTAAAATATAAACTTATGTTAGAATTTGTTTCAAAATATCTCTAAATACGTTATATTTTCCGAGGACAGAAGTCATGAAATTTGACCTTTTCCAGGTAGGTAGTACACACCTACCTACTTCAAAAAATTACCCGAATATAATTTGTGTAAAATTGAAACAAATATTTTTTATGTACAAGCTGAAATTCTTAAGAAAAAAAAAACACAAAAACTGATTTTTCCATAGAGTAATAGTTGTTAAATTTTTTTAGACTTTGGTTTATTGAATCGTCTCGAATTCTTTACCAACATTTTTGAACTTCCTGTAGTTTTGAAACTGATTCGTTCCAACGCACTCTCGTCTGGTACAACAGTGAAAAAGTATTATATTACCAGCACCAAATTTGAATAATCTTACACGAGAAGCTCAAGAAGAGAGAGAGAGAGATAAAAAGACAGGTAGATAAGCGCAAAGAGTGAGAGATAGAAACGAAGAAAGAATGAAAAAAAAATCCTCACAAAAAACTTTACATATATACAAGGCTAGTATACGCTAGCTAGATGATATTATAAGAAGGATATTGTGCGGGGATGTTTGCCAGCAGTTATGAAATGCCCTCAAGGGTCAAAGAATATGGACAATAGCCGCCGTTAGTTTTTAATAAATGTGTATACAAATGTGCATATATATATATATATACACGCACATATACAGGTACACATACGCGCACACATACATGAAATTGGAAAAAAAAAGAAGAAAAAAAGGGCGAAGAGCCGATGCTTTACAATGGAAATTGCAGGGTCCAGGCGTCAGTTGCGGAGAGTACGTTCCCATAGTGTATGTCTCTGCGAACCATAATAAACGCGGTTATGTCCCTGTCTGCAAATGACTGGACAATAGTGGTACCTAGCCGTACGGATTAATAAGGGCACCTATAAGACCATTCTTTTTCTTTTATTTTCACGGTTCTCTTTCTCCCTTCTTTAAAATAATTTAAAACTGTCTTTGCTGTGCTTCGTTTCCCAAAAGTATATTCGTACCGCTTTTTTCTTTCTTTTTTTCTTCTGCATAAATCCGAGTGTACTTGCAACTGTCTTGTCAGTGGTACCAAAGCACCATACCAACAGGTAAAGTCACCCAAAATAAATTGACGCAGAATGCTTAATTCGTGAATATTTAGAAATTTCAACGCGATTATGAGCAATTTTGAAGGCTCTGTTTCAGCGAAATGGGGAAAAAAAAATTACCTCCTTAACCAAAAAGAAAAATGGAATTATTTCATGAACAATATTCATTGCGCATTAATATCACTAAATAAATGGAATAAACTCCAACAGAAACAAAATTTGTCTATTTTCAGAAAATATTTCGAAATCATTGGCTAACTTAAGCGTCACGATGAAAAGAAGTGAAAACAAATCCACGACCTGTTGAATCTAGCCAATTTTTTCGGCATTTTCAATTTTACGGATTAGTTAGCGTTGGCGAACCAATAAAATCAAAATGGAATATCCTTTCCAGAAAATCTAAGGTTTACTTAGAAAAAAATTTAAGTTTTCAAAATATGAACTATTAATTCGAATCATTTTGTTCGAGAAGAAAAAAAACAAATCGATAGATTTTTAAGTAAGAAAGAACAATTTCTAACGCGAGAAATTCTCTTACCTTTAAATTACCTGATGCTAATGTTTTTATTTTTTTTTTCGTCAAGAAAAAAGGTATATGAATAAGTTATATTTGACTAAAATTTTCTCCGAAATATGATTTCGTATTTTTCTGCAGGATTTTCTTAAATAGAAACAGAGTTTTATTAAATTTTTTGAATATATAGTCGCAGATACGGAAAGAACTTCGATCAGTTTTTTTTTTTTCATTCGTCTGGTTTTACAAAGATATTGAGTGAAATATTATGCTCTATGCCAAGGAGAAATATTTATAGTCATACACAGAATCAAAGATAAATGATAGAAGAATAGGACACTGTCGGTTTAAGACAAAAATTATTGTTTGAAAAAATATTGTGAATTCTACACTTGAAATAATCTAGTTAGAACCGATTACTGAATAAATTGATTTTTAGTTGTTATTTCAACACCGGCAAAGATTTTACTTACCTTTCTCGATATCGTTTAGAAAAACTTCAAGAACGTTCAAATAAAACTATAATGCTAATTTTATTCTAAGAAAATAAATAAGCTACTTAATATGGCAATGGAAACTTGAGCCTTTTTCGCTTCACGAGTTTGAGGCAGGTGGTGGGCGGATTGATACTGAACAGATCAAACCCTAAAAGACTTATTTTCAAAGGTAACTAATTTCTAAAATAAAATAAAGAATAAATAAACTAATACTTAAATGAATAAATAAACTTAATAAATAAAAAAGAAACAACAACCCTGGGCCATGAACCATAAAGTCAATCATAACCAAATTTGAAAGCATGTTAGAATTGTTTTTAATAATAATGTTTGTATCAAATTTTGTGGCTATTGCTTGAAAATTACTTATTTTAGAGCCACTAAACATAGACGTACCAGGAAATCAACCCACACCAAATTTAAATCGTCTTGTCCTTGACTTTATGCTTTAGTATTCATGTTTGATCTAAACTTCATGGCTATCGAATAAAAATTGAGTACAGTACCGTTTTAACAAGAATTGTAAATATAATTATGTCTAAGTATTATATGTATACAAACATACATATATATATATACACACACATATAAATATATGAATATATGAATTTCCAAAAATGGTATCAAAATTTTTCTTTAGACATAAAACGAAGAAAGGAGTGATTTTCATCCAGGGGTGCTTCCACGAGAGCGAAATTAATGAGTAGATTTTCATAGAAAACTTACTCAAAAATAACTGTTTTTTTTTTTTTTGAGGTTAAAAAGATGATATTAACGTTTGCTAGATAGGCTATTTTGGATGAAATATCTGAGAACTATGTCATACATATTTTTTTGCCACATCGTTCCCAAAAGTAAGTTTTTTGACGCGCTTTGGTGGAACAAAAATTAGCAAATTTCAGTACAAAGTCAAAAAATTATTTTTAGCACACGCGCAATTGCAACTTGAAATTTTCGCACATCTCACCGAATTTCTTGCATGGGTTAGCTACTTTCTCAGTTTTTATTATTTTTCGCTAGGAACTAAAATATACCATATTTTTCAAAAACATTCTAAAAACAAGCAAACTGCAAAAAATGATAAAAAAATTTTTTTTGTTTAAAAAAAATAAAATTATTAATTATTATTTGATCTGAAAAAAGAATTCATCGCCACTTTTTGGGGGCAGTGGAGGGTGTTGCAAAAAATAGAGTGTGACACACGTGTAAAGTATGTGATTGATACTCGAGTGATGGCTCGTGCAGCAAAATTCACATCGGATCAAAATCACCTAATTTTTCCACTCGTATCACAAATAACTAATATAAAAATGCGACAGAAGCTACTAATGTGTAAAATAATTTTTTACATGCGATTATAGTTTTAGTTCTTTTTCAATGGAACAAATTTTAATGTTTTCGCTATTTAAATTTGACGGTTTAACGGAATTGGAAAAATTCTAAATTCATAGCCAGATCATGCCTGTATGTGCCTGTTATTGCAGCCTAAAATAAAACGACTCAAAAATCTCTATCCTCAAACAGTCGCGAGTGTAAAAAACTATTTGTTATCACTTGATTGCAAGGATCGAATAAAATTTAAAATTTAGGAAAAAAAATTAAAAAAAAGAAAAGAAAAAATGAAATTAGCTATTCTATAATATTACTTTATTTATATGAACGTTTAGGAAATTAGAATCAGGGGTTGAAAAAGTACAAAACTCGTCAATTCGAGACGTTAGATGACCGTTTAGCAAAGAAAGTTTAAGAATACATTTTTTAACATTTAATGCAAATAAGGACGCTATTTATTGAACTACTCATTACAGAACCTACAAGGTAGTTCCAGATTATCACTGGAAAATATTCTTGTTTCATTCCTATTGAGCCATGTTGAAAAAAAGATACCTTCAAATTTTACTAAGTAACTCTTACACTGTATCGGACACGTTCGTCCAACAACTAAACAAAAATAATATGATGCTTTTCGCAAAATAACAAAAATGACGGAGAAAATTTCAGACATTTAAATAAAAACATAGGATATTCCAGATTTTCGAAAATAAATTACAGGATTTTTATTTTAGATTTTTGGTAGTTTACATATTTTTTTAATGTGGGCTTTATAAAAGTCTTCTACCCAAGGATTACCTAGTTCTTTATGACACACCGCTTCACAAAATTTAAAACCTTCGTTCAAATAATTCCTGACCAATGCATCGGCCCACACATTTAAGATCATGTTTCAATTCACAAATAACCGTTATAAAAGCTAAAAACAAAAAAAAAAAAAATAACATAATGTAATACCACACCACAGCAGGATAAAACTAAGACTTTCAAAAACAACTATAATAAAACAAAAATTAAATAGAAAATAAAAATTAATTGATTCCTTCGGGGAGTGGATCATCTCTGGTTCTTTAGCTGATATTTTTAAATCAATATACCTATTTAAGATTGGTTAAACCGTTGCAGCTGACCGACTATGACAATATCGAATATACTGTGAAAAAATAGTTGTGGTCAAGTTATAGTAGGTAAATAATTTTATATCCGACGAATGTAAAAATTTTGCTAAAATTTGCTAGTACCATTGGTCATTTAGTTAGTTTGGAGGAGAAAATACGTATGCACGATACGAATGATAAAATAAATTTTGGTCTTTTTTCTTACCTGACGAAGTGTACAGTTTTCACGGTGCTAAAAGTGGCTATAAATACTCAAATGCTGATAAAGTAAAACCGTGAAACCAAGAACTGGACATTGAACGAGCGTGAAATTTTCCTAAGGTTATTTGGAATTATGCACTCGCACATTGTGTAGATACTATAATAATCTACAGTAGAGTTTGAAAATTTATTTAACTTGGAGAAGAAAAAAAAAAACAGGAACACCACGAATATAATCACAACAGGATGTGAGGAAGTGAGTAAAAATTAATATAAGCGTTCAAATTACCTGTCGAATTTCCAATTGGCACTCTTTTTTTAACTACACATATTTCGGGGCATTTAGAAATAATATTTTATTTTCAAACACCAGTAAGTTAAATGTCACTTCCCAAAAGGATGAGACAAAAATTGAAAACGGCTCACTAAAATTCACAAACGATGAGAGATCGAACGAAGAAATAAACGAGAAAATAGCACCACGAAAACCGAATCGTTAAACTTAAGAATCATAAAAATTACTAAACGAGTAGCTTGAAAATAATTCAAGAAAGAAAATATATTAAATTAACCGAAGGCGATTTTCGAGAAAAAAAATAATCGACAAATAGGAAAATCGATAAATTTGGCTAATCGAAATAAAATAAATAACCGAGTAAAATAATTTTGTTTAAATTAAATTATTTAAAAAAAATATATAACAATGAAAAAAAACGTAACTTCAACGACGAAAAAATTGTAAAGAGGAAAAACAAAAAAGAAAAAATTTTTCTACAGAAAAAGGTAAACGGACGTACCAAGGTTACTGGGTTCAGTTCAACATAACCAACACAAGAAACTACACTGATAAGGAATGAATTTTTTTAATTTCGCGGGTTTATTTCTTCAGGTAGCTGCGACACCTGTACTGGAATAAGCCGGTTTTGTATATGAGAAGAGAAGAAATCTACAGGTCCGCCTTATTTCCTTACTTTAGCTTATCCGTTTTACAAAAAGAGTTTGGCTTCATTTGCTTGGTGGTGTGCTGCCGCTGGTGCAAACGCTGGCGCTGATGCCGCTGCTGTTGTTGCTGCCACTGCTTGCTGCTACTACCACCGTCGTATTTTTCTCTCGTCGAATCTCAGGTGAGACCTAACCACTTCCCCTACTGTCGCTTATTCTTATTCTTTTTTTTTTTCTCAAAACCTTTTTTATCTTCCACTTTTCGTCTCCTTGTGTTTTTTTCGTTTTTTTTTTAACCCCTTCATCCTTTTAGCAAAACGTTGTTTATAATCCAATAGTTTTTATTCTCTCTATTTTTTTTTTTTTTGGAGTTCCTTTTTCGTTCCTTTCAATTTAAGATTTTTCTTTTGTTTTAAAAGATTTTTTTCTCTATTTTTTCGTCGTTGTCTACACGTTTAGAATATTTTTATCGTTCATCTTTTTGCAACAGGTTTATTTATTTTTTTTTGCTTATAATATTTTCGAGGTAGATACGACATATTTTATCAATATGAGAATTATTTTCAATATTTTTTCCTTGTTTAAAAAAAATTATCCGAATAAATTTTTTTTTTTTTGAAATATTACCAGTTTATTAAATGACGGACAGTTATCCATTAGAGATCGAGTAAAAAGTTATTATAAAAGCACCGCTAATGAGTGCACTGAAATTTCGGTTTATCTACTTGCCTTTCATTGTTAAGGCTTATTATGTTTCTATACTACTATCGATAATGGATCGTATTATCGCAACGTGCTAGACGCTAATTAATAAATTTAAAAGTAAAATAAATAATTGTTTTGTTCTCTATATCTTGCACGATCGGGAATGATGAGCAATTTTCATTTCAGTGCAGTCGACTAGCCTTTTTCTGTCATACCAAAGTTTATCCAAGAAAACCTTCCCTTCTTTGGGATGATTTGACGTAAAACTGATCTTTTTATGATCTCCTTCTCCTGCTAAGTAGTTCGCCTATAGCGACAGGAACACATTTCAATTGAAGAAGAAAATAAAAAAAAAAAGATAAAATGTACCTAGAAAGTAAAGGCTAAAAAATTATGTATTTAATTTTTGGTTAAAATGAGTTTATTTGAAAACAAAATGAATTGGCTAAGTTAAAAAATAGAAAAAAAAATCCATTGCTATAAAAAGGTACCAATGCGCCTAAGTTTCATGCGGTGGAAAAAGAACTCCTGGAATTATATCATTATTCTTCCAACTACTGAAGGTTGTCAACAGATCGCAGCAGTGAAACAAACAATAGAAATAGTTTGGGTATACCTACGAATACTGGGAGGCATCAGAATAACATTATAAATAAATAAAACAGTAAAAATTGTTTTAATTGGGTGAAAATTTCTAATGTTAAATAATTATTTGTTTGTTTGTTTTTTTTTTGTTTTTTTATAAATTTGCTAACTGTTGGACTCTGGGGGCTTGGAGTCCGTTGAAGTATGAGGTAGATGAACAATTAATTTAACACCAGAGAATAATTAAAAGAGAAAAACACAAGTACCGCACTAATAAATGAATTTAATTATGAGAGAGATAATCACATGTATGGACACAACTCACGAACTGAACAGATAGACAACGCAACTGAATAGGAACTGGAGAATGACGATACAGTGTTACCAACTAGTGATTGAACAATTAAATAATGTACCGACACTCCCTCCTTGTTCAATTACGACGTTGAAAATATGAAATACATATGAAATGCGTATTATATGATATATAAGGTATGGTGATTGAACAATGTATAATGATTAAAAAGTACATAGTGCGATAAAAGAAAAATAGGAGAAAACATTTTTCATGAAAAACTCCTTATAGATCAAAAATACAAAAATTCAAAATCAAATAACAATAAAATTGTTATACAATATAAATATTAGTTAAAGAGGAAAACTTTATATTACATAAATAAAAACCTCTTTCGCCGAATGAATTATATGTATATATATAAAGATATATTTAAAGAAAATTAAGAGGAAAAGGTTTATCCTTTTTATCTGTGAATTTATTGTATATTTATGTAAAAAGGATAAACTAAAAACCTCTTGGTCCACCAGTTGTGTAGAGGAAAATCTACAGGAGTAGATGAAAAACCTCTACGATTTTATTTATATTTATTAAAAAGGTATATACAAAAGAGTATAGAAAATATCATGAACATTTCATTAAATTGCCTTAAGCCACCATAAGACTTCTTAATGAAATATTGTTCAAGATGTATAAATATGTATATGTTTAGTACTCCATTATATTCTTCCTAAAATTTATCATATTCTCCGTTTGTGTTATAAGTAAAGTTATTGTAGGTTAGTGACCTCAACAAATGTAAGAAAGAATAGAAAAATATAATATATAGAACTCACAAAATACATAATTAGGAACATAAATGCAGACAAACGAAAATATATACGACATCACAGGAAAAGACAATAAAAAATCATAATAAATCTTAAGAATAAAAATAATCAGGGGTTCTGGATCATTCTAGAGATCGCCGTTTTTGTATTGTTTTTAATCTGAAACAATATACTAGGTATTACTATCTAAGAAAATATGTGTGAGTATATGTATATATGTGTTTTATTTAATTTGTTAGTTATGATATATGTTATTTATTTCTCCATTATGGAATGATAGATGCTGTCCTCACAGTTTAATATTAATCTAGTAAATTTTTCAAAACTCCCAATAGGTAGTGGTTTAGTAAAAATATCAGCCTCTTGTTCTTCTGAAGAAATTTTTACCAAAATAATTTCACCAAGTTGTTGACTTTCACGTACATAATGATATTGTGTATGCAAGTACTTTAAACCTGGTGCTCCTACCATCTGAGCTCCGTCTATTGACGATTGACTGTCACAATAAATTTGTGCAGGTAGAAATGAGATACCTATAATTTTCTCCGTTATTTCAGCTTGATTAGCTAACTCTTTGGCTAACTCACTCATTGCTACATACTCCGCTGCACACGTAGAAGTTGCTACTCTCCGTTGTTTATAACATTTCCACATTATTGTGTCTCCAAATAATTTAATTAAATGTCCTGCTGTAGATGCTCCTGTTTCAGGACAATCACCCCAGCTAGCATCAGAATATCCTATAATATTATCGTGTTTTCCATTATAAGTTAGACCTAGATTTTCAGTATATTTTAGGTATCTGAAGATTCTTTTTAACTCCTGTATATTCTCTTCAGTTGGATTACCTTGACACCTACTCATTAGGTTAACAGCTAAAGCTATATCGGGTCTTGTTCCACCAGTTAAATATAACAAGCAACCGACTGCTTCTCTAAATGGATATTTCTCTCCTGTTTTATTTAAGTTTTTAGGTTCATAATTATTTTCATTCCTCCTTTTTACTTGCCTGGTTACCATAGGCGTTTTACAAGGTTTACAATTCTCCATTTTAAATCTCCTTAATAATTTATTAATAAATCGTGTTTGTTTTAACTCCATTTTATTTTGACTCCTGTTTCTACTAATTTCACTACTTAAGTAATCCTGGGGAGTTCCCATATCGGAAAACTTAAATATTTTCCTAAATTTTTCCTTTAATTGTTCAATCGAAATTGAACAATTTCCAGCTATGAGAATATCGTCTACATAGGCTAGAAGGATTATAAATTTATCTCCGTTTTTCCAAGTAAATAAACATGGGTCCTTTACGTCACTATTTAAGCCTAACTTTTTCATCTCCGCTGTGAAAAGTATATTCCAGCTTTTAGGACTAGTTTTTAACCCATAAATCGATTTATTTAATTTACATACCTTGTTTACTCTTTCAGAGGGATCAATACCTACTCCTTCTGGTATCTCCATATATATAGGTCCAGTTATTTCTCCATGTAAAAATGCAGTTTTAACATCCAGTTGGCAAATCTCCAAATTGTACTTATTTACTATCGCCAATAAATTACATACAGTTGCCAATGGTGTTACTGGAGCATATATTTCCAGTAAACTGTATTCTACTTTATCTTTAAATCCTCTTCCCACCAGTCTTGCTTTATATCTCACATCTCCTGTTGGCTCCGGTTTAACCTTAAATAACCACCTCGAATCTATTATATTTGGTTTCTCTCCATTCTCATCAACTAATGGTCTATCAACTATAGTCCATACATCGTGTTCTTGGAGCGAGTTAATTTCGTCTTGAATGGCTTTTCTCCATTATAGGCTAGTGGATGAGTTAATTGCCTCCAAATATGTTTTGGGGTCCTCATTCACTTTAGCCATAGCCGTATAAACAAACTCGTCTAGAACTTCATCAAGGTTTTCAGCTTCGATCCATTTAGGATCTTCAGTATTAAAAGCTTCAACCTTTTGTCTCTTTTCTCCAGTTAATCGCTTTGACTTTCTCCTTTTCACTCCTTTACTTTCCTCCTGTTTATCCTCCGTTTCATTCTCCATTTCATTCTTATTATTAAAATCATTAAACCAATTAATATCTCCTTTTTCAATTTTCTCCTGTTGTTTATATTTACTCCTATACACCAGTTTCTCATTAAATCTTACATCTCTCGACTCAATTAAGGATTTAGTTTCTGGACACCATAATAAATAACCAGATCGGGTATATCCAACCATTACAGTACAGATTCCCTGTCCTGAAAATTTAGTCTCCGGTTTTCTTTTGACCTTTGAATATGCCAAACAACCAAATCTCCGTAATTGATTAAAATGACAAGGTGCACTTGGTGCAAATTTAGTCAAAGGTATATCATAATTTATAGATTTGTGTGGGGTACGATTGTACACGTAAACTGCTGCTTCAACAGCTAAATCCCACATACTCTTAGGTAACCCTGAATCTGCCATTAAAGCTCTCACTCTGCTTTGAATGGTATTATTGAACCTTTCAGCCACACCGTTATGTTGGGGTGTATCAGGTGGTGCTAATTGGAGATCGATATTTTCCTTTTCTAACACCTGTTTTGTATATCCTCCTGTACACTCCGTTCCTTGATCAGATCTCAAATAACACACCTTAACATCTTTCCCTAATAGATTTCTAGTGCTCCGTATAAATGTTTCTAAACATTCGCCAACTTCAGACTTTTGTGTCATAGTATATGCTTGTGCATACCTAGAATAGTCATCAATAAATACTACTATAAATCTCCGTTTAGCTGGGAATGTAGTGGGTGATATAGGACCCATTACGTCAGAATGAATCATTTGTAGTGGGCGCTCAGCTCTCCACCTTGGTTGATTAAAGGGTAATTTTGTAAGGTTACAGACTGCACATATTTCACAATATTTTATTATTCCCGTAAATTTAACTCCTTTTAACTCCGGTTTAGTTTGCGCCAATTTCTTTAAATATTTTTCTGACACATGGCCTAACTTGTAGTGCCAGTGCAGTTCTAAGGGTATAGACTTATTCACTCCAGTAATGTCTAATATCATAGGTTCGGGAATTTCCTCAATATTAATTACCTTTCGATCATTCTCAGGGTTTTCATTGTCAATCATACTATCGCCTTTATTATTATCATTTACTCCCTCCATTTTGGACTTTTCTAAATTATAGTTATCATCTATATTATTGTCATTATTATCATTATTATTATTATTATTATTATTATTATTATTATTATTATTATTATTATTATTATTATTATTATTATTATTATTATTATTATTATTATTATTATTCCCCGTTTTATTTTGTTCGGTTTTACTGTTATTATTACCTATATGTATTCTATTAGTATTATCTGACATTTGTACCGGCGAACAATTCTCTCTTTCTCCATTACATATATTTTCACCTGTTTCTTCCTCTTCTCCCTCCGAATTGTTTGCGGGTATGACGTCAATAACATGAGCAGAATTCAAATATAAATGACGAGATAACGCCGGTGTCTCGTCATCATAATCTACACTATCATTAGTAAGATCAGTCACCAGTTCCATATGCCAAAATGGTTTTTTATATTCTCCAGAAAAATAGGTCACCCTCTGATCACCATTTACCACTTGAAAGTTTTGATTATTTAAAATTACAGTAAAACCTAGATCTACCAATTTTCGTACTGAAAACAAATTTTCAGATAACTGAGGACAACACCTAACATTATTAAACCTAACTTTATTACCAAGTAAATCTCGAGTAAGTAAGTCACCAGTTAACTCACAGGACAACGTCGAGTCTACATGGGCACTAAGCACTTTTTCATTATGGGGTTTTTTATTAACAAGTGTGACAGGACTGAAAATAATGTGTTGAGTTGCCCCACTATCCGACAAAAACGATACTTTATACACAGGTTTACCTGAAGGATTTTTCTGAGACGACGTCGAATTATCAGCATCATCCAGATCCAACAGGGTCTCCTCCTCAGAAGTGACCATCAAAGCTGAAAATTGCTCCAAGTTTTGAATGGTCGAATAAGGTGAGGGGCTAGGAGGCAAAGGAATATTGAGGCATTCCTCCCAATCAGAGGTCACATACATATGTTGCAAAATACCAGATGATTGAGGAATGTCAAATTGAACATCCACTTCAATATTATCTAAAGTCGAGTCATTTTTCACCTGTTCAGCCTTAAAATTGTTAACTTCGACCAACGCATATTTAGCCTCCGTTTGATCATCAGTAATTTTTGTGTCCTTCACCTTTCTATCTACCATTTTACTTTTGCCACCCCTTCCACGCCTGTTTGAGGGTGTTCCTCTAAAAGGTTTAGCTACTCCTCCAGTCGGTAGTTTAGGTTGTGGATTAACAAATCCGCTTCTAGGTGGTGCAATACCACGATACGAGCTACGCCCTCGATAAGACATGTACCTATCTGGCCTACGACTATTATAAAATGTGCGTCTGTACCTATCATTTTGTGAGACTATAACAGGTCTCATCTTCCCTAACTTAGTATACGAAGTGGCACTGTGCGTTGATGTAACAATTTCACAGTTGAAGCACATTTGGCCTTCAACTGTTGGGTTAGAACAAGTGTTGCTCAAATGACCATAACCCTAGCAATTGAAACATCTAGCACCTGGACTTATTCTACTGTTGTTTATAACACCAGTTTGCGCATGTAATTGTCTAGTAAAAACGACATTGACTCTTGTTGGTCCTGCCAAGCCCCTATTCGAACCTTCGTTTTGCCGTTCCATCTGTCTATTTGCCTCGGCCGACTCAGTAATTTCCGCCAACGTATTCTCTAAAAACACTATCCTATCTTGCATTTCCTGAATTAAAACAGGATTCCTCAACCTAGCTTCCCTAGCCTGTTCTTGTCTCATGGATTGCTGAAACGCCTTTGCAAGTTCCATGGCAATACTCCTAACATTCGCCTCTTTGGAGGTAGACTGAATGTCTTCCTCATTTGTAGGTTTGGCAGCCAGAGCCTGTTGGGTTGCCTTGCTCACCATTTGCTTTGAAATTTTAGGGATTTTATATTGGGAAGTAGGTATTGGTTTTGCGATAGGTTTAGGAATAGAGATTTTGGGTACTGTGGTCTTGGCCTTAACAGACTGATCAAGCTTCTTCCGAGGAGTCTCCCCTTTATTTGTGGCGGAAGCTTTTGATCTATGCACTGGTGTTGTTTTAACTAGAAGGAATAATTATACATGATACCGCATTAATTAATGTGACGTCACATTATTATTCCATCCGTTCAGTAAATTATTTGTGAAAAATTTAAATATATATTGCGACCTCGAAAGAATCGTAAGATCTCACCCGTGGTTCCTTTATTTTTATTCTCTAAAAGACGTTTTTCAGTTTCTAAGTCCACCTCTACATCAACCTCCATATCCTCACTTATCGATATATTTTTGATATCATTCTCAGAGATGTAGGGTTCATCACGATCAGATTCGCTATTATTATTTTCGTGAAAATTACGGTTGCTTGAATTTTGACCGCCACTTTGATTGTGGCTTTGCGTGCCCAATTTTTCCCCGGATTTAGTTTTAGGCTTTCTACCATTTGCCATTTTACTAGGTAAAATATACAAATGTTTAAGCTCATTGTAATAAAATATTTGATAAAGGAAAGGAAAATATATGGAAAATAAATAGATATATAATATTGTGATAAGGTTTGGTTCTAAAGAAATAATAAATCCGGTAGGCTCTAGTCGGGTGAATCAACGCCAGGTCAACAATTAACAGAAAAAGGAGCACGGCTCATGCTTCTGAACTGTGGGTCACAAACTTCGCCACTCACAGCCCGAAACACCACCTCCTTTAGATACATGGAACACACATGTATCCTCCAAAGGCAGTTAGTCGACTGTACTTCCGTCCGCGAACGCAACGTCCTTCCATACAGCCAACCCACAACCAAAGATCGTGTGGATCGAGTACTTAAAAAGACTTTCCTTCTAGTATATATTTAAATTCACCAAAAAAAATATTCAATATCCTTCACACTACTCCGTTTATATGAGCTGTAATGGTATTTGAGTACTCGATCCGTACCATTATATAAATATAAGAATAAATAAATAAATAAATAAATATATTCTCCGTTTCGCCTTTCATAAATTTTATCGAGGAGACCAAATTACGCATCACCATTTTTCTCCGTCACAAAAAAGCAACCAATTAAATCAGATAAAACGGAACCAATAATTTCGATAACGACGGTCCCCTAACTATCGATATTTAATTTTATTTATACTCGAGTTTTAGAAAAATCACATATATCTCTTCCTATTAAGGCACATGAAAAATATTATTACACCCCTTTAAAAATAATATTATTAAATATTCATATATATATATATATATATTTAATTATGCACGAATATTTGTAGAATTATTCTCCGTTCACTCCATTATTATTTATATTATCCTTTTTCACCAGTCTTTTTATTTATTCCTTTTTCTTAAGTCCTTTTTAAATTTCCTCTTATATAATTATACGTATCAATATCGAAGCGGAAGCCATGATCGAAACTATTTGCTCAAATAATAATTAGTAAAATTGAACCAAAGCTTAAAAACATCATTGTCTATCATGACAAAATTCCAAAGAAAGTAAGAAAAACTATTTACTGACTCACCAATCTGCTTGATATTACCTAAATCTGATATAAATTCTTCTAAAATTGACGACGAAATATATGGCCGACAAGAAAAATATGAAAAAGAGTGCGAAACAATTAATAAAATACACGAAATAATTATGAATGAACAGAAAAGGCGAGAACAAAATTCGAAATAAAATGCGAAAATGAGTAAAAATTCGAAGGTTTTTGCACTAAAGCTTATTAACACTAATAAAATATGCACTAACGCCGACTGAACAAAATACGTGTTTGCCAAACCAAGAACTGACAGTGAATGACTAAATGCGTAATAATATGAGCCTTGAAGTGAGCAATCTCAAATATAGCAATATATGTGTCATCAATTACCTCCAAATGATAGATCACCAATAAAAATCATTGAGAAAATAGTTCGATCACAATCCTAGCTTCTAATTGGCCATCTCCATTTCTTTTGTTTAATTTTTACTCCGTTTCCCATAATTACTCATACGCCATTTACTATATATATATTTATTCATCAAGGGGCAATAAAAATTCTCACATTATTACGTTCATGCATTTTGCCTATATCCAAAAATGAACGGAACTAACTTATTCATTGACACACAATATACGTTTCACCAGATAAACTCCTTTATATATATTTGTGTGTGTGTGTGTGTGTGTATGTATAATTCCCCATTCTCTTATCTATACTATTTGCCTTGTCACCATCTACTATTACGTTTCTGTCTTGCCAATTCTCCGCTCACCTCTTCCAATATGTACATGTATACGTCATCTCACCCTTTAACCATTGTTATACACCTGTTTTTTTTTATTCTCCAAATTAAAAAGATCGCCTTTACATCTTCATTTTCCCCGTTTCAAATGAAGACTGACGACTTAAATAAATAAAATGACTAGACTTTACGCCATATCTGTTCATCTCCATTCACCTAGAAATTTCTCCATTTAAATAACAAACCAAAAGGATCGATCAATTATAGTGTACACTTTCTGATTTACGCCTGTTATTTTGTCACCTGTCATTTAATAAAATTTACGCCACATATCACCAATTAAAAATTACGCACCACACAATTAAAATTTCACGCCACACAATGAACAACTTACATGCCAGACAATAAAATTACACACCACACCATAGAAATATTACGTGCCTCATACCTTGCTGTCGACAGCCTTTTATCACGCCATTACTTGTACATCACCACTTAATTAATTATCACATCACCACTTACTTTACCATCACATCACCATTTAATTATCACGCCAATTACAAACACCATTACGAATACCATTAATAAATAAATAAATTTCACATACCCATCTTCTTTTTCGCGCCTACTCCATACTTACAGAATTCGAGTACCATCACGTTTTTATACCTCTGGAACTGCTGTCTTCATTTTTCGCGAGGTACCCGGCGCCTCCACCATGTTGGACTCTGGGGGCTTGGAGTCCGTTGAAGTATGAGGTAGACGAACAATTAATTTAACACCGGAGAATAATTAAAAGAGAAAAACACAAGTACCGCACTAATAAATGAATTTAATTATGAGAGAGATAATCACATGTACAGACACAACTCACGAACTGAATAGATAGACGATGCAACTGAATAGGAACTGGAGAATGACGATAAAGTGTTACCAACTAGTGATTGAACAATTAAATAATGTACCGACACTAACAAACAAGTTTTTAAACGTATTTCCTTCTTTCAACTAAGTATAGCTACCAGTTTAATTTCACTTATGATATTGCGCAAATTTAAAAATTAAAATAAATTATAGTAAAATGCAAGTTGGTTATGTATAATGTGTTTCATATTCTGTTAATTTCAACTCAGCAAAAATTTCGGTTTTACAAGGTAGATGATTGAGGTGATAGATCATAGATTGATAGCCGCACAATAATTTTTCGATATATGCTAAAGCCAATAATATTTTTCTACTTAAAAAAAAAAACTTTAATTAATTTTAATTTAAGTATGCTATTTTTTCAAAAGTAGGCAAGGTAACGTACCTACTGTTCTTTTTAGATAGGTGCTTACATTTATCTCTTTCTTTCAAAATTCGACGTTAATTAAGGTGAAAAGTCATAAAGTACGGTGTGATTTGCGTGGAAATGAATTTAATGATCTAATTAAGTATTAATTAGCTTAAATGAGATTGGTGGATAAAATATCAACATTTCCGATTCATTTCCAAACCTCTTATGACTGGATTTATAATTTTATTTTCGAGTTACCTATTTTATGGTGTGACCACACGATCCAATTGTCGTATTAAATTTGGTTAGTAACTGATGCTATACCCACACTGAAATTTAAAAAAATAATAAATAAATTTTATGCAGACTGAAAGGAATCCACGAACGACATATGAAATCAATAGCGGATCGTCATTTATTAATGTGGTACACATTTCTACTTTCACTACACTGAATTCAGAGTAAATTTGGAAAAAATTATTTTGGTTAAATTTTCATGAAAAAAGGCCAATCACAGAAAGAATACAAATTCCTACAGCCAATCACAATTTCCTCACTAGTCGAAATGAGGGAATATCAATTAAATTAATATCGATATGTAATGTTTTATCATAAAAGTATGAAGGAATTGGTGTTGATCTATATCGATATGATATCGATATGTGTTTCATTTATATTGTTATCATTTTTTCAAACTTCAATTTTCATTAACGAATTTATGAAATGTGTACCACATTAAATGTTCTAGTTCGCTGACACCCTAGAGCGCGTTTTTTTTTGTGGAGGAGGGGAGGAATTCCAACAATTTTATGCGCCAACGATAAATTCACGGAGTTCAGAGTGGAGCTACGAGGTTTCGTTTTTGCTCAACTAATAAATTTGGACAATTTTTGTCTGGATAATTTACCAAAAAATACTAGTGAATTTTTATATTAAGGAATTCGGTCATACTTTGATTTTCTCCTATTCATTTTTGTTTTATTTTATTTTTCGGTATTTGTGTTGGGGATTCCCTCCCACCAGTGGATTAGTGCCTGCATAAAATTGTAATTTATGTCTCATAGCGGGTGTTCCACAATTGACCGCAATATTTCATCAGAGAACAGTCATAGTCAGGGCCGTAGAGAAGAAATTAGGGCTCAGAGAATAAAAATTTATGGGACTCCGAAAATTGAAAACTACATTTTTGCCCATTTTAAAGACAACTTTCAATGGAAATTTAGTTTTTTCTTTATTTTTTTTTATTTTTATAGCTGAAGTTCTGAAAATATTATGTGAAATAAATTGTGGATACAAAATGACGTTTTGCCGTACTTGTAGCTACAAGGTTCTAGTTATGGCTCGTCGATTCAATAGTAGCTAACCCTAAATCAGAAAACACTCATTAATTTTGACTGAGAAGGTATTTTTTGTCTCGTTATATTTACCTCAAGAGACACCTAAAGCATGAGATTCTTTCATTGACTTTCAGATATCCTTTCGAAAAATTAACTCTTTTACGATTTGTTTACCGACTTCGAAAAAAAAAAAAGGAGGAGGTTATTAATTCGATCGGCACATGTTTTTATTTTTTTTGTAATGTTTGTTCCAACATAATTTTTCAACTTAGACACCGATTTTGATAAACTTTTTTTCAATTAACAGAGGATGATCCGATGTTGGTCCCATTATATTTTTTTTGGAATCGATGAGGTAGTTTTAGAATTATTTTTAAATAAAAAACTGTGAGTTTTAAAGTTATATTGCCGCTAACGCTAGAAACGAAAAATCATTCAAGATAATTTTTTTCAAAAAAACAATAAAAAATGCACCAAAAAGAGAAAAATAATTCTTTTAACATTTCTCAAGCAAGATCTAGGTCTAGGGACTGGAATTAAATACTCTCCTTCGTCGATGGCGAACATTTATTGGAATAATTTTAGTTAGACAAGCGAAATATTGCACCAACGCAACGCATTAGCACTGCTCTAAAAGAGCAGGCCTAAAATATTCAATGAATCCACGGAAACAGAGAAAATAAATTAGTCACTAAATTAATTGAAGTTAATGTTATTGACAAATATAGGTACTGTGCAACTTTAAGGAGATAAAAAAATAAAACAATAAAGTATTAGCTTCATTTCTTTACATTGGGAAAGATTTTTACAAAAAACCGTTGGTTAGTTCCCAATTGAACGGATGAAAAGAAAAACAAATTGATCGCTGCTGATACTGCGTTTTAAAACCTAACCCAATTAAAATGTATTTAATTTCGCAAATCGCATTACACAGGTTTTTGAACAAATTCAAGACCTATTACATCCTCACCGAAGGGAAGTAAAAAAAAAAAATTATAAATGATTATGATTACCCGCATGAGTGACGACTGGGCGAATTTTCAATGGGCAGATGTAACCAGAGGAAAAAAATACTAATTTTGTTTCGCGCTTCAAAGGATTTACATTTTTTTTAAATCTTCTTTTTTTTGGCACAATCAGGTTTGAATAAAGTACTTTTTTATATAGGTTATTTCATCAATGATGAATCAATCGTAAAGGGAAAATTGTCATTTTTTGGCAGACAATATGGAAACACGACCTACGGAAAACGCACCAGCAGATTATTTTTTCAACTTATGTTAGTTTTTAACGCAGTGCTCCTTGAATTTCAAGGTCTTCGCTTTTTAATTGAATTTTCTTTAAGAAGAAAAAGTCAATATGCATATAAATGAATTTCTTAAGAATTTTTTAAACAGTTACTTTTTAACGAAATAACTGAATCTAAAGTTTCTTCTCGTCATACAATAAAATGAAACAAATTTATTTATTTATCTCAAAAAAAAAAAAATTAAAAAATAAGTAGATTTTCAAAATACTTAAAAAAATGTTTTCGCTCGCTTCGCTCAAAAAATACGCTTTTCTAATATTGTAATACACCTTCCAAAAATAAATCCCAGATACTAAACCTGATATAGATTCAAATTTCAATATTTTAGGGGGCCCATAAATTTTTTCTCCTCAAAGGTCCGAATTTCCTCCCTACAGCCCTGTTCAAATGATATAATTTTATTAAGTGATTTTAATTTTACAAGCAATATTCTTAGTAGACTACTGTTTCTACAAAAATTTGTTTTAAATTCGGATATATTATGCGTCTATATTTAATGAATTAATAGATGATTCATAAGTACCTAAGTTCTTGAAAAATGCATTAAAAATAGAAAAATTTCGTCAAAACAGTATTTTTGTTTTTATGTTTATTCCAGCATAACTTCTCAACCTGGACACCGATTTTGATGAACTTTTTCTTAAGTGATACAAGACAAAATTTAAAAGAAAAATAGATTTGATAGTTTTTGAGTTATCTTTAAAGTAAAAATTTTTAGTTTTAAATTAATATTGCCGCTAATGTTAGAAACGAAAAATTATTGGAAAAAATTTCTACATCAAACAATCTAATCAACTTCAACAACATAAAACAAATAAAAATGCTCCAAAAAGAGAAAAACAATTCTTTAAAAATTGTCTCAATTAAAATGAAATAAAAAAAAGCGTTTATTGAAATCGGAGTTAATTAAAAAGTTTTGTCATAGAATTTTGTTGATGTATAAAATATACATGGCAAGAGAAAAAAGCGCCGATTTCAATAATTCCAGTCCCTAGACTATATTTTGTTGGAGAAATTTTAAAAGGATTATTTTTCTCTTTTCAGGGCTTTTTCGTTTTTGTTTTTGCTCTTCATTTTTTTCTTTTCAAATCGGTTCTATTTTTCGAAACAAATTATAAATTTATCAAATATTGCTTTTTTCGTTTCATTTTAGTTCCAGTAGATCTTACTGGAGAAATTTAAAAAAAATTATGTTTTTAAATGCACAGTTATGTACCGATCCTCCATTAGACGAACGCGGAAATGGAGTAGGCTATTCCCTCAGAAATAACTTGACTTGTTTACATAATAATTTCTTCAAACCTCCTTACTTTTGAAAATAATCCTAAATTACATTGGTATCTACTCATATATTATTGCTGCTTTCAGTTAAGCTTCTCTTTCACTTTCGTAAACAATGGTTTTGTAATAGATTTTTAATATTAATTGAGGCAATGGTTGTCTTCGCTTAAGAGTATTGTGAAATAGATACTTATAATATAGTAATTTATCTGAATACATGCGATGCTTTTTGAATTAATTTTTAAATTATTTATAGTTCGGAACGACTCCTGAAAACTGGAGCTCAAAAGAATCATCATCTTTTGGTTTTAATTGTTTTGTTTGATTTTTTTCCGTTCATTCAATATCCTAACAAGAAAAAGAGTTTTGGGGGTAAAACTCTTCCCCGAGCTCCAAAAAATCTGAAGAAACAAAAAAGGAAAGGCAAAAAAATGAAAAGGGCTACAAAAATCCGAAAGAAAAATAGGAAAATAAAATTTAAAAGTCACTTTAAAAGAAAGCAAATTCTTTGAAATTGCATCGTGAAGAACATTCACCATAGACGAACCTAAAATTTACGATTTTATCCGCCGTTTATTTGTAGCTATTTATAAAATATTTTTACTCAGTTCGTATTACTTTACTCCCTTAAGTTCCACAACACGTAGGCTGTTCACTTGAGTGGACGCCATTCAACGAAAAATCGTGAAACACGCGAATGATGTGTAATTTATAAAACCTTTTGGTGTGTAAGGGTCACGATTGTTTACAAGATTCTTTACTTCGATTTGTACTTTATTTTTTTGTCTTTCTTGTTCTCGGTTGGCATATTTTCTGTTAATTTTTTTAAATTTCACATTTTTCCTTTTTTTTCTTTCTTTCTTTTTTCTTTTTTTTGTGGACCATAAATTAATGCGCGCGTTTGGTGTACTTTTTTCTTTCATTTTTACGAACGAATAATAATTTGCTGAGGTCATTTACAATGTCAGCGAACGTTAACATTCCGAGAAAAAAATAGCGTTGTGGCTCAGCATGGTCGTGAAATTCAATTATGGCCTCCTGCCTGCATGGTTTTGCAGGTGTTGGCTGACAAAAAGCCAGTCTTAAAAAGGGGTGGTTGAATCCTGTAATTCGGTAACGTCAAACACATTTTATTTAAAAGATTTTGGCATCCGAGTTATGACCAAACGACAATATTAAAATGCGCAAATGTTCGTAATTTAAGCGCATTTCACATAAATGTTCAAAAGCGTTTATAATATGTCATACCTATAGATCAGCGCCTAACTGGAAATTTGAATTGAGTTGGGAATAATCGCCAGCAGCAGCAATAAATCAGTTGCCGAAAATACTACAATTTCGGCTCACTGTTCTTTGTGTACCTCCTTTTGTGAAGGAGTAAAAAGTGGTAACACAAAAAAAAAATTTTCGTAACTGACCCAACCTTATTTTTTAGGTGTGCATATATATTATACTTGGCACTGTGACATTTCGTTTGTGCCACTCATTAGCAATGTTTTTTCAACGTTTCAACTCACAATTGTAGGGCAAGTACGAAGAGTAAAGAAATAAATTCGTTGAAGACGTTATAGGCTAGCGTATGGTCGTTTAATATTGTACTTCGATGTGAGGGAAGAAATAAATGGTTACATGAAGATATGAGAATTTTCGATCTTTTACACAAAATATTCGTGCGTGAACGAAAATCGAGGACCTAATCTTTCATTTGTTGTTTTCTTCGTGAACGTGTTCCAATGAACCTATTCTCCGATTAAATACTGATAAACTTTCCCTATTCGCAATCAAACATATATATGTATACGTACCATAGTCCTAACAATAAAAAAAATTGGGCTACATAATCTATACTACTAATAACCTCTATTTTTTACGATCAGTGTTGACTTATGTTCTCAATGATAAAGTCTAGCTAAAAATCTAACTTTACGTAACACATATATGAAAAAATAGAATTAACACCAAACAAAAAAAAGAAGAAAAAAAAAACTAATGCAGCAATACTTCACTAGAAAACCCAGCGCTCGATATTTATATCGATAGTTATCGATATATTTATATTTCATTGTTAGTTTCAGGTTAAGAAATTACAAAAAACTATCGACAATTAACCATATTTTTAATAAAAATAACAATCTATCGACGTTTTATCGCTAAAAACCGCTTTTCTTGAAATTTTTTGTTTCCAGTTTTTTCGCGAACTACTGAACTGATGATCACCAAACTTCTTTCAGACTTGCCCTCATACAATAGCTATCTTTCGTAAAAATTTCAGCCCTATCTGTTCTGTAGTTTTATCAAAACTATGAACACAAAATTTTTTCCAGAAATTTTTTTTCTCAAGTTTTCTCGGAAACTACTGAATTAATAGGCACCAAACTTCTAAGGAATTTGTATCCATATAAGGAAAGTATATGTAAATTTCAGCCCAATCTATTTTTTCATTTTCTCAGTATCCCGGAAAAACGACTTTTCCAGGAATTTTTGTTTTCCAGTTTTCTCGGAAATTAACTAACCTATAGGCAAAAAACTTCTTTCAGACCTGTTCCAATATGAGAACTATCACTTTTAGAAATTTCAGCTCTATCCACCCAGTAATTTCCTCAAAACCGTGAACACGAAATTCTGAATGATATATAATATATATATACACAGAAAAAAATTAGGTCAAAATGAAAAAATGGTATCAATCGTTTTCTCTTCTCATGAAACGTATAATTTTCATCATCTCCACGCCTAACCCTTCCTTAAGGTCAGTTTTAATATCCAATTCACAAGTAAACTGGGCAAAAAAAATTGCATCAGCAAAATGTACTGGAATTATTGAAGCTTGAAAGCAACGACTCTTCTTTTATCAGGTAGGCTAATATGACAATTTCGTCAAATTTTATTACAGAATTACTTTTTAACTAACCCCGACTTCTATAATTCCAATTCATCTTGCTGAAAATATTCTAAAAGGGTAATTTTTTTGCGCATGTTTTTTCTTTTTTTTTTTTTTTGAAGTTGATTCTATTTTGTAGTAAAAAAATATTTACTGATTTTTTATATCATTTACATCCGTAGTTTCATCAATTTTTCTCTGACGCAAGTAATTTCTTTTAAATAAATTGAAAACTATTTCATAGATTCTGGAAAAAATTTTTAAATTACCCTCTATCGTTAAGAAAAAAAAGTCATCAAGATCGATGCATAAAATGGGAAGTTATGCTCGAACGAATACAAATAATAATATGTTAAAAATCAATTTTTAAAAATATGCTTTTATAAGTGCAAAACGTGTGAAATGAAACCTAGCGAACTCTACTGCACTCACACAGAAATACGTAACCTAATCCGTTATTGCAATCCTATATAAGGGTTTGGTAATGCTCTAGTGGCATACTTGGTAACAATTGACGGATCTATCCATATACAAACCAAAAAAAAAGTTTAAATTTTGTTTTCAAACGGAGTAGTTAAATAAAAGGTTGGTGAAATATTAGCTTTTATTACGGTAATCGAATTCAGACCAAAAACTGCTGAGTTAAAAGTAAAAGTTATAAATTATAAGACCAACTTTGGGGTAAAAATCAATATTACCTAATTATTTCATTATTTTTTTGAAAATTGATTAAATTTTACCTCATATGTAATAAAATTATATAGCATGTGACCTGATTTTCAAAAATGTTTAACTGGAGATCAGTCGCGAGGTATTTCTTAATACATGTAATTTAAAGTGTTTTTTAAGTAAGTTTTAAAAAAATTTACTTATTAAAATTTCTTTAGTATTCAGACCCAGTGGTGGGAGTAGGTACGATTTCGTTTCATAATCCTCTGAGAATTTTTACAATATTTTTGAAAATTCTTTTTATTTTAATATGTACCCCTTTTTGCGTTGAGTCCATTTCCAGGTTTAATTTTGATCGGATGGTTTTAAAATTTAAAAAACATATTCGGATTCACCTAAGGAAGAACACTATTTTTTTTTTAGTCTAGATCCGACGCACAGTCCGTCCAGTAAATCAGTTTTAAAGTATTTTTTACTGACCAGCGTACAGGTCGCAATTTTCAGTCAATAAGCCTAAAATTTAATATACGTTTGTGTTTTATGTAAAGGACAATACCTACCAATTTTGGTGCGGATAGGCCTTACGGTACGTCTGGTAGGAGTGATTTTGTTGTTTTTTTGGCAAATTAATGGCTCTAAAAGGAGTAATTTTCATTCTATTGTCACAAAATTTGGTACAAGTATAAATTTAAAGTATATCTAACACCCCTCTAAATTTGGTTTCTATTGGTATCATAGTTCATTTTCTGAGGCTGTTGGAGGTGCTAATTTTTCATGTTATTTCAATACAAGTTGCAATTCTCTTTCAATATTCACGAAATCTGCCACAAACAGTGCCTCTTGTATAAGGACTAGACCTACCAATTTTGGTTTTAATTGGTCTATTTTTTTACCACTTATCAACTATTCAGTATTTCCGTGTTTTACCCTTCTCATAATGGTCCTGAAAAATTCATTTTCTAGGCTTCATCAAGAAAAACACTAGTTTTAACCTAAAAACAACCCAATCTCAGTAAAAATGTATTTTCGCCCACCCACTCCCGTACATTATATTTGAACAAAGACACTAAAATCTCTGCTAATATTTTCGTAATCATCCCATAGACAAATGCACTATACCTACTTCGTTTTGTAATGTTGGACATGTTTCTTTTAATGACCCAATTTTTTTGTAAAAAGTAACCACTATAACTATTCTTGACTGTTGTACCCATTAATAAAACAAATACATCCGATTTTTTCATTTTTCACTTTTATTTTATTTTTTTAATTTTACATATTTCCTTCCAATAACCGAAACCTCCCTGTAGCGGACAAAATGCTTGGCCCCGCTCGTGCCCTTTATCGAGAGGTTTCACTGATGGTAATAAATTTGAATCAAATTGTAGGACGGTAACATTCAAAATGTTTACAGTAATTTAGTTAAGTACACCGCTATCAGATGCATCAAACTGCAAAGCATTTCTACTTTTTTCTACAAATGACTTTGGTCCGTGAAAATCTCATTTTTGGTACAATATCCAGATGTGGCTTTGAAACTGCTCTTTTCAAACACCCCTAACCCAGTTCATTAATTGCTTGTAAATATCGCAGGCAACTAACCCATCGGCCACCTACTTGACCACTAGCTCGTTTGACCCTTTCCCTAATCGACTTCAAAACCGTTTAAACTACTTTCGTTGCCGAGAAAAACTACACCGAGTACTCGACTGCCGGCTTTTTTTTCACCTCCAGCACGACGCGACGTCTTCGTTTTGGAAACCGACCACAGGAGCTGGGGAACCAACACACGACAAAGAGCACGCTATTTTTTTGCTCTCACCCGTTGTTCTCTTCCACCAGCTCGTTTTCATCGTTCGAGAGAAAAAAAAAATCATTTCCAAAGCCAAGTCCAATACGTTTTTATAACCATCCTTTAATGATGCGTGTCTAAAACTCAGACGAAGCGTGTAATGCACGAAAATCGGTTTCGGTCTGATGCGGTGCAGTGTGGCGGTCCACAACTATAGACAGAGTAAGAGTTTGAGCGAGAGAGAAAGAGCGATGTAGAGATGGCAGAAGGAGAGATGGAGAGGAACAGACGCCAACTACTTACGTAGGTACGCTATTTACCTGTACAGCATGGGGCAAAATATCGCCCAAAGAACGTTTACCGAACAGAATAAAGCAACACAGGCGCACTTTAGTAAGAAAAAAAAAATTCTTTCAAGCCATGTTAATTGGTAAATGGTAATTGGAGTTTTTAGAGACGGAGAAAAAAAAAGAAGAAAAGTAGACAGTAAAATGAGATAAATGTGCGAAGGGAGGAAAGAGAAGACCAAAGCGAGCTTGAGCAAAAATAGGTTGGAACTTTTAAGCATACCCGTACGGCGTTCTATGATTGGTGACCAACAATTAACACGCACGTACGGTATAATATAATAATTTGAAAGTGAATAAGAGTGAGAGAGATAAAAAAATATATAATGATTACTTTTGACCAGCGAAAAGAGAATATCCCTTTGGGGCGCTTTAAGGCGTACATGCTGCAGACCATTGGATACTGCTCTATAGTCTCGTTCGATTCTCTTCAACATCTTGTCCGTCTCCTATCCACTTCGTTGGTAAATTCTGATACATCCACTATAACACGTATACACCCTATTTTTATACCAACATGGTACATTGCTTGTCAAATTTTTCGTTATTTTTTTCTTTGTTATCCATTTTTCTACACATGTAATAGGATTAAGACGTGCAAGTGACGGCACAATCCTTAATAATAATTACGTCAGTTTTTTTTTTTTTTATTCAAATGTTTACGATATAACCTCGACCGCATGTAAGTTTATTTGAACGATGAGGAAATTAGCTGTTAACTGTTACATCACTTACATCGTGAAGAAATCAACGAAATATAGGGACGGGATCGTTTAATATAAAATGCACTTTTAACTGATTTATTTAGATGGGGAAAAGTTTTATCGTACATACCACATTCAAAAATTTAGATGTCGCAAGTTGGAGATCCTCAAGTCTTGAGAGAGGGCAATCAAGCTCATTCCATGCTAACATAATTATACTGCATAGTCCAAAATTACAGGTTTCACTGCATGTGACACTCTGTTAACATCATCCCTCACAGATGCTGCCAAAGCAGCTATAATATCTCTAATCCGAATTGTTCAACCCATAAAGTATGAATAAAAATCTATTTAAATACTGTTATTTCCAGGGACGGTGGCAATAAAGTTTTTTTTTCGTTTCAAAAACACCCATAACGAAAATAAAAAGTCCAACCTACATGTGAAACTATTTCGTAGTGATAGTCGAGATTGAAATAGAGGGAATTCTTAATGAATGAAATAAAAGTAGAAGAAATGTAAAAAAACGCTTCTAAGGGCTAATTTTTACTTACCGACATCTGAATTTAGTACTTTCTGCTTGAAGAAATCCCACCACCAATCCTGGTCCCAGATCACGGTAAAATTTTCATTATGTTATACTTTTACTTATCATTAGTTAATGTTACTTATGAAGAACATTTTTTTAATTATTAATTCAAATTCATTTCGAAATGACCATAAAACCCCATATGTTATTATTAAATTTGGAAAAGAAAAAATGCAATAACGATTAGGCAAAATTTCGAATCCATTCGAAAGCAGCCAAGAAGTAACGCTTATATTCTAAGTGCAAATAATGGCTAACAACGGCAAGGAGTTAAGCATGTCTATTCAGTGTATTCAACATTTCTTGTGCAAGTGCATTCGTGGAAAGTTAGTTCTTTTAATAGTGCCAAAATGTGCGATGCTAAATTGTTTCTTTAAAATGAAAAATGGTAGGCAATCACTTACTCAGCAGTGCGAATTAAAATAATTATAAATGTGTTTCAGTTGTTGCGAAAACTCACCTGAAACAGAAATTAAAAAAATAAAGTTAGTTGCTGAGAAATAAATGAGCTAAATGGTGTCATAAAGAAAATATGAATATGGAACGAATTTTTTAGGTTCAAAAATCTACGTTTACAGATAATTCTACAAATATTAATATACTTTAATGTTAATGAACTATATTTGATTTTATACTGATAAAATTTATGAAAAATACGAATACAGTATTTTACTCAACCAGTTAGCAAAATGAGTGATTATCACGAGTGGCTAATTAGTTGAGTACGATATTTTTTTCAACGAATCCACCAAAAAGAGGATATATTTATTCGATTAAGTGGGTAAACTTCATTCATGAACAAAATTTTGGATATAATTAAATACTATCGAGAAGTGAATTTGGTTGTTTGTGTAAGCATCACCATGTAAAATGGCCCTTTTTCATTGTGATATTTTGCAACTTACGTACGTGTAAACGGTGTTGTGAAGTAATAAACATCAAACAATTAATAAAAAACTAATTTTTACATTGTTTCTACACTTGATGAAGAAATGAAAATCATTTTGGATGTTCCAAACTGACTTGGAAATCTAGTATTTCGCTAATCAACCTCTTTTTGATGTATGAGTTGAGAAAAAATATTTTCATTAGGCTTGTTTCAGATCATCTATATTTTCAAATTTCAAAATAGTTTTGGGGGTCATATTTTGGTGAGATTACCTAGATCAATAGAATATTCTTTTTTTACACGTCATTCAGTACCTATACATAATGTCATTAATGTTTTATAAGACTTTCTCCATTCTTTATTAATATCAATAAAAATTTTCTGTAACCTCTATATCTAGACTTTTGGGTATTGGGTACTTTTTAATCTTTATAAATGAACAAAGATGCGTGCAATAACAATCATGATTGTTGTTTTTCAATTAGAAATCCCACATGACCTAAAAATGATGGTAGGCAGAATTCAAAAATCAAAAAATTTTAAACTTGAATTTGTAATGATTTCCAGTTATCTAATGAATTTCTCGGAAGTAATGAGATGAGCCAAAGTAAAACGTGAAAACACAATTATTCTATTTTATAGACCGTGAGAGTTGACAACAAAACTGACGTTGTTTCTGCGAAAAACAAAAAATGTAAAGTGAAGAAAAATTAATGTTCCAAGAAACATTTACTTAAATTTACACATATCATTTATTCCTCAATTAACCTGCTAATTGAACAGAGTATTTAAAAAAAATTTTTTTTTCAATGTGACCTGTATAATCAATCTGACTATTAATTCGCAGAATTTCGAATTAAGCCAGAATTATTATCGCAGTTTGTGCCAGGAGCATTAGTACCTACCAAGTATTCATTTACTCAGTCGTAACCTATACAATATTTTTAATACAATGACAGTAACATTTTGGAGATATTTGACCTCGTTGTACCACGGATATCAGCTTTTTTCGGTACATTAATTTTTTTTTCACTTTTCGAACTAATTTGAAATATTTCTACTGTTCACTGTTTTAATGTAGGTTTTGGAATAATTTATAGCTCTCGAAGTTATTGATATAACATTTCTTACAACATTAGATATTGAAAAAAAACCTATATTATTTTTATTTTACGTCCATGAATATTTCCATAAAGTCCTCCCTCACAAAAATAAAAATCTGGTAAGTGGGTTTGCTAATATTAGCTCATTATTTACTTCTTACACATTAGCGGTTTATTGAACACTTTTCAGGAAAGTATTTTAAATGGGATTATTTTTAAACGTTTTTAAATCAAAGGGTGAATATAACTTATCACGAGCTTGAATTAAAATCATGAAATAATTTAAAAACGGCTAATATTTTCACTCTTTTTTGATACCCTCCTCCGAAAATCACTGACTAATGAAAAAATTCCATCATAAGTTGAATATTATTTAAAAAAATTTTCTTTACATGATAACTTCCTCAACTTCCTAGATTAACAAATAATGGGGTGGAGGGGAACTAAAACAGAAACAAATAATTTTTTTTTTAATTTTGTACGATTGAGTATTGATAAGATTTTAAATTGTTAGGGAATAACGAACAACCAACTTTGCGATTAGAACCACCAAGAAAGAGTACGAAATATACCAAGAGAAACCAGTTTGCTTCGTAATTTGAAACCGTAACGCCATCTATTCAAACACTGAAGAAGCTCAGTATCGTTCCAGATGTCTCTATATGCAACAGCATACGAACCAGTTGAATCAATCACTTTATTTTATATCATTTAATTGGAGAACAGAATGTTGCATATCGTTTGTCTATGTGACACACAGGTTCATTCGTTAGAAATTTTCTCTAAACTGAACGAGTAAAATCGGTTTATTAATAGGATGTGACTGATGTGAGAAAACATTATATATTTTAGCTTTTAGCTCAAACGCTACAAACAAATAAGCAAAACTCGGGGTATTTTTTAAATAATGCCTCCTGTAAAGCAGAAAATTACTTACGTTTAAAAGTTTGAAATATTCTTCTTCCACGAAATTAAAATCAAATAATAATTAGGTACGTAACGTAGTTAAAACGCAACCACTAGTTGACGAATTATGTATGTTCCATTCAAGAGAATTCATAAATATTCTGAAATTTGGTTCTTTCATTAAATTTCTGGATGATGACAACAGGTAGGTAAATATAATCATCAAGTCAATCAAGTGTAATGAAACTGACGACCTAAGTTAATAATCATTAGTTACTGAGACAAAATGAAACTAGATTTTTTTATGCATTTGACGTAATTTCTTGGACACCTTTTCACCTGATAAATCACCAAATTCAATTTAAAAGCACGAATAAAACCATGTTTCAGAATTCGCAATTTCTGAAATATTCTTAGCAGATTTTCTTTTTTGCCTTTTTTTATTTTATTTATCGCGGAAAAGTATTAAAATCTTTTTATTTTTTAGGTTCCATCAAAACATAAAGACGATAAATACGAGAATTGTTGCTTTTTTCTATTAACAAAATGGAAGATTTTAATTTCATTATTGTTTTCGTGTATTGATATTAAATACCTACCTAGTGGTAGAAAAGACAGAGAACCACCATATAAAGTAATATGGAAAAAAAAGTTCATAATAACTCCAGACTTTTTAGAACTGGATTCTGTAAAATAAGCTTGATTTATATATTTGGGAATGAATTAAAGGATGATACTCAGTGAAGTAACATTATTTTACAAAGTAGTCTATAAACTGCAGGAATCAAATAAAACGTAAAAAAAAATATATGGGTCAAATCGAACAGTTGCCATCATTTTTTCAATCCAAAAATACAAGGAAATAAAATCAAATTTTAGTATCCCACGCTCGAATATTAAAGATTCAAATATGCGATAACACAGTGATGGGTGCCTACGCAAGCGAATAACAAGGTTTGTTAATATGATATCCATATCAACGTACCTAAGATATAGGAAAAGGGTGAGTGGGACAGCTATTTTACGGAGCAAAGAAAAGTGGGCCTAATTTAGGTTACCTTATGTTTTACAAATAGATTTTCCAGTGAAAAAATTAACAATTTATTTAACATAAATTTCAGCGGGATTTTTTATCTTACGCCTAATTAGAAAGCGAGGTAATCGACGTAAGTTTCTCAACACAAATGTTATTTAATAATTAAGGATGATGTTAGCAATAAGCTAATAATAATAATAAAATAATAATGATAATTATTATTATTATTATTATTACAACAACAAATAATTATAAACGAGAGTAGGCTATCTGAATTTACACGAAAATCAAACAAGTTGAACTTGAAATATTGAGAGAATACGAATGAAAATGTATTTTTGAACGTTTCTCAGCGAATCAGTCACGAAAAATAAAAGAAATAATAAATAGAATTAAAGATTTCATTAGGAATGTAATTTCTGATAATAGAGACTTCCAGGCATCTGTGTAAAATTTATGCTGAAGAAAAAAGTCTAAATTCACCTTGAAAGAAGAGAAAATATTCTCGACTACCACCTCAAATTTTGGTAGATGATTGTTACAAAATTAGTGGTTTTAGGCTGTCTAATTGTAGTAGTGGACTCGACTGAGAAAAAACTCAGACCATGAATCTGATAATAGGAGTAAATTTGGAAGCCATGAAATTAACATTGCAAGAAAAAATCATGTATATTTGTTGAATTCACACAGACTTCTAATGTTGACCTATATTTATTGTTTTCAATTTAATCTAAAATTTAAAGTAAGAAAGACGAATAAGCAATTATTTATTTTTCCTGTAATTTTTCATACATAAATCACAGGAAATGTATAGTTCGATTGTATTACAAATAAAAAATGGTAATGAATGCTTGGAAGAAAAATACGAATATAGTTTCAAATAAACAATACTTATTCCCCATAAAAATTAGTCGTAAAAATGTAGGTACAAGATAATAAACATTTTTTACTAATAGATTAATCAATTACCTACCGAATCCATTGGCATTTAGTTTAAACTAAGATCCACGGTTCTCCAAAACTTTTCATTACTTAGTGAAAATAATTCGATACAGTTTATGGTAATGAATTGAAAATAGAATTATTCTGATTTCGTTTTGCTCAATAAAGTGTTGAAATTTATTGATAAGTGTAAAGTATATCGTATTTGGCATCTTCATGAAATAAAAAAAATATATACGCCCGTATACATTTCAAGTCTTTAACTCAAAGTCACGATTTAATTTTCATAATGGAATAATGCCTTTGATGGGCACCCTCTGTTGTTTATAAAGTTTATATATTAAATAATAATAATAATAATAATAAAGTAGTAGTAACAAGTTAGTGATAGTAACTTAATAAGAAAATAAAAATTTACTTGTCTTACCAACGAATTGTTTTATTTTTTCACAAAACTATTAATATGCAACTTCAAAAGCTAGAGGGTTTCTAAGTTGGAACGTAAGCCCTCAATTAAAAACATATTTTCTTCCTCACAACTACCGCATACCTATGATATACAGTATACAGTAAGTATATTAAGAGATTTATATTATCCATTATATGGATGCAAAGAATCCATCTGATGGAGATTTATCTTAATACATTATCTGAACGATCCGTTACTTGAGGAAGACAGGATATTAACGGACACGTTTGCTTGTTTACATCGTTTTTTAATCATAATTTTTTATTTTTTTTTATTTTTTACCTCTATATAATACCTATGTAGGTATACGTATGAGACTGCTCGGTACATTACACGCCTTATTTCTCCATTCGATTCTCGGGTTTCAATTTTTTCTTCCTGTCTCCATTTTTGCAAATATTAATTATTGGCTTTCAAAAAATTTTGTAGAGTCTGCATGAGAAAAATCCTTCTTCATGAATTTGTACTTCTTCCCAAATGTTAATCGAAATTAATTTTACGTTTTACATGAACAGAAATCTATTAATCCGTAATGAGCGCAAGGAAACTGCGACATGCTTGAAAATTATGACGATCTAATTATAATGCAAAATTTCACAAATTTTGGACAAAATCCAACCTCGAATACGGTGAAAAAAATTTCACATCCGTGGGTAATTTACGAGTAAGATAAATTTCTAAAATGATTTGAATCACTATTTTATTTTGCATAAATTTTCATAAAAACCTGAAAAAGTGAAAAAGTAATTATTATTAGATACTTAAATAACAACGTTTTATAAACGAAGTTCAGACATCCGAGCCAATATAAGTTTGAGAAGAAAGTATTTTTTTAAAACACAGAGAAAGAGAAAATTTTCGAAGAAAACTTCTTTTTTTTTTCATATTATCAGAATTTTCGTCGAAAGAATTCTTTCGAATTTTCTGACTGACCCAAAATCAAGAAAAATAGTTCCAATAAAACCGGCCGGCTATGTCACACTGGTATACCCAGAAAGTTGAAAAACTGGCGTCATAAAGGTTAGAAATTCCGAAAACGAGAGTCTTAACGACTATATGTACGTCATATCACATCAGCGTATCCTGAAAAATATAATATATGTAAGAATATGTATTCACATTCTTAAAATAACCACAGTTTCTGTCTGTGTTTCGCACTCGCTGATATAGTGAGTTGCAGAGATCTCTCATATATATATTAGATTTGTATTATATTCATCTATTGATGGATTTTAAGTATGGAAAGATGAAAGATGTGTCTACATGATTCTTCATTATTTTCTAAAGAGCTTACAAATCCATCAATACATGCCAAGCTAGTGGGATGATCTTGAGGAAGACGGAATGCTAATTAGTAAACGATCAGCTCAGTTCTTTCCCTAGTGCGGCTCCCCCTCAAAGAATGGGGATGTAAGAATATGTATTCACATTCTTAAAATAACCACAGTTTCTGTCTGTGTTTCGCACTCGCTGATATAGTGAGTTGCAGAGATCTCTCATATATATATTAGATTTGTATTATATTCATCTATTGATGGATTTTAAGTATGGAAAGATGAAAGATGTGTCTACATGATTCTTCATTATTTTCTAAAGAGCTTACATATATGGTGATGTATTACACAGTTACATGTGAAAAGTAAAAATTGGCCCCTTTTTGGAGCGCTTGGAGGTCAAAGGATGGTTCAAATGAAGAAATTTTATTGACGTCAAACCTCAACGCCTCAAAAAACATAATCTGTTAATTATGATATAATAAGTATATGTATATGGCATATACGACTTTCTAAAAGTTTATCTTGATGAGAAATAACATATTATGTCGATATACGGTCATCGGTGTCAATCTTTTTCATTCGAAAAAATAATATTCATTCTTAAACAACAACTATTAATTAAACAACAGTATTATCAAAAAACGGATTTTTCGAAACTTAAAACATTGTATTATTGTGTAAGTATCAAGTATCTTCGAGGGTAATATAATTAGTAAAACCTAATCAATTCATAATAATTAAATAATTTTCGGATAATTTCAAATAATTATTTCCGTATTTCGCTATTTTAACCACCAAAATAAATGAGGCTAAAATATACCTACATATCGAATAAATTTATAAAAATTTTAATTTTTTATTTTTAAGCAGTGAGTCAGTGCTTAAATTTTACTCCAACGTCCAAGCCGTAGATTTTCTTGGTTGTTTTCAAATAACACTTTTTCTGATACACTCATCACATAACTAAAATATTTGTGATTCAAATAAGTTTCGCACAACAGAGAAAAATTATCGTTTTATGTAGGTGTAGCGGACAAAATTTTACTAACTCTCGTTAACCAACCAAATTACGATCGAAGTATCTTTAAGCAATTTAATTTTAAAATTTTCTATCCTACACTTATAGCCTTTGGGGTTTCTGACCAGTTTCCTAAATTATACAAGAGACTAATCAATTAAATTTCCCAGTAATTGCATTGGTCATCTGGTTCATTTTCTCTTATCGGACAACCACCTTCATCTTAAAATCGAACAGCCTGAAACATTAGTTCTTGAACTTTAAACGTGCCTGACTGCAAAAAAGATTAATCATGTTTCACCAGTATGCTGCACAAGTCTGACTTCATGCGGTTTATTATAAATTTTTTTAACGTCAGTTTCACTAACCCTATTGAAAATAACCAAGTCTATCTAACAAAATTTCCTATTTACATTGTATATTATGAGTTCTATTAATTTAAAGGCACGATTTTACTCGACAGTCTTATGAAAAATAAAAATAAAATCTCATCAACCCGTATTCTTCCAACCGACACTCGCTGACGATTCGAAATAATTTGAAGACCAAATGGACACGTGCTAGACATCACCGGGTTGTAGAGGCAGCATCATGAATACACCCGCGGTATATGAACGAAAAAACAACAAAACAATGTGATGGTTCATTAAGAACATTTGAAGCTTCCAAATTAATTTCTATAAACCAAAAAATAAAAGTATAATCAGGCCCTTTTCAGGCCCAGGGAGCAGAAGGGGTTAAGGCTCATAGAAGCTGACTAGCCCTATATACTTCTTTCATGATTTTATTTTTATCATGCGATAGGTGTACTTTGTTAACTAATAACCGGTATTTTCTATCATTCTAACCCTTTTACGTGATTTTTTTCTCGTTTTCTTGGATTGGAAACTTTTTTTTTGTTTCTCACTTATTGGTAACTATAGTTAGCTTCGATAAAGTTTGAAATATCTCTCTGACAAAATGTCCTGGCTTTGGCTCCTTTTGATTTTTGAAATACGCGATACATTAAACGCAAATAATCACAAAAAATCGCATTATTCAAACCGAGCGTTCAAGTCACCAGTCGTCAACTTATTGTATACGTTTATTCAGTTTCCCCAGTTATCGTACTACTGTATACGAGCGTTGAAGTCTCTGTTAAATTCGCATTGAGATTTTCGCACTGAAGTAATTTAATACTTGAATTTCCTATCGAAGGGCTTTAGGTTTTACACTAACTGCGATGCAGCGGTGGGCCAAGGGGGCAAGGACCTCCTGCAAAAAAATTATGGAAATGTTTATAATTTTTCTTGCGCTTGAGTAAAAACACCTATTTAAAATTAAATTTTGAAAAACACCTCACACCCTCTCTCCTACTATGCCCCTTCACTAAAATTAAATCCTGAAGCCACCACTGCTAGTGATACAGTGACGTTACATTCTTGACCAAAAATGGTGGTATTCTTGATTTGGCTTAGTTGGTAAACCTCAATACATATATTAAAAATATGACGCCGGGAGACTATTAACTGCAGGGACCACAGGTTCTCGATTACTCCCTTGTCCTTTCCCCCGCATCAGCATAAAATAATCTCCATACAGTCTACTTTGCCGAAATCCAGTAAAAAAAAAAATCTCGTAGCGAGTCGAATTTTTGTGGCCTACGTATGACGTCATATAGAGGAGGTATTGCGTCTATAGTCTATACAGAATAAGATCGATGTGACGATAACCAACAATGTTGGTGTACATTATCGCAAATTTTCATCAAATTCTTGGATTTTTGTGTAAATTCTGTAGTTTTATAAGGTGCTGATTTCAAATTTCACATCATTCTTTTATTCAACCATTTTTAACCCCCATGATTCAAACTGGAGGATTTTAAAAACTACACAGGAAACTTATAAATCATATGTTACAAAATATGAAATTTTACGTAATTTTTGCTATTCGATCATTTCTCAGTCACCTGTGGTTCTAAATGGAGAAGTTTAATCTCTATTGAGAACATTTTAAAGTCATATATCGGACTTTAATAAATTTTTGAAACGCTGATTACAAATCTTGCGTCATTTATTTTCATTCCACCATTTTTTATTCCCTATGGTTTCAAATGAGGGATTCTAGAATTTATTGAAAAAATGTTGCGTTGTAATAGTATATTACCCACAGAGGTACAAAAGTGAACATATTTACATGCTAGAGCATGTTTGCAAAATGAGCGCAGTAAGCAAGCAATGTAAACTCATTTTTGAAAATTGTTGTGGAAGATACTTTTTATAAATATTGATCGAAAAGTATAATGTTTTTCGCATTTAGAAAGAATGAAAGGATCGTCAATATAAGAGCTTATCATTGATGAATCAGCGGCTAGTTTAAACATGGATGTAAAATGAATTTGCTTCCGGGTAAAAACGTGCCGCATCTTTTTACATGGAGGTTATACTTGCAGCTGACAAATTAATGATACCTAAGGGCTATTTTTCACCCAACAAATAGCAGTATGAGCACTGATTTCCGATCAAGTATTATTAAAATCAATTGACATGTTTTTGAGGTTCTAAATTTAAAATATTCCATAGTTTTTTCACATTCGACCACTTCAACTCATCCCGACAACAAAATTTCTCGAAAATCAAATTTCCCGACAGCTTAGTATTTTTACGAAACCTATTAACTTAATCATGAAAACATACACGAACAATTTCAAAAAAAAAAAAATCACCTACTTCAATTACCAGTTACCAACCACTAAAAAAATAAATTGGTGAAACTTGCTATCGGCAAAGTCGATGAAAATAAGTGTTTTGAAAATAGATATGAAATTTGATTTTTTGGAAATTTTCTTGTCTTCTAAATGGCTGTCGTAATTTTTAATTTGTGAAAATAGGTGGTCACCATTCAATCTATTATGCTTTTTGAAGAGCAGCTTTCTAATCTAAAATTATTTTTGTCATTTAACGATATCTCAGTTCCTTGTAGCTCAAAATGTGATCAGGAAAAGACTAAGAGACAAAAGAAAACATTTATCATAATAGCAAGACGAGATCGAATAAATCGTTATTCAATGAATTTATTGATGATGGACAAAACGAGTAATCTTCATCAATATGATACCACAAAATGGTACTAGGTATCAATTAGGTAGTTCAATTGTCCGCACCATGGAATAAACCAACTAATAATGTATAAAAAACCCCAAACATAATTGAACGTTATAATTTACATTTAATTTAGTCAAGTACTAACTTGGAGTAATTTTTAATTGTTTGTAAGATGGCCAGCGCTCTCCATTTTTAATGCTGTACAGAGAGCTTTGATTGAAAAAAAAATTTTTCATGTTCATTTTCTTGCTGCCACATGGGAATACAAGGGTGAAGCAAGAAAATCAACATCGCGTATTGAATTATTTCAATTTGACGATTTCATAGTTGTCTGAGTTTCATAAAAGATCTTATAATTAAGCTTTTTTTTAGTCTTGATTTATCTAACAGACTTCTGTCAATTACATAATTCTCCATATTAATTCCCAGTAGGGATACTCCATGTTAATGGTAAGAAATAAAGGATAGAAATTTTAGTTATTTGATGGTCGTAAGAAGTGGTTTTTGAAAATTATTCGAAAGGTTTTAAAAATACTTTCATTAGTACTTACTTTAATACTAAAAAATTTTTGCCTTGCTCATACTATTCCTAATAATACTTATTCGCTATTTATTTGATGTTTAAATTTTTGTTTTTTAGGTATTTTTTCAGTATGATAGTAGTTATATGCCGAACAAAGACTAAAACAAAACAATTGTTTCAACCGGAATAAGATCTCAGGACAAATCGAAAAGGGCGCTTATATACACTGATACATTACAAAAACAGGAGACAGCTCAAAAAACAAAATTACCCATAAATAATATAAATACTAATAAAGCAACTGAAAGACGACATTAGGTATGAAATAATTCGAAGATTAGTTCTACAAGTTGGATTAAAAATTATTCGTTTAAAAATATATGTACACAAATTCGCGAAGTTGCACAATGGATAAGAGGCTTGCAATGCATCGTCGTTGTCCCATCTGCGTAGCATCGATAAATCATGATAATGTAGTTTTGAACGACCATTGGCTCAGTGGCACTAATAATAAATAAAAACATCATTTTACATTTTTTCTCCTATTATTTTTTATTAGTTTTATTTATTTAAAGAAATGTTCTGGGCATTAAAAAATTCATCTGAATACGCACAGGTGAGTGCTTAGTAGAGAAAAAGTTGACGTGGACTTGATTTATGCTCTAAGTTTGTAAATAAAAATGAACAGAAAAGTCTAATATATAAAAAAAAAAAAAAACATCAAACTTGTTAATAATACTTTCTTGTGTTTGTGTAAAAAAAATATATATATACGTAAAGAGTAAAAAAGGTGCGTGCGAATGAAATACCTATATAATTTATAATGAAACACGATTCGAGATGTGCAATGTCGACCAGCAGGAGAGTCATTTAAAAAATTACACAAAATTCAGCATATGTTTATTTTTTCTCGTTTTTTCTCCCTTTTTGACTTTAAAAGAAAACATATCTTCAAAATAATATTAGATAATTTGTCTGTACGTGTACTCACTTTTTTCACTCTCAGAGACACTGGTTTAAATAAATTCTTATGAAATGCTGCTGGAAACGACACTAGGACAATAATGAATATTATTTTATTTGATACCATATAACTCTATTTATAGTGTTTAGATATGGCTAGCCATTTTAAGGTTTGATTGAATTCTAATACTTTGTTATAAAATCGTTGAACATTTAAACCGATTGTCAGAGAGATCAATTTAAAATTACTCAGACTCCGATTGTTTTTATGATGTTGAAAATATATTTTTCAAACCCCAAACTCAAACTGTACGGATACTTTGAGAACAGCATCTGTAACGGTATAGTTGTTACAAATAAACACAATAATGGTTTAAGAGTATATTATTATAAAAAAGGTGAACAGATTATTACAAAGTATGAACAATGTAAGAGTAAAAATGAATTAATAATTGAAGTAAAATTAAGTGAGTAATATACAGAACATTAGACTATTTATTAGGGTGAAGTTCGAGTGATTTGAATTGGGTATTGTGGGAGATATGAATATGATTGGTTGTTCGAGGAAAACGTATTTTAGATAAAACAAATGAAATTAAAAGGAAATGACAGAAAGTAGGAGTGTTTAAGAAATTAATAAGAATTGGAATTATTGCAAGGTATCGAAATATATTCGTAGAAAAGATGACATCATGGAATATAGACGAAAACAGTTTATGGTATACTGGAGATGATGTCATCAGATAAGTCAAGACTTGAAAGACAAGTTTGAATTAGTCTTAAATGACGTGAAAGAAAGGAAGTGTAAATAGACGGAAATATGAAGAATAATGTGGGAAAATACGAATTAATAAAGTACGAGAATATTTGAGATAATATGTATGAAAATATCATTACATAAATATTGGGGTAGTTTGAAATTCAAAGTTGGAAAGTTTGAATTTGAGGAAAAATTAAATAAAATGAAAGGAAAATGGAAAAAAATTTATTTTAGGATGGATGTTATTAGTAGGATTAAGTTTTAAGAATAGGTAAGTATTCGGGGTGATTTGAATTTTAAACTTTGAGAAAATTTAAAATTGGATAAAGAGTTTATAAATGGATAAGTATTGGGGGTGGTTTGAATTTTAAAGTTTAGAAAAATTTAAAATTAGAGAAATATAGGAAGATAATTTATTGGATAATTGGATCTTTTTTAGGAAAATAAAGAACATAATACTTCCATATTATCATCGATTGAAAAATCTACGACTGACATTCTGTCTCTGAGAGTTACATGACAGAAGGATAATACTTAGGTATATGTTTTTAGGAAAAAACATACATGGAAAATATATGGATTTGTTACGATAAATAATTTAAAAATAATAGAATATTTCACAATTATGGTGATATAAAATTCATAGTAATCATTGATATATAAAATTTTCATAATAATCATTGATATATAATATAATAATAATTAACATAATAAATTTGATTAATAAAAAACATTCATAGATATTAAATTAAATACATTCAGAAATTTCATCAGTTAATTCATTAACATTTTCAATAGATTTCGTTAATTCATTTAATAATTGTTTGACATGTCGACTTTCAAGTGGTTTTTTAATTTTAATAGTTAAAAAATATATAATGATAAAAATAGTAAGAGTAATAATAAATAACCATACGTGGATAATAATATTTATGATAGAAATTGAAATGTTTTCTCCAAACTTATGGATTTTAATTTTGATATTATCGAGTTTTTCTTTAATATCTTGAGTTGATGACATAGGAGAGAAGTTTGGAACAAAATCAGTCCAATTTTGATTGTAAGCATGAATGCTTGGAAGTGAAATAGTTTTTTTGATATCGGAATCAATGATTACATTGTAATTGGTCCATAGTAAGGGTAAGTGATGTTCGATGAGAATGTCATCGGACATATCTCGGGGGCAAGGAAATTCTATAGGGATGATGGTTTCAGAAAAACCATCATGTTCAGTGTTGATGATCTGAACATGACATGGTACTGTTAAAAGAACAGTTCCAGGGAAAGATGTGTTTGCAGAGATATCGAATGATTTTTTGGAAATAGTGTCAAAAGCACTAAGATTTGCTGGGTTAGTAACTGCAAATCTGTTTTCTGAAAATTGATATACAAGCGTTTTTCCGTGGTTTATTTCACAACGGAATGCACAAGATTTGATGAGTTCATCATAAGGTTTTTTTAGGAATAGAGTTTTAGCACAGGATGAAACTTTATCTGATCCTCGATTATCAGGAAGAAAACATAAAGGTTTTTCGGGATTACAATAATGTAAGTCAGTTCCTGTAATGTAATGTACTGAGTCATCATCAGAATTATGAATGATAATTGAAGGTTCTTGATCCCAAGAGCAAAGTTGATTGTTGTGAGATTTGAATGTTAAAGGAATGAATTTATAGATAGAGAATTGAGAATTTATTTGTTTTACAGGAATTTTAAGTTCGATTTCTAGGTTATCGTCATATAAATTGCAGTTTATTAAGTCTAAGTGGTAATAGTTAAGATAGTCATATTGAGGGATGGTTAATTCAAGATTGTTTTTCAACAATAATGGGGTTAGTTTTGAAAGATCTTCTTTGAGTATATTTATAGATATAATGCTTGAGGGGAGGTTGTGATCTTTACAAGCGTTTAGAACATATTGAATATTCATAGAGTGAATAAGATAAGCATCATAATATGTTCGAATAGAATTGTCAAAGTTTGAAATTTCTCCGACAATATAAGCTTCATTTGAATATTTTTCAAGAGTTTCATCTAAAGCGATTTTAGCTTGAAAGAAATCATCATAGAAATGATGAAAATTTTGGGAAAATGATTTGAAGTTTTCGGTGACATTTAGTAATGATGAATGATCAGAAATGACAGTTTCTTTTAAAACATCGTATTGGTCTTTGAGGGATAGTTCATTTTCCATGAGGGATTGTCCATCTCTATACGTGAGTACACGACAGCAAATGGATAGAAGATCTCCGAAAAAGTCTCTGACTTTGTCAATTGCAGTGTCACATTTATTGCGAAGGGGATGTGGTTTTGGAGCAAAATCTTGAATTAGGGCAAGATTATTTTTTATAAGAGATTCAAAAAGTTGTTTGTAACGTATGCTGATTCGGTGAAATCTGCATTTAATTTTGTCCCAATTACAATAAATTGTCATTGTAGTTGGTATATATATTAGATCTAATGAAATCTGCTGAATCAGTGAGATTAAGCTTAATGGTATATAGGATGAGAATTGTCTGTTGATAGACACGAATTCGATCATATTCTTCGAAATAGGCTCCTGTCGAAGCTGTTACAATTGGAGTTTCGGATTTATGAAAATGTTTCAATTTTATGGCAAACGTAATATGAGACGTTGCTATGATGAGCATAAAAATGATAGTTGTCCATCTGTAACATAGATAAATTGCAATGTATGACAATTTTGACAAAAATGTTTTTTGAATAAAGAATATGGGAATATGTAATTTGATATTTCGTGAATGAAGTTTGTGAGAACAAAAATGAAAAATTGGTGTGAAAATTAAGAAAATTATTTTCACAGAGTTGTGTCATATTTAGAAAGTATGAGAATTAAGGAAAAAGATGGTCAATAAATATGTTTAAAATCTAAAGAAAATTTAGTTCATCTTTAGAATTCGGTCGTGTTTGGTTAATTGTGTTCGAGTTGTCAAAAGTCATTGTTAATACGTACTTTGTTTTTTTATATTATATCCACGTGTCCGAAATTGTTTCATACGTTTTTAAACATTTCGCTCACGAAAATACTATTTTCAAAAACGGTTTTCGGTATTAATTGTAAAAGTTATTTCGTCGGATTTATTTTTGTTTGTTGGTTCGTAAAAGTATTTTTCGAAAATATTTCTGGTTTTTTGTTATTTGTCGTTCGTAAGTATGTCGTCGCGTAAATTTAATAATCAGATCAAAAAATTTAATTTTCCGTCGGTTGTGAGGAAAATGGAAAATAGTCATCATTCCAAGCAAATGGATGATATTTGAAAATCATTTAAGAAAATGAGGGTAACAAAGAGGGAAAGGGCTGTTAGGAAACCTAATTGTGCTGAATATTCACGGGATTGGGAGGGAGATGTTAAAAGATTTGTAAAATTACGTAGTTTGGGGGGTTATTTGGATGGTCGAATATTTCCTTGGGGTAGTACAACACTTGCAGATGAGTCTATAACATTCGATGAATTAACCCTTGACCTAATTTTGGCATGGGTTGGTTGTCGATGTTACAGGCGATCTATTGCAATCGTTCATCGGCAAATATGCACATTGGTCCAGTATTTGACAAATGGGAACCAGAGAAATTGGCAAGATGGTATTCGTCGTCGATGGGGTTGGTATGATCATATGAATTTCCAATCCAGAGGATGGCAACATACCATTGATCTTATAATATGCGATAAATCCGCTAGTTTCGTAAGGGGTCTGTTGTCATCCATGAGCAATTATATCCCTGATGGCTATAAAGTAACCGTTGGTATGTCGTATATGACTACAAATGCAAATGAGGTCAAATACGAGCATGCAATACCATTATCATTTATGGTAGGGGTATTAGCATCATTGCTGATGATACAGCACAAAATGAACGAAGCTGTTGAGTGCAGGTTTCTCCATATGAAATCAATTGACGTAGTGCAGATGAGCTCAATGGGGAAATTTGGTCGATTCAAGAAATTCATTAAAGAATGTTGGGGTTCTCATGTTAACATAACAGTCGAAAAACAGACAACGATTCTTTTCAGAAGAGTTTTGAGACCTGAGTTAAGGGTAGCACTTGCCAACATGCGGAATCGGGTGATTACAAGTCACATGGATAAACATTATCCTTACGTCTTTCGTAATGGTGTCAAACTTCTTGACGAAATTGATGCATTACGACTTAGAGATTTGGATACTGTTCCTTCAGTTTTGAAGCAAACTGAGGAGAAAGGTATTCAAGTTGAATTAGATAAGGACGAAAAGGAAATTGTTGGTTCATCAGAACAATTCATAGTTAAGACCATGGTTCAGTATGGTCCTCCAAAGCCAAAATGTGTATGGAATCACTCTCAGAAGGAGGGTAAGTCCACAACATTTAGCCAAAAGTTGGAGAAACATGAGGATGTTTCCAACACGAGAATACACAGAGCTGTGACACCTGAAAATCCTCCTCCATCACCAAAAAGATGCGAAGAATGTGCCAAGGATGATGATTTGTTGGATGAGGGGATGTTGAATTTTATAAAAGAAGAAATTCAGGAGCGGTTCAACATGGTGACACGTCCAGCTATAGATTTTTACAACAGCACGGGTGAAGGTGGTGAGAAAAATCTACCATCATTACAAAGAGGAGCTATATTCCGTTTTGGGTCAAGTTCAGACAAGAATACAGTGGGAACATCGGGTTTCGGTCGAATAATAGAAGTGTCGAGTGTTCAACAACGAGGGAAAAATCATGGAAGAAATCCTAGAGCGGCAGCATCCATCAGACCTCTGATGGCCAAACGTGGTCAGGGAGCTACACCAGCTTGGAATTTCCAAGTGGAATAGTTTACACGGGCGTTTTGGTGAAACAATTCAATGCAGTTAACAATAATAAAGGTAAGAAATAAAATATAGTAAAATTAAAAATAATAATATTTAAAATTGGGAAAATAACATTTGCGAATGAGATTAATTATAAATGTTGATAACAGTTTAAATAATAGTTTGATTCGATCCAATAAAATAACAGAGTTTTTCGTAGTAATATGTCCTTGGGATGAGGATAATTTCGTAATTTTTTTTTTTTTAATGGATTGAGAGGAATATGAATGAGATGATTAGGATTTTTAATAATTATAGAATAAAGGAATATATTTTATTTACAAAATTTACAAGGTAGGGAAAAGGATGTGCTTTTAAGCCTTATTGGTGTTTCTATGTATTTCTGTTTTACAACGAAGATTTTCTTTAATATAAGAAATAATGTCTTCTTCGTTTTCACTTTCAGTAGCATCTTCAATAGTAGGTTTGTTTTCACAGTCAGATTTGAATCCTGAATCCTTAATTGTTTTAAGATTTACAAGTTTTCTTGTATCTTTAACAGGTGGTGGAATATAGGTTTCATTGTTACGTTGTATATAGGGTATTAAACGTCTTACATAAACATTTTCTTCATGAATTGAATTTTCATTGTCATTTTCATTACAAATTTGGATGGTGTAATTAAGATCTGAGTTTTTTCGTATTATTCTGAAAGGTCCACGAAATTTCATCTTGTTTTTTGCAATGTTTTTGCTTTGACGTAATAAAACAAGGTCATTAGACACGAAGTCTTTCACAACTTTGTTTTTATTGTAGTAGTGTGCATTTTTTTCTACAGCGATACGTTTTAGTTGAGGTAGTTGATCTTTTGTTTCATCGAGGTTCTTTAGAATTTATTCACGATGTATCAGTGTTTTTTGCGTTGGTATGTTGTATTTGTCTTCAACCGGTGTACGAGGTTGATAACCATGAAGAAAGAAAAATGGTGACGTGTTGTTTAAGTAGTTAATGGGTGAAGTATTATACGCAAATACTACGTTAAATAGAGTATCGATCCATTCTTCTTCATTCTTAGGATTGTACTTTGATAAGCATTTTTTAATAATGCCGTTAGTTCGTTCAACGAGTCCTTGAGTTTGCGGTCTATATGTTGACGAGTGTCTGATTTGAATAAATTTTTCTTTGCAAAATTTATGAACGAGATCATTTTTAAAGTGTGTTCCATTATCACACGTAATAATTTTTGGTGGTCCATATGTTTTAATAATTTTTTTAAGAAATTTTACAACATTTTGAGCATTTGGATGTTTAACTGGTTCAACAATACAGAAGTTTGTACATTTGTCAACACCGACAATTACATATTGATGTTTATAATTGTTATAAAATTTAACAATAAAATCAATTTCGATATGATTGAAGGGGTCGAAATTGTCTACGGGTATAGGTTTCATAAGACCTATTTCTTTTGGTTTTCTTTGTTGCATCTGGCATTGATGACATGAGTTTATGTATTCGTTGACTTTTTGAGTTAAATTTGGAATATAGAATTTTGATTTTATTTTTTCTTGAGTTTTTGGATGTTTTCTACGTGAAATTTGGTCGAACAATCTGCGTTGGAGTGTTCTCAGCGAACCGTATTGTTTTTTGAGATCAATTTTTTACGAAAAAATTTATTTTGTTTGGCATGAATTTTATTTTTAACTGCACGTTAATTCGATGTTGAAAAAATTTTCCGAATAAAATTTTTGAAAAAAATTTCACGTTTTAAATTTACTACTTTTTACTTTTTTTAAAAATCACTGGTTCGGGCGCCAATTTTACTTGTAACGGTATAGTTGTTACAAATAAACACAATAATGGTTTAAGAGTATATTATTATAAAAAAGGTGAACAGATTATTACAAAGGATGAACAACGTAAGAGTAAAAATGAATTAATAATTGAAGTAAAATTAAGTGAGTAATATACAGAACATTAGACTATTTATAAGGGTGAAGTTCGAGTGATTTGAATTGGGTATTGTGGGAGATATGAATATGATTGGTTGTTTGAGGAAAACATATTTTAGATAAAACCAATGAGATTAAAAGGAAATGACAGAAAGTAGGAGTGTTTAAGAAATTAATTAGAATTGGAATTATTGCAAGGTATTGAAATATATTTGTAGAAAAGATGACATCATGGAATATAGATGAAAACAGTTTATGGTATACTGGAGATGATGTCATCAGACAAGTCAAGACTTGAAAGACAAGTTTGAACTAGTCTTAAATGACGTGAAAGAAAGGAAGTGTAAATAGACGGAAATATGAAGAATAATGTGGGAAAATACGAATTAATAAAGTACGAGAATATTTGAGATAATATGTATGAAAATATCATTACAAGCATTGTGACGTCCAAAAACGAACGTACATCCCGAGTATAGGGAATGATATCACGATTCGAAGTATATCAATAAGTCTCGATCAATCGTAGAGTCGAAACCACAAACCAGCTCAAACAGTTAGGCCACCAGCCTACCAGCGATAGCTCCCTAGGCCTACGAAGTATATCAGGCGAATTTATGTATGTGGAATTAAATAAGTTGGCCGACCCATTATCACAGTGTATACTTTATTACATTTGAAAAGATTACTCACAGTTATGGTAACTACAATCAGGTCGTGCAGGTTATTCTTCACATCGCCTCATGGTTCTCGAAGTTCAGTGAACCATCAAATCTCGATCGATTATTCGTTTTGAGTTCGAAAGAATAATATCGCGAGTTATTTAAATTCTACTACTGGCGTTCACATTCGAAAATATCGGTGAAAACAATCAATTGGTGGCTTGCTGCCGTATAAAAGAGCTGTATTTGTCGTGAATAATATTTCTTATTCACGACGAACGAAAAACCATCACATCTAAAACGAGACTGACTGTTCACCTATTAGCCTAAAACGTGAACAGTCAAAGAGATTAGAGATAGTTCACCGATGATCGATATCTTATTATTACACGTCACCATATCGTTAAATAATCATCGGTCGACGTGTTTTTATGTTTCTTATATTTCGGGAATTTATTCCCGATGGGGAATCGGCGTATTTCTGGTTTACCTTATCATTATTACAGACTTATAATTCGAGAGCCGTTCCCTATCGTAATAATAATACAGTCGATGGTGACGTGAAGGGAAGGCTACGGGTAACTTAGATGTCACAGCATCATTTTCTTTAACTCTATAAAATAGTACAGGGAAAAAGTTGTTTTTTTTTGGCTGAGCTTGAGTTTGCAAGACGCTGGAGACGAAGACAAGGATTACAAACAGGCCAGGTAAACAGAACAATTCCCCCTCGGTGCACACCGTACTTTATGCACGACATACTGTTGACCCAATGAAACAATTGCAACAACCTTTTTGTAGGGAAATTCATAGCTTTATTTTCATATGGTCCCATTTGTACTGTAAAAATGAAAAGGAATAATATTTTATCATGAAAAAACAAGTTTGAGTTTTCTTGTAATATTTTCATTTGCCATTAACTCAAAATGACTTCGTTTTTTAGTGAAATACGATGATAAAAATTAATTTGTCGTTAAAAAATAATATTATCACTGCAAATTTTTTTCTACAACTATTAGTTCTTGAAATAAACAAGAATTTAAAAAACGACAATTTTTCCATTAATTAGTTATTTTTTATTCCTTAATTATGAAGAAGTCATTTACGATAGAAAAAGAAACTGTTACGTGGTAAATTGGATTAAATTTTCTCTTCTTTCTAGCAATACCAACTTTAGCTTTCTAGCTTCAATAATAGCAGACAAATCATCGAGTTAAAGACGATAGGTTTTTCTCAAAATAAAAGTGTTGTTTCAAAATAAAAATTTTGTTATTTCAAACAAGATTTTTATGGTAGTTATTTCATTGACTACACTGATTTTTCGGTCGTAGGACCGAAAAGTAGACCTGTAAATTTCACTTTTTGGTCCTTAGACCATAAAATAATTAAATATGGTAATTTTTTCAAAATTTTAGGTCTTACGGCAAAAAGTAGTCCTCTGATCCAAAAAAATGAAATTTTAGTCCTAAAATGAGAGCAGAAACGTGCTATTACGGACTAGAGGTGCATAAAAGTCATTTTCAAGTGTCAGTTTTCTTATAATAGTTATCTGTGATAAAAGTGTGAAGTAGGTGATTGCGATAAGAGTGTGATCCTTACAGCATGAGGCGAAGGCCAATAATGCAAATCACACGAGTAGCATTCATCTACTTCGCATGAGGGTAACGTACTTTTTTTTCAATGCTCCTTCATCCAAAAAACAAACAAAAAAATTGAGAAAAATAAGAGAGGTTTGATCCTCCTGAGCAAGAGACATTTTTAATAAAAGGAAATTCAAAAAATAAGAGTATCAAAAAAAAAGTAATATTGAAGTGTACCGTAATGTTTGATGAAACTTACTGCGTAAGTTATTTGTACAAAAAAACGAAAGTCACTGTGTTTAATAATGTAAAAAAGATCAAAGTGCGCATGCTTGAAAAACAATGTTAAAAAATAATGTTCAAAATTTCCTTCTTCATACACAGTTAAGAGTCATGAAAGCGTCTGTTTTTAAGGTAGGTGTTGAAAAATATATTTTTCTCAACTCATACACCAAGAAGAGGTTATTATTAAATCAATTTTGATTAGCAAAATACGAAATTTCTAAAGCAGTTTGGAAATGGTTATCATTTTTTCAGTGAGTATAGAAACATTGTAGAAATGAGTTTTTTCTCAACTGTTTGTTGTTTATTTCTTCAAAGCACCGTTTACACGTACGCAAGATGCAAAATGTCACAATGAAAAGGGGGTTATTTCACACGGTGATGCTTACACAAACAACCAAGTTCACTTCTCGATAATACTTAATTATATCTAAAATTCTATATATGAATGAAGTTTACCAGTTTAATCGGATAAACAATAACCTCTTTCTGGTAGATTCGTTGAAAAAAATATCATACTCGTGATAATCACTCATTTTGCTAACTAGTTGAGTAAAATATTATTTGTTTATCTTGGGGCGAAATAAATGTCTTATCACGAGTTTATTTCAAACAGATGTATCATCTTTGTATTCTGATGATTACTTAGCCCCTATAAAAGTGTGATTTGAATTTTAATGATGGGAGGATAATTTCATTGAATTTGTCATCCCAAGTTTAACTAGAATCATCCAAAAAATTATTTCTTAAAAATTTCTTCTAGGATTTGATATTCAGAAACAACGTCACACAATATAATAATAAATACCGGTTTCTAATGACTAATTTCGGAAGTTCATAAGATGATTCATTACATGAGGAATGACTGAAAAAAATAACAATACCAATATTGTACCCTTAATAACAAAAGAGCAGCCAACTTATTTGTCAAATTCAAGAATATTTAACTACTTTGAGCAATTAAATTAAATGTTACGATCCCAGTGGACGAGCCAGTTGATAGTTTGCAAACAATGGTTGAATAAATTAAACATAATCTGCATAACCATATTTTCTTTTCATAGTAAGGTGTATGAAAATAATTATGAATTCTTTCACAGCTCCCTAAGTATACGAACCAATACTTTTATCGTTGAAAAAACCCGCGGCTCGATTAAACAAATCAGCATACCATCTAGATAAAAATACTAGTTCTCATCAGTACTGTTGGAATGATACATTTTAAATTTTCAGTGCAGTGGTGCGTCCAGATTTTTATCAAGGGAAATGATTCAAGACCAAACCAAAATCTCATGATAATTATTTTATAGTCATACATTTTCCTAATTTTCATCATGCTATGAAAATAAAGACGAGAAGTGCTCAAGAGGGATCATTTATCACCCAAATCACCCAACCTGAACCCACCGCTGTTTCAGTGTAAAAACTGATTAGATACTGCTACTTCATTGAGAAAAAAATCAAAGCCAAATTTTTGCAAAATATCAACCATACTTGATTTTGTAAGGGATACCTACATCAAACGTGGAGCAGAAAGAACATAAATTAAACACATTTTTTACCGGACTTTTTTTGTAAACAATTTGTTCGTCGCACATTGCTGAGTAAGTCATTCGATATTTCCGTCAAAAGATTTGGGGTTGAGTTGTGTAATAATCAATAGCATACACACGTTACTAATAAAAAATTGTATGCCCCTTCACGAACGCAACAAAGTTCCTACGAAACAATGAGCCATTACTTGGTTCAACGAACGCTTTTATCACTTGTTTTTTGCTTACCAATTTTCTTAGAACCTATGTCAAAATATTAAGTTGTGCTTTTCAACCTGACACTTCGAGTGCATTTACCATTTGTCAAGCAACCATTTTTCCTGTCTCGTTTAAGCTTTAAAATTTGGAAAAATATAAAGCAGATACTTAATAAAAAGGTTGACTTTTAAGTGGCGGTGGAACCAATTTCTTTACAACGCGTACATAATTGTAACGAACTAAAAATATGTGCCTTTTAATTGATTGGAGAGGGAGAGAAAATAAAATGTCTAGTGTTCGTTGTAGACGAGGGGAGAACTCATACGATTAACGATAGTCGAGATGTATTTCAGGAAGCAAGATTATTTATATAATATTTAATTACGAACTGGAGTTTTAATGTAACAAACGAAACACTCCTGGCAACTAAAAGCGTATAACTGAGTGAAGTGGAAGAAAAAAAAAACATCGACGACCTCGCATTAATTAGCATATATATCGTCATCAAGAATTAAAATTTTATTTTTCTTTCATCGTCCTTTCTCAGAGGTGATTTTCTACAAGAAAGGTAGAAGAGTTGACCAATTAGGTAAATAAATAAGGGGCATAGTGGTAAAATGGTCCAAAAATTTAGTTGATAATTTACCCAATAATTAATGCAAAACGATACGAATTAGTTAATATTGAAATTTCAAATATTTCATCTAATATTCAATTTAGTACCTACTTGGAAAATAATAGGTGAGATTAAAAGGAAAAAATTGAAGGTGAAGGAGTATTTTAAGAAATCTCCCGTCAAAACCATTCATAATAACGGATAAAAACTTATTTTTAAAACAATTCACCCAAAAACAAATACGACTTATCATCAGTACACCATAGTGTCAGTAAGCATATTTAGGCCTGGGTTGTATGAAAATACAAACTTTCCAAATTATAAAATGGCTCGAGTTATCATGCCTAATGTCTGACATATGCTTCAGAGTTCCATTACTCATATTCACTCATTCGTTTATTCAATCATATCTCTCATCACCATTGACTAGATTCCATGGTAACAGTTTGGCAATGTTTTAAAATAAAAATGGTTAGCATGTTGTTGCTTTCAGTCAACCAAGGTTGTTTAAAATAGGCTCAAAAAAGTTTTAAAATCTCCTGAGCTTTTAAAGTTTGGCTTAAAAAATGAAAGTCATCTGTTATCATCACAATAGCATTAGGGTAATTTTATGAATTGAAAACAGCTAGCAAGTTTATGTCTCTCAGTTTTCAAAGGTTGTTGTAAGTAGGCCTAAAAGTTTTAAAGGCTTGTGAGATTTTTAAGTTTGACTTAATAAGTGAAATACATCAGTTCTTACCATAGTGGCATTGAGCAATGTTTCAAATCAAAAATTAATGGCTTATTGTTACCTTTCAGTTTTCAAAGGTTGTTTCAAATTTGAAGTTTCGGAAGCTCGTGAGTTTCGAAAATTTGAAGTTTGAATTACAAACTGCAGGACACTAGCTCAACCCTAGTTGTCACTATAGGTAACTGAGTAAGCCTAAAAATATGTAACGTGTGAAACCCCGATCATTTATAAGGACCTAATAAGCAATAATGGTCAATATGGGTTGCGAATTTGTTCGCAATAAGAAGTATCTTGTATATAAATATACGGTGTCTATATGTATATTCCATTTTCTCTTTATCTACCACGATACAGATTGCAACTTTTAGTTGATAGTTAATGAATTTCGAACAAATATTGGTACCAACAAAGACGAAAACCAGACTGACTGATTTTAGTGGCTATTGACTGAACGGTATTACTAATACGTCCATTTTTATTCCTAATTTTGAGTTTTCGTCGCTACAATAGGCCTAATTTTCCACTATTAGCTACGAAATCTGAAAAAAAAATTTAAATATCATCTGTTTAAACGTGGTATCAATTTCAGTGCAGATAAGTTGAACGGTGGTTCGGATGAATCCGATTTTATTATTATTTTCGACTCTAATACGGATACTTCTCAATCAATAACTAAGAAATTCATTTTATATAATCATTTATTCTATGTCCTATACTATAGACCATAAATAATGATTCGACAGCCTACTAACTTGTGGCTAATTTTTGTTACAATTGGTTAGTTTTTAAAAACGTACATTTTCTATCGGAGTTGCTGCAGCGCAAGAAGGTTTTTTATGACATTTTTTACGTAGTTTTACACTTCTCTTCATGCATGATTCTCTTCTCTTATTTTTATTGGTGTGTTTTTATGCCTGTCTACATTTTTTAGTAGGGTGAAATTGCTAAAATTACCCTTTTATTTTTGCAGCCATTGGAACAACTGATTCTGCTTTGCAGCAATGGTGCACTACAGCTATTGAATACGAAGTGACATTAGCACTGATCACCAAGTAAGCAATTTCGATGGGTACGTATCTAATACCAATGCACACAAATTTTATTAATTTGGATTGAATATTGCAAAAACAACAAAAAAAAACCAGATTTATTTCCCATTTTCTTCCTCTTAGACATGCAATGGAAGAAATAATTGAACTTCGCATAGGTAAGCAGACACATACAGGCGGGAAGACCTGTTTTGCTTTACCTATTCGATGCATTGACATAACATGACCTGCGCATGTGTCACATGTGCCTGAAACCAGTTGAAGCAATGTTTTTTTTTTCTCTTTCCACTTTTCGAGACGTTCTTCAATAAAACGCTCTTATTTGGGTTTACACGAACAGGTAATTAGCGATATACGTATAGTCGTCGTTTTCTGGTAGCCGAAGTCGCCGAAGGTAAGCCTTCTATGAAAAAGCATTACTTTCCGCTTGTCAGTATGTGTCAGCACCTAATAATTTAATTTGTTTGGTGTGTGTCTTTGCACTGGATGTCTCCGATAGACTGACGCTAAACTTAACTGCCACTATTGAGACGGGTATGTCTTATTCCACAGGGTGTACAAGTACCTCTATTATAATAGTCACTATATTTTTGCTATTTATTGATATCCAAAATAAATAAATAAAATGGTATGCAATGCAAATACCACAAAACTCAGACTGACAATAATGAAGGATAATAAAAAACAAAAAACAAAAAAAAAACAAAAAAAAACAAACCAACGTATTATTTCTCGCAAATGATTTTCGGAAGAAAGGAGGGCGAAAAAATGGGTAGTACCCGGAGAATGGTGGTCATCGTGGTAAACAATAAATGAATAAATTATGTCAGAAAATTATGTTGGTTTTTTTTTTCTGTTGCAGATAATAGCGTCGACGATCTCTCCAGCGCTGACGTCACAACAACAAATGGCTCAACCTGTACAGTAAAACGGAACCTTCTTTCGATGACTGCCGAACATTCTTCGAACTTTTTTTTTTACTTCGATATCAGCTGAAAATTTATCGTCTCTACCACTTAAATGGCTACGGCTGCGGAGAGGAGAAGAAAAATGCGGAGGCGTCTCGAGAAGGGTCCCAACAGTTTATGAATACATAATACAAAGCAATGATTCAAAAACGGAGGCTGAAGATATCGACGATTTCGAATAGCGAATAAAAAAATTAGAACTTTGGACAACACTGACGCTTTTTTTTTTCTTTTAAAGGTTCACGATTGCCGCCATAAAAAATAAGTCTTTACGATTTACGTTATATGAGTTCATGAGAGAAATAGGAGAAAGAAAAAAAAACTTACACAGGCGTACCAACATACGCACACACGCTACACACACTAACAATACAAGAAAAAGAGAGTGAGAGAGAAAAAAAGTCATTTATATGGGTATTTATGAGCCATCTGAACTTTCGGTAATTTTAAAAGATGCCATTAATGAAACGGTGTGGAGAAGAAGTAAATTAACATTTAAAATCGAGAGCCTCGAAAATCCTATAAAAATAAACCTATTACTTCCTTCAACGTTCTGTAAATTACGCTTGAAAATTTTTATTGACGCGTTTTTCCTTCGTCCCATCCCCATTTCATGCCATTTCGCTATAGCTAGATGGAAATTTTGAATGTGAATTCGTTATTGGAAACTCGGGGGTAGTTTTTCGTTCATTTCACATGAACGCTCACCTCAATATGTCATTGTCTTCTACGAGAGAGATTCACGTTTGAGGTCTTCGGACATGAGAAATCTGTTTCGAAAGTCATTTATCATGAAAATTAATCATCTTACCGGGCCCGTTCGTAGATAAGGAACGCAGATGAGACTAACAGTAAGAGAAAATTTCAGATGAGCGACTGAAAGTAGGCTAATTTATAAAAAATACCTTTTACTTTTTGTGCTTTAACTTCGGCGAAGAAAAACTTCACATTTCATCAAACTCAGAATCGACAGCACGAAAAAAAATTAATGATAAAATTATCCTTGACATTTTCCACCAATTACCCGTAAACAAGATAGAGAAAGACCGTTTCCAGTAAAGGGAAAAGGAAATGAAGAAAGAAAAAAAAAACAGAACCGAGAACTTTTTTTTTTGATAAATTAATATTCTTACGTGTGAAGAAGATTTAAACTTTTTTCAAATTCGAGCTGTTTCGTTTTTTTCTGATTCCCTATTGCGGTTCTCAGAATTGATAAATATTTACCACGCTTTTAGTAGTTTACTCTGTCTGTTTATCGGTTTAGATAAAATTTTGGAATCAATTTTTCACACACTTTCCGTCAGCCAATCAACCTGAAAGTTCGCACAGGTACTTGTGTATACTTGACTACAATACAAGTATACAAAGTTTCAAATTTACTAAACCGTGGGAAATGGGCCAGCTTAAAAGTACTCTAAAATCTTCTTGGGCCAAATTTGATTAAAAGTTTCTAGGAAATAATATACATATTAAGTAGGGAAAAAAAGAAGAGGCCTGGAGAAAAAACTATGTTTCCCCGAAAAAACGTATCAGTTACAATAAACAAAAAAAAAACACTAACTCATCCAGCAGCTCCATTAGAAAATGAAGGTTTTTGAAAATTATAAAATTAGGTACTCACTAAAAAGTTTTTAATGTATCATAATAATTATTTGTTCCGAATTACGTTCCTATTGATCCAAAATTAGGCATTTTATAGCCAAAATAAAAACAAAAATAGTGTTACCAGAACTACCTTCGATCCGCAACAAAATTTGTAGCAAGTTATAATAGATCTTGATTAAATGAACATCTATATTTTTAACTATATAGTACTGGACTATTAAAGCTCCATAAAACCTGCACTTTTTAATGTCAAGACATGCTGGTGAAAAAGTAGGCAATTCTTGCGTATCTTCTGCGTATTTTTGATACTTTGCTTGAGTTCACGAATTTAGAATACACCTGATAAAGACATCCCTTAAATTCACAAGGATAGCATACATAAACACAAAACAAAATACGTCAAAAGGTATGCTCTGGTTGCCAATTCAGCGCCCGCATGTCTAACCAGAAATCATCTTTCTTTACTGGTCTAGTACTACATAGTCAAAGGTCTCTATATACATATGAATATATGTATAGACTTATTATACATTCCAGTTTGAGTTACTAGTACTAGTTTCCCTTGCAATTAAATTTATTAATAAGAAATAAAAAAATCAGAAAATCCTGTTTAAGTGGGTATTCTAAATGTCCAATTCATAAAACTGAATGGTGAAATAATAATTCAAGATTATTTCTGAAAATTTTTTTGAATCTAAATATTAATACAGAAAACTTGTGGCATGCTAGATTGGGTGACCTCATTTTGTAACAACAAAATCCAAAAGCAACTCAAAATCACACTCAAAACTTACCTATATGAAAAACATACGTTGACAATGAAATAACATACTGGAGTCCAGTTTTGTTCATATTGCAGTGATGGATAGCTAGGCACAAGGTCAGATTTGTTTCATCAAAACCTCCTTATATTTACATTGTTTTTTAAATTAAAAGTTAAAACTGGAAACAGGCTATCTATTGAAATGATTTATCACATTTTTGAAACTAAAATCCCAAAAGAACTATGTCCCCCATCTAGGTATTTCCCTCATACCTTATTAACGGTTACACAAGGTGAAATTAAAACACTTTGTTTAAAATCAAAATTAACTGTTGTATATTACACATAAAATGCGATGTTCAAAATGTACCAAATATACAAAGTAATCAGCCAATTGTATGAACTTGAAATCAATACACCATGATACAATCCAAAATCAACTGTCCTGAGATATTCAAGACAATGAGTAACGAAAAAAAATAGGAATGTTATTAGTAAGTAGAAAAACACAGAGTGATTTCAATTACGATCAAGTAAATTGGAGCTAGTTCGAATGTACCTACTTGATTGTAGGGGAAATCAGCCAGTTGAAAAATTTAGTTTCTTTCTTACCAAGATGAGGAAGAGGGGATATTTCAATGTTTGAAAAATGTATGAAGTCTGGTGAAAACCTACAGTAGTAGGTTTTTGTCAGGTGACTTGACAGAAATATCAAGTAGACTACAAATGCCTACACATAAAATTTCAAAAGAATAAGTAGGTTTTTATTGTTTCTAAATCACGAATTAATGTTACTTTAAAGGTCAACAGGTAATATTAATTTAAATGAACCGCTGACCCTTCCCATGGACTTGCCTTAGAGCAGAAACCAAACATCTGGTTGTAACAAAATTTAGTACAATGTTAAAATATAGCACAAAATCAACGTCAGTTTCAAAGGTTGTGACTAAACATACTCACACCTACCCCTAAGTTGTTTCTTAAGATTATTTTTAATAAGTGGATTTTTATTAAAAAAATATACTTACAGAATGCAAAAACTTTTTTGGTGTACCTACCCATCCAACACTGCTGTTTCGTTTGGGAATTTCATAATTATGGTCAGCCTACGTACAGGTGTTATATAATTATGTCACAGCAAAATCAAAAATTAGAAAAATTTGTCAATTTTTTAATGGAAAAGAAAACGCCGGCAAAAGATTTGATGTCCCCATTTTGTATATACTTACGTGACTAATTTCAGTCAGAAATGTAAATTTTTTGGTTTCTATTCTTTTACTGAATTAACATTTTTCCCTGAAATTAACTTAGTCAAAATTAATAATCAGTACCTATCAATAACTGGAGAGTATCCAATGCTGCTACGCAGTAATAATTCGTAAAATAACTTCTAGTTAAACTGAAACTGAAATAGTATACGCATAGCCAAATGTCACTGACAGTGTTACAGAAGAGGCTTTTATATTAGTATGTAATAACGGTACAACTTGATTTCTTCAGACAAAATTCAACGAAATTATTCTGAAAAAATTCAAGGCGCATGCCCCAACTACAAAAGGTTTTATTGTTTTCATCGTAATAATGAATTGATCAATGTTTCTAGGTCAGTACAAACCAAAGTGCCGTGCAGTGGCGCTTCAGGGCTTGTAACATGTTAGACTAGAGATTACCCAATGTTGTAAAGCAGCAAAAATTAACATAGACCTAAATGTCGGAATTATCAATTAACCAAATACATTGATATAATATTATGAAGAAAAAAATAATTTGGAGTTAGACTGAAATTGAAATATACGCATAACCAAATATATCTGTAACTATGGTCACGTGATAACATTACAGAAGTAGCTTTTATATAAGATACCTAAATTTATATTAATTTCTAGGCAAATACAAAAAATATGGCAAATGCAATTAATTTTCCAAATTATCCTATTTGACTGAAACAATTTAGTCAGTTAAATAAATAATCCTAGAAATTGATTGCTTTGGGCTTTAAGCATAGTGGGTAGTTAGGTGAGTTAGATAATTTTTTTTTAATAAAAAAATTTATTTTCCCTCTTAAGGTAGGTATGGAGGGAAGTTTATAATTTTGCAAATAATTGTATTTTTCATCATTTACGTTTTTGACTAGACATTTATAAAATTGTGTAAGATGCATTTCCTAGGTATTATCTTTCTTTTTAGATATTTACTAAACTAGCTAAAATTTTTCAGTCATTATCGATAATCCCTTAAAGATTTTCATTCAGAAATAATAATAATATAAAACATTCATGGGCTACACATTTATATTAAAATTTATGAAATTCATTGGGTAGATTCGGAGGGAAGAATTCTCAAATTTTGTAAACCTGCTGTGTTGTCATTCCTATAATTTCCATAAATTGAAAGTTTTTGCTTGAACTTTTCATGGTGGTTATTGAAACTATTAAGTACTGTTTTGTTATTAAATTTGAGCAAAATTTGTCAGCTCGATTTCGGATGACAGTTCAAAATTTGATACTTTTGGAAAATACACGTTAACCGCGGTTGATGCGCGGAAAAGATAATAAAATTTGATCGTGTATTTTTAGGGCTGTTTGTGATGTGTCAGTTGATGAAAACAGAACCAAATTGTTTCTAATGTCGATTTAAAAGAAAAAAATTGATTGAAATCAACCGAAAACTACCTTCATTTAAAAAATGTTTTTAAGATTCTGAGTGCAGAAAAATTTTACCTACTTTTTTTCACCAAAAATTGATTAGCTTGTAGTCAAATTCAGAATTATAACCTAAAAACCTGTGGTACACCATACTGTATCGGTGTCCATTGATTTACGTCAGACATTGAGCTCAGCTAATTACCAATCTTGATTCTAATTTCGAGTCATTTACGTGCTAATGATTCACGCACGCACACGAAATCCAATTTAGTCGCTAAGGAAATTGCTTACCAGTTATTCCGTGAAAATCCTGACTCGAAACATGATTCAATCCATTATCAAAAATCTTGTCCCTTTTTTAATGCGAGCTAATTTTCAATCCCACTATGCGCGCGACCTTTGAAAAATGATAGCACAAAAAACTTTTGTGATTTATCTAGTAACTGTTTTGAATCCAGCCAACGTTTCCCAATACTCAATGAATACGACATTCAAGCACTCGAAATCCTCTGTATGACCAACAATAGTATAAATCTATTCGCTTACTTATCCTTTACTACCAAGACACGACTTTAGAAATAAGAGAGAGAAAATTAGAACACATTTAACGTGCGTGAAACTTGGATAATAAATGGTTGATAATGACAACTCTACCCATTATAACATGTAATATAATTGATGAATCATTCTAATACGAGTCTCAGTAAGAAAGAAAATACTTACTCATTGGATTAGAAATAAACTTATAAGTAAATAATGAAAACATTTTCCTCGAAGTGTCACGATAACCTTTACAAACACATGAAATTTAAAAAATTAAAATTTCAGACTAAATACAAATGAATAGGCTTACTTTTTGTTTTTAAAAAATAGAACCAAGTGTAGGTTATTTAATTTGATAGATATACGTTTTTCTGTGGTTATCGTCATAAATCGTAAATTGCACTTATTGTACTTTCGCATATTTTTTTCTCCCCGTTCTTTTGGATAAAGTTTAATAGGTTTGTACCCAACCGGTTTATTCTTTAAAATGTTTTATGGCACGGAAATTAACGAAGACGTAATCATAATTTAGTAATAAATAGAATGGAATGAAAAAAAAAGAAAAGAACTTTAAACACGTTTACGAACCAATTAAGTACATTACCTAGTTTCTTATTATGTAAATGCAGACAAAATTATCAAAAAATGAATTCTAATTTTTCAAGCTTTCAGTCGTATTCTTTTCTGTTTTACATTATTGATTTGGTTTGGAATAGATCTTTGCAGAAAACTGATCAGTTTTGGTCAGTATCTTCAAAAATTCGAAACAACCCATAATTTCCTATTTCTAATTTGTCGGTACAGGTCTACTGGATTGCTTATAATAGTATGCAAAAGAGATTCCCCCATATTCAGAAGGAAACTGATACAAAGATGAAGGAACAATAAGGCTTTTCAAAAACGATTCTTCATCTTAATTTTCAATAATATGGGACGAATTATTTTTGTGAGTACGTAGGTAATTTCTTCAGAATGTCGACGTGACAGTTCATCGTAGACCTGTTACTGAAAGGTTTTGGATTATTAATAAGTTTTAAATTGTGAATACTATTAAATGGTTTATGAGGATATTTTTGAATCATATATGTAGGTATATAATAAGTTTCAATATATTTTGGAACGGTTTACAAAATTTTATCGGGCGAATAGCTCTTAAGAACCAAGACTGAGAACAATAATAATTTGACGGGTAGAAAATTATGTTTTTCAGAACCAACCTGTTTCTATTCTAAAAAATGAACAAATTAAGAAGATTTATTTTGCCTACCAAATTATAACAGTAAATTAAAGTATCTATTCTAAATAAAAAAACAAACCAACGAGTTAACTTTAGACACAAAAAGTATTAACGTTTATTTTTTCGAATCGTTTCCTAATAATTCCAATTCCATGCTAAACATAGCTAGTTATTTACGAAATACCCAATAGCTGGAGTCTGCGTAATGGTTCGGTGCTCAGTCTTGAAACTAAAAGTGTGTAAGTTCGCCACCAACAACTGCTAGCATATTTTAGGCTCAAAATGGCGGTGTGTTCGATTTGGCTCAACTGCTGCTTTCATATGCGACTGGAAAACTTCTACTGGGAGACCATCAGCCACTGCATCCAACCAACCCCTTTTCCTCTCCTCCAAATCGACATTTCGAGTAGTCTCCAATGTTGCAAAAAAAAAAATTTGCTTTGAAATGGTAAAAATATATTAGAATTGAGTAAATTTTTAATTGGGTACAAGTTTTAAGAAGAGTTAGTCCTCAGCTCTACCCAACGACTTTAGTTTTGTGCAGTGGAAAAACTCAAAAAAATGAAACATCAAACAGAGCAATTAAAATAATTTTTTCGGCAAGAGAAGCACGTGATACAGACATAATCATATCATTAGAATAGAAATTTGTATCAGAACTTACTAACCGAATTACGTCAAGAACTTTAGCACTCGAGAAAACGTTTTATTTTTAAGTTATACCCTGGAATATTGAACAGCCTCTTCAAAAAACCAGTGCTGCGGTTTTCTACATAGAATGAATGGTTTTTGAAAATTATTTATAGTGCCGCACTTCTTACCGTATTAAGCCGAGTGTTTTTGTTTATAACTTTTGCAAAACACAGAAAAAACTAAATAATTTACAGCAGATCTTCCAGGAATCCAATCCCATTCTGCTCTAAATACTCCTCATAAAAAAAAAATAATTACTGTAAAAATAGTGTAATCTTGAATATCGTGTATTAATGTACAAATAAAATGGTAAATATTTTTGCAAAACATAAATATATAGTAGTAATCAAGCAGCAACTTGTCACTTGATGCAACTTGTGCAGCTCTTCACCATTAATAGATTTCTTGGTTAGCTTGAGTAAAAAAAGAAAATAAATTTGAAAAGTATGCAGATTTGTTGCTTATTTTTTTTTAAATGCAAGAAAATCTTGAGAAAAAAACCACAATAAACACTATTTTTCAGATTATGGAATTTGTTATTTACTTATTCATCGAATTGCTTCATCATAGATACCTTTCGGAAACTTCAAAAACCTCAAGTTGAAAACCATAAGGATAAATTACATCTACTTACTAAACTAGATACTGACCATTAAAGCAGATGATTTTCTTCATAAAAGACATATTCAGATTGTCTTGAAAACTCAAACAACTGCATTGCTTCAGAAGTGGAGGAATTAGGAATCCGATCAAAAATAGAGCAGTTTTCATTTTTCTATTTTTGTATGGTCATTTTAAACAATTAGATACCTATAACAAATTACATTACATGCACGAAAAACGAATAAAACAAAAACCAATTGGCAAAAGAGAAGAACGCAAACAAATTTCATCGCTTAACGACCATTTTTTTCGGTTTTTTCTTTCTCCATCTGCTAAGCATTAAATCTTCATTTTTCCAAATCTAATGGAACGAGAAAAAAAAACCGCAAAATATTTTATTAGTTAGCTTTACAATATTTCAGTCTGGGCTTCAACATATTAAGATATCCGTCGGGCAATGTGTTTTTTTTTTTTTGTTTCACTAATTTTCGACTTTGAAGATTTAACGATACAGCTCCGGACAAAAAAAGTCGTAAATTACTCCAGAAAGTAGCCTATTCAAAATAACGGAACCACGAAATATAACGAAACACCATTTTGAAAAACACCATTTGTAATGTATTGGTTACATGATACGAAATAATCATGCAAGGATAAATAACAGAGACAAAGCAAGATAAATTAATGATTCTTCAGAATGCCATCAGAGATAGAAATCCAATTAGACATAAACTTCAATCAATCAAGCTGGAAATTTATAACAAAGTAATTAGGCAATTCAGTACTGGGTAAATTCTTATTCTCTAATTCGTGTTTGAAAAAAAATTATCAGTGAATCCATATAATGTTAGAACAATCCTTCCATGTTGTATTTCTTATGTTTTGAAGGAGTCTTACTACCAGTTTGCAATGAGTAATCCCACTTGTCATGTATTAATTTAGTAATCATATTATGCAAATTCGAAAATGTAGCAACAAATTTAAAAAAATGGTATGTGCATAGGTAGACAATGCACATATAGTGGTTAGCTTTATGACCTTAAGTTAATTTGTTTCACTGAGAACCAATATTAAATTCGTAGGGCACCCTTCACCATTCTGTTGCCAACACTACCTTTTTATTTTAAGTAACTCTTTCAAGATACTGGTGTGTTCCCCCGTAGGTTATGATTCATGCATAACATATCAGTTTTACATAGGAAGCCAGTGCCTGTGTAAGAAAAAATATATTTTCTTCCACCTGAAGTCTCTATTGCACCTATGGTCACGGGGTAGTTTCAAAGGTAAACTTTGCGGCTTAAACAATTGGAACTGCGCGGGCCTTAAAATTTATCAGCACGCTCCTGACATAGCGACGAATCTATAACAGATTCTCAGCCTGTTAGGAAAGATGAACAAAACTGTAGTCTGAGTGATTTAAAACTTTCTCGAATTTCAATTTTCCGAGGAAGACGAGGGTGCGTTGCATAATTCTAGTGCTGCTTCTTATTGAAAATTGCTTGTAACATTAAAACAAAAACCAGCTCAACATGAATGAACTAAGTGAATTCGAGGGTCTTTTTTTCTTCTCATGTAAAAACGAACTGAATATTTAATATTCGTCCCAGTAGTTTTCCAAGTATTCTGAAGACGTATACGAGAGTTCTTTCGCCATTAAATAGATACAGAGAATTAATGATATTTGTTTTTCGACATATTATATTAATATCATTAGCTTTAGATTGAAAAAATAATTTAAGAACATTTTACACGCAAAGGTTGATTTTATTTTTCATTTAATATTATTTAAGGGTAGGTTTGGCGCAAAATGGACGACAATAACTTATTCAATGATTTTTTTAAATGTGGGGATATTCAATCTTGTTAAGTGAAGCTGATGTGAAAAGCAAGTACATCGACTTATATGTCCACTAACCAATGTTCAAATGAAATACTCGTCTCATTTTGCTGACAATAAACGAAAAATGTCTGAAATAACTCATTTAGGTGGCAATAACATCGAAACGGTTTACTGTCGAATTTTTCGTGTCTACAGCGCAACAGGGTATACCCTGTAAATTAGTACCTATCATTACGTATACTTTTTAAGATAATACACTTTATTATAATTACGTTTAACAAACGCAAAATTAGCGCCGTCTTTTTTTCTATTTCCCATGACCATATCCGCCGAATGACATTAATATTTTTTCGAAAGCATTGTTCAATTTTTCTCATTCGGTTTGGCACGCATATTCACTAAGGTGTACTGAAGATCCCCTAAAGGTACGCGTATTTTTTATAATATTGTTTTTTGTAATATGTTTTTCTTTACTCCCCGATTGTAAGCATGTGTACGTGGTGTTCACTTTAGTAAAAGAAAATAAAAAATAAATAAAATGAGAAGAAGAAGAAAAACGATGTCGAATACAAGTCGACTTCGATGGTAATACCGTCTTTTCGACGTATAATGACTATGTGATTAATCATTTTATGACGTCCTTTAATTTATGCATCAGGAACAAACCGTTGTGTTCATATTAGGTATACCGAAAAGAGATTTTCAGTTTTTTTACTCCTCTAGGTGTTCCTCAAAAAACGACGCAGCTTTTGTCCTCATGCGTTTTTTCGTAACTGGCAAAAATTTTTCAAGTTATAGATCCACAACCACAACCATAACCAGCATACATGAAAAATTAAACTTTTTTTAGAGCACTTTATTATGCAATCAAAAATTTATATTTCATTTTTCCATCTATTACTTGAGTAAAAACAAACTGACGTAAAAAAAAATTTCAATTACAAAATTTTTTAAAATACCAAAAAAAAAAACAAGTTCAATCAAATACTACTCCACACCACGAAAAGAAAACATATTTCTTAAATAACTTCTCCACAAACAACAAAACACACCGAAATTTTCAATTTTCGCAGAATATTTATGCTAAATAATTTAAAATAACGCTGTTTTCATTCAAATGTAGATTTCCATATCATTTTAAAAAACTTACGTATACCACAATTAAAGTGTTACACTTCTTCCGGACAAAATCTTGACTTTTCAACAACATTTACTGAAAATACATTAAGTATTCCAATCAAAAATTAATTTAAATGAATAATTTGTGATTTCAAGCAAATTTACCTGAAAATCCACCCTTTGGTATGTTTTAATTATTTGCAGCTAAAATACAATTTTAAGCTTCAAATGGAACATAATTTGTGGGTTGGGGGAATTGATTATGGCAACAGTTACAACAGAAATATTTTCAAGAAATATGATCGGATGTGCTGATACATCACTCGATTTCATTAAAATCATAATTAATAGCGTTGAAATGAGACATTAACACGATGAAGAGATTCATCATTGTGAGTGAAAGCTATTAAAATGAAAAGAAAGGAAAAAAAGACACAAACGGACGAGATAATGAACAGTGGCAACGATGAGAATAAGATACCGAAGACGAAGATCCATACATACCTGCATATGTTTTACTTGTCATGGTATGTTGATCAATAAACCTGGGAGAATACAAATACAAATGAGGATCAATTTGTTCATCGATAGATACTGTAGGTACCTGTATTAAACTGTAGATCGGTGCTTCAAAATTTAAGAGGATATTTGAAAATTGGCATTCTTCTTTTCATCTTTCCACTATTGAATTTTTTTCCTTTGTCCGCACCAAAGATGTTTATACTACACTAGATACCGAACTCAGCGAGAAAAGTGAAGCCAACCATCGCCATCTTTGAATTTGGTGGAAGCACCATAATATAAATACATGGGTGGAATAATATTTTCAAGTCAAATTGAATTTTATATGAGGCAAATTGCATTTATTTTGGTTTTAGGCAAATTATATATTAAAAATAAACGTAATGAGATAATAATACCACATTTTTATTTTGAACAAAAAAATTTTCTTTTGTATTAACCGAATTTACAAAATGTTTTTAAAGTGTTTCAGGGGAATATCTCATTCTCTTTGTAACATAAATCTAAATTTATCATGTTTCAGTGATATTTCACAAATGTCTAGATGGAGGAAGTGAATGAATAGCCCAGTGGAGAACACACTAAATTAATAATAAGAAGCCTCCATAGGCTACCTCTAATTTGGAAAGGTGGTTTTCTTCAAAAAAGTAAATCAAAGGTCCTAGATGGTATAAACTAGGTATATAAAATAGGTATTTTGCTAAGTACAAGCCTCATCTGCAAGTTTCAAGTAAATACGTTACTGATTTCTTTTTTTGGGTGGCGCATTTGGTTGAATCATTTATCTATTGAAACATTGTCCCAAATGTTTCATGTCACGTCTTCACACTAATTCAGTTATGTTTCATGGATGTTTCGGTTAGCATTTTGGATGATGCACAATTAAACAATGGAATAAATTGTCTTATCCACCATTTTAAAAAGCAACTGTCAAATTGAAATATTATGACGTTGTTTTAGAATAAATGTTTATGCATCCTTTCCAATCGGTATTCCTATTTGTTTTAATGCGAGATTATTTCGATCGAAGCAAAGATTTGTAGATTCACCTAGTTACATAAAAAGTGATACATCATAAGGGAAAGAAGTGCAGAAGTTGTAGAACAATTTTTTTCTTCTATGATTGAAATGATCTCATGTTTGCAGCAATAATCTTTGCAATCAGTTCATTAAATTATTTTCTTTTTTGTCAACGAAATTAAGAAAATAGTTCAAGTTTCGTGACATATCTACTTAGATAGAAAAAAAATTGTACCAAAAAAGACATAAAAGATATGTTGACTCTAATTTTGAATAATTGTAAGAAATTATTGATGGTCCATTTGATGAAGGTCTTATGATTAGTTGTCATTCAAAATTATGACTTATGATGGAAGAATTCAATCGGCTCCATTCTTTTCTCTCCGTACGAATGTTACAGCTCCTCACGAAATTAAGAAAAATTTGAAGAATCCTGTCAAATGTTATTCGAAAATTTTGTTTTTCAGCCTCAAACTATAGATAGTGACTTAACAAAAATATCATGAAAAATGAGAAAAGTAGTAGGTACTTTCAGAAATATGTCGTGGACTCCAATACTATTCCAACGATTGTTTCTTTAAATTTTATTTATGCCTTTCGTCATAAACGTTATTGTTTTGAATTTCTTCCACTGACGAGGGACATAAAATGAAAGGAATCTTCTAGATTTTTCTCTCTACCGAGAAACTTTTTTGTAATTCTCAAATAACAGTATTAACATATCTTCGTTGAATTCTCCGAAAAAAATATCGATGGAAACGATTCATGATGTTGATATTAATGTCACGAATATAAAAATTGAAAGAAATCGCTCACGATCTATTCTCTATTTCGACTGATGAAAAATACTTGGGATTGAAAAGAAAAAAATACCATAATATCTCGTTAACGAAAATAGGTGATCCGTCCTCATTTCAAATTACTTAGGGGGTTTTGTCAAGGGCGAAATTTTAAATTCCAAAGATAACGAATGGTAGCCAATTATAAGTTATGTTACACAATTTCGTTAATCATATTAATTATCGTTAAAAATACCGAGTAACTATTTTATAATATTACTTTCGCTTGGATCACCGAAAATAGCAATCGTGTTCGAATATTTTCCGACACAGAACCAATTGAATGAAATGTCATTATTAGAACAAGTAAATAAAATTTTAATATTCGTTTTCAAAAACAAAAGACCAACAAAAGAAATATTTTTCCACATACACGAACAGTCGATGTAAGATGAAACGTCCCTCATGAGAGTACTGATAGATATAGGCTAGGCTTAATTTTTTTTTAACCGACTTCAAAAAAATGAGGATGTTATCAATTCGATCCATAGGCCTATAGCCTATATGTTTTTTTTTCATGTTTTTTCAGTCTTCTATCATAACCTTTCACCCAAGGCACCTATTTTGATACAATCGTTTTTCTTTATCTCTGTCTCAATTGGGCCATTGGGCAACATGTCTGTCTAGTTTTATCTTTTTTCTCTCAACGAAAATAAGCTACTAATTAATAATTAAGCTGAGTGATCTTATGATCAGATGATCTAATGGTCTGATGGTCTGATTATGTCGCAAAATTTTGAATTAAAATTAGTAAATTTTCACTGACAAACTAGAAATGAGTAAATCGGCCGTAGTAAAATCAACGAACTTTCTCTAAAATTGGGCATCTAATTTTGAATCATGTGGACGGTCATAATACAAGTGAAGAGGTAAAGTAAAAAATTAATTAATGTGCAGCAGTCTGTTGAACGGCACAAATGACAAATATGTTAAGAAATTTAAACAGGCTACTTCTTAGAGCCATTCAGAATTTCTCGTGTCAACTCTACTCTGCAGCATTAAGTTTCACTCACCTGCACATGGGGACCCTGCCAAGAACCAACGTACCTTCTCATTTCTATAATTCTATCATTCCATCCTCCGATCTTCTTCGAACTATCCAGAATTTTCTGATCTTTCTAAACAAAACTGTACTCGCCAAACTTTTCTGTAAGTATATATGATTTATATTATCAACATACGTAACTGAGATGAGTTCACCTAAGGAGAAATATTGGTTTCTTTAGTCCGGTTGTTCTCCAAATATTTGATCGCTGAATAAACCACGATAAGTAAGCTCCAATTAACCAAAATTTTGTGTGGTTAAGCTTGAGGAATTAAATACGTTGTAAAACCGGACCTCACTCACAAGCAGATTCGTTGATAGTTCGTTTACATGTTATTCAGTATAACTAGGATTTGTTTTTAATTGGGCTTCAGCTAAATATCCTTTTTATTAAATCCTGGGAGAATAAGTAGAGTTATGTATTAGAAGTCTGAGTGGGGAAGGAGATAGGCGGAATCCAATGGCCTAGTTGACCATCATTGCGAATTTTTTAATTAAATACTGGAGCATCAACAGAGCCGAATTGAACACAGTGCCATTTTGGTTTAGGAATATGACGACAGCCCGTTTCAAACACGCCAACTTTCAATTGCGAAGTCAAGCACGTAACGACTACCCCACAGAGACTATTAAAAGGTACGTCACACCCCGATAAAACAAATCGAGCTACAATAGATACTATTATTGGTATCGTTTGTCGAGATCATATCGTTTTATTTCACTTTCCACCAAGAAATAGGAGATGACCAAAATGAACGCAACATTGACCCAACAAATTGGTAAACTTAATATTATTCTCAATTCTAAAGTTTGTTGGTCTGAAAAATGAGGGGAAGCTCTGTACATTACCCAAACTTCCGTTAGTAGAAGTCAATTAGAGTGACAGCAACAGTGAGGTACACGCTGTGTTTAGACCAAATATCTACAGAAACTGCACCACGGTAAGAACGGTGGTTTTTTAGTCAAAAATTAAATGAAGCTTTGGAGTATAGGAACTATTTTTCGGTAGGTACCAACTGTATCTGTGAATTTTAAGTAGATAGACTTACATTATTCCTTCGGCTGAGAATGATAAATTTTGAGTCGTTATTCATTTTGAAATTACAACAAATCAGTTCTGGTTTTTGTTAACAGAAAATCTGTGTAAAATTATGTCTAATCAAAGCCTACTTGGAATTTTTCCAGTCATATTTCCAACTCAATCAAAGTTTTCGCCAGTTTCTTACGAATTTGTATCGATTTTTGAATTAACCTAATATTGACTGAATATCGATGGTTGGAATAGTTTATTGGGACGTGGACCCAAATGGTAGTTATCGAGTTGGGATGACGTTTTAAATCCCGGTATTTTGTGATTTAGACAGCTTATAGGATAATGAGTATAACTTCCCTGCTTCCATACATGCCACTAAGAGATTTTTTTTATTTATCTCGAAATATTATTCTTAATAACTTACACGGAAGACTATTTAAACCGACGAAAAGAGATGTGGAGTAAATTCATTAGAAAATGTTCAGAGTGACCCCATTTAAATGCAGCCTTCTTACTCTTTGTGTAAAATATGCATTGAGAAGATTCAGTTTGCTTTTGTTAATACGAATGGCTGATTTTTGTAATCAACTGCTGAAGCTGGGTTCATAAAATCGTAAAAGGTTGACTGTTTGGGAGACCAAAGTTTCATCGACTCTCATTAACATGCAACAGTCTTATTTACAAGTCAAGACTGAGCGAAGAAAATTTTCCTTTACGTTTTATCTTTCATTTAAGATGTAAGACTTTCAGTACAAGAATTCAAACACAATTTGGAGAGAGAAAAATCGACAATCTCGAATTACATTTTGCTTCCTTGGCACCATCTAAAGTACCTATCGTATTTACGTCTGTTGGCTATAACATTTTCAATGGAAAAAAATTTAATTCTGTCCTTCGTGTTGTAATCGTTGCACACGTTTCACATTTCCACTAATTTTTGGCGGAACCACTTTTGCATTTTTAAAAACCTTCAAGAAGTTCGTTCCTACTCCCCTCTCTCCGGGTTACTTTATATACGTACGTCTATATTAGTCTACCATTCTTTATAGAATGAAGTTCATAAAACGTAACTTTGAATTTAGCTCAAAATTGCCTTCGTTATGCAGTAGAATGGTATTTAAATATAGATTGTAAGATTCAAAAAAGTAGATACATAAACGGCAAGAAGGAGATTGATATTCGAGATTGGGCATAATCGTAAAATAAATAAAAAATATAAAAACGGCCTTGTTACCGAGAACCGCAATTAAAAGAATATTAACATAAAAATGTTGCGCATTTAATGCAAGCGAGCGGCGACGTTGCCAAATATAAATTTTCCACATTTTAAAATCTTAATAGACAAACACACACACACACACAAACACAGAGCTAAACGGCATTCTTGCGCATTGCGCGTCAGTGCCACAGCGTGGGCAGCAGCGAGGAGTGCGCTCATTCCACCAAATACACGACGCACACAACACACACTCACACACACAACGAATACAAAAAAATACACACCACGATATTTTCTTATTTTTATACCTTTATACCATATTTTTCTCGATTCTTATTGGTATAAAAAGTAAGCGGGGTGACTCATGGGATTTGCCCTATAACACCTGCGTTAATAAATTTCACCAACGTCGCCGCCTGCCAGCCATACACAACGAGCAGACATTATTTTGCACCGAGCGTTGGTCGATTGGATTAAATTTCGAAAATCTGTAGAAAAATACCCCTTCGTTCACCGAAACACAAACGAAATTGTTCTAAATTTTTCACGACATAGGGTGGAAAATTAAAATTTTTCAAAATCACGTCGTGGACCAAGTTGATCACAATTCGATAGAAAATCGTCGTCGAGAATAAGTTTTTCGTGTCTGAGAGCCCGTTGTACTATAAAGAGTCAACTCCAACTCCAGAATTAAGCTTGGTTAAACGCTAGCAATAATGCATGAGCAGGTCGCTTCGATATGGCAAAAATTTTGGAATCAAAGGTATCTTCCAGACCCTGGGTAAAATAGCCAAGTACCTGAAGCTTAATAAAAAAAAAAAAAAAGCAATTTGTGATCAATTCGATTGTAGAACCGACCCTAAAGCACACTTCGATTACCTGTGTAGTTTAGACTTATTGTAGAAAATACAAGAGACAAGATAGTTACTCATTTCTACCAAGCGTTTTCTTCCACGTAATTAATTTTGAAGGCTGACAAAATGAGAATATGCGATAATTTCTTCGAAAGACCGTAATTTTAGAACTCTGAGTATTCTTAAAATTCTGAGTATTCCTAATTCATTCTGTGGTCAACATACACCACACACTCGTTATTTTTCACAAAATTTTTCAAAAATTCTAAACAATTGGCGTGAAATTTATTTGGCTCAGCTAATACTGGAATGTGTGTTAAATCTATAATTTTTTAGCTGTGTTCGATGATACAGTGATCAAAACATAGAAAAGAACAAAGTTTATCGTTACTTGTTAGACCCGAGTTCTGGAGTTGAAAATAGCAACTTAGTATGAAACACAACAGTCCAAACTTATTCTTTAATGTTATTGAAAATCAAAGGTCAATTAGACATTCAAAAACCATTTTTATAAAATGAACACAAAAATGATACGAAATATTTCACTTCTGATAAGTCTATCTGTCTCCCTTACAAAGAACAAATAGGCTACACTTTTTTTCATCAAAAATTATTGACGCTTTTTGTTATTCGTGATCTTTAATCGAAAATCTGCGGTTAATGATTCAAATTATTCGGATAAGGAGTCGGGAGATGATTTTATTCGAACCTCTTCGAATAGAAATCATAGTATGATACATTTGTACAGTGTCAATCATAAAACTACGTGCATGAAGCATTTTATTAGTAAAATCGTCGTCCCTTAATACCGCACTAAATTGCATTAAAAAAAGAATTAAAAATTAAAAATAAATGAGAAGTTAAAATATGTTTTGAATAATCTTCAATTGAAACTCATAGATTAGACAAACTCATAATTACATGCATAAAAAACAATTTTTTGTAAGATATTTTGAGACAAACGACATAGTTGTGGACAAATTTCCACCAGACTGAGTACCTACATTCTTTTCTTTTAACAAAAAAAAAATTAATTTCAATAGTTGACAGAAGAAATTACCGGTAATGGATTTTTACGTCAATTTTGTACGGCGTCGTTAATGGCAGATGAGCGCAGAGTAAATGAAAAAATTTTTCTTAGCAACATATTGAAATTTCTGGACACACTCCTCTTCAGATTGGATGAATGTGGTTTGACCGTTACCAATTTGTATTTATTTTAAATCAAATCAAAATAGACCCAAAGCATATCTTTCACAAAACCGATTTTTACCGCTTTGATTAAAGCATACTAAATGAAGTTTGATAAGAACTTTGCTAAATGTGTAGGTACCCACACATTATGTAGATACCTTAAGAAAATATTTTTCTATCGCTGGTAATCTGAAATTAAATTTCCACGTGTATTAAAAACTAAAACTTTTATGAAGTCGTTCTTACCCGGATTAAACGAGAAATCTGTTATTTAGGTACCTACTAAATAATCAAGAAAAAATAAAAAGCATAAGGCAAAATAACACCATGAATTTGAAACTTCAAAAAACACAGTCATTCATTTCAGTAGCCATTTAGTTGGCCTTTTGAGCTGAAATTACGAAAACCACAAATCGAGTGTTCTAATTATTGATCATTTATTTGCAATTTTATTCCGAAGTACAAGCCCTGGAAAGTTTTCTGATTTTTCTATCAATTATTCTTAAATTAAATTACACTTTTTCGTGATTGAAGAAAAATCTGATATTTTTTTTATTATTTCGTTTTTTATTTTAATTTAATTCTGTATCTAACTTCTGATGTAACGGTTTGCCAAAATTCTATTCACAACGTGAAAGCAAAATACACATCCGACCTCCGAAGCATGCGCTATTATTTTACAGCTTATTTTGTATTTTCTGTAACTGTAGTAGCGTAGGTACCTCCAATCCAAGTTTCACGGATGAGCATGATAAAAGGGGAAAAAATGAAATCATTTCAAAACAATGCCAGTACGATGACTCGGAAGGTTATAGTGAAGAAAATAAGATACGTTCCACGATGTTATACGTTTTTTACAAAGAAGAATCAGTGGTTTTTATCCCATCGTACAGAAAATAGGGGAGTACGGATCTCGAGCAACCAGGTGTAGCAGGTAGTTAGTTGTACATGGGAGGGTGCTGATGGAATTTAGAAGCAAGGATCGTTTCTTTGTCATCGAGTCTGACTTTTTGTTCAGGTGTAAAAGAGAAACAATACGTAGTGTACTACATTTGTCCATCGTATCTCTTCGATGTAAAGGTCGAGATTTCAATATTAACAGAAATATGAAAACAATGTCAGGAAGAACATATTATACCCTTGATAAGTTTCGAATTTAGAAGTATAAAGTTATAAAAAAGTCATCGTATTTATGTACCCTAAAAATTTTTCAGAGTAAGGTTTCTTGCAACATTATTATCGCATACTTCCATATTAGGTATACAATAAGTAACTTCTAAAAATAAAATCTCAACTGATCTACAGCAATAAAATTATTTTTCAGTGCTTTCAAGTTGAAAAAATGAAACGCCGCAACATCATCTTCTAATCATAAATATCTGGAGGTTTCTTTTCGGTCATTTATTTCATCCAATTGTTTCATCCAATTGAAAGACAATGACGTAACGAAGAAAAACGAACGACTATGTTCTTCACACCATAAAAGAAATAAAATAAAATGGTAGGCTTGAAAAAATAAATAAGTTAAATTATCGAATTTATCAATCGATAAAATAATGTAGTACCTACCTACCTTTTGTTGGTATGAATTTCGACGTACAAACAAAGAAAGTCACACGTATTTGGCAAATACATTGAGCTTTTTTGTATATTTTGTGACAAATTTGAAGTAATTATTGATATTAACCGTTATAATTTTGTACCTACTCAACATTCATACTATTTCACTCTTGTCTCACCCAATAGGGAGCCACGAAACGAATGTATCCCTACTGTCAATATTATAAGGATGGCAGATCCTAATTCAATAATAAAAATCCATAACGTAATTTCTGTTAGCAGAAGGCCCAGCGAGGTGATTTGTAGCAAATAATTTCTCATTAGAAGTATTATTTCGTGCCTACATCGTTTGTGGTGAAAAATCAAAATAATGTTTCTTTTGATAGCGCTTATAAAGCCAGTCTCTCAACTACCTACATAATAAATATGACTGCATTATCGGTAATAAACTGTCACAAATCCTCGCTTCTAAATTATGTTGTATAACGTCGAGAAAGGTAACGTCAACGAGTACACCGTTCATACTTTAATATTATTTTTTATCGAAAAGCTTTTCTCCACTGCAATCCCAGATGTATTGGAGAGGGGCGAGAATCACGGGATTTAAATGAAATTTTATCATAATTTTGATAATTTTTTCGATTCTGAAACACATTTTTGTTTAAAATTTTCTTTCTTTCTCGAAGCTATATTTGAAAAATGACAAATAATACGAAGAATTTCTTCACAGTGATAAGCACTACCGTAATTTTTTTTTTTTTTTTACTCTAGTAAATGACCACAAACGCTATTATACGAACGGTAATTCATTTACATCAATATTTACTTAGCGTTTAGTGGACGTGCTTTGCGAGCACAAAAAAGAAGTTAACAATATTCTATGACGGGACGCGAGGGAAGGGCCTAAGTATTAAGTTATTTGCCTTCAGAAGAAATAACACCTATAACGTATTGTGTTAATGCACCATTCACAACAATATTCCCAAAAACACTTAAGTACACAATGTTTGGTCGGTTGGTACGGCAGATATTACGCCTATTTTCAACCAGGTGATTCGATTTATCTAGAAAGGTTTGGCTAGCTACTTATATGCATTCACGTAGGCCTATCTATGATGGTTCTTGTAATATTTTTAAGTTCTGAGTGACGAAAGAAAAAATATATATAGATACATAATGTAGTAGTAGATACCTACGGTACATCGGACTCTGTCGGTTACGCTATAGACACATAATTAAGTAGAAAGGAAGGATTAAACGAACCGTACAGGTAAGCCACACAGTTATGGAAAAAAAAATTATGAAAATATAACTTTGAAGAACAGAGGAGTTGTGCTGCTTTTCTATATGCAGTCAGATTTGACGTTATGTAATGGGTTACTTTCGATTCGAATCGTGTCAATGCGAAATTCAACTTTCACGAAAAACTATTCGAAAATCGTTGGAACACAAATATTTTTCGTAAACAGTAGAAAAAATATTCGACAATAACGTGAAAGACATACGAAATGTTTAATTTGATAAATTCGTACGCCGAAGTTTATTTAAAAAAAAATAAAAAATACTCGAGTTCCAGATAAAATTCAATCTTTTAAAACGATGATTTGCCTCCAAAATCATCTGGGATAGAGGGGTACCACGTTTTATAGCAGAAAATGTCACTAAATTTGCACTAATTAGCTTCCTAATGCCTTTTAGATTACATGTACGGTTACAAAACTGAATAATATGATTCAATATTCTTGCGGAAAGTTTGTTGACATTAACATATGCCACCCAATACGACGAGCAAACATAGAAATATTCATAAAAATAACTCAAAGGAAAATATAAATCGGTACAATTCCGAGGAAAATATTTCATTTTTAATTCAAAATTTTACCTTTAGATAATAGATTTTAGTGAAAACGTTATCTCGAACTGATCCATAAAGCCACAAAAATGGAAATAGCCTAATTAATCATATTCTATTTCAACAAGAATATATTGAAAAATCAGTTGAATCACGTAGTACTGTGTTTTCGTAAAATCAATTACTTACCAATCAGACACGAAATTGATCTTTATTTTATGTAGGTACCCACAATATCAAATTGTCTCCATATTTTATATCTGAAGTCGATTAACCTTGAATAAGCCGTTGATTTTTTCCCAAAATCCTTTTCCTTTCTTACATCCGCTTGTCGGTAGGTACCTATGTACCTAAGATCTCACTTCCATTCGAACACAAATTATTTGGTCTAATTTAGTTTGATTTAGGTGGAAGCAAGCACTCTCTTTATTTTACAAAATTAACAACCTATTTTTATTAAGTTGGAATTTTTCAAGACGAATTCTGATTTTTAGTTAGCTCAAAATGGTTTATAATAGAGAAACACTCATTAAAAATGTCTGTTTCGTCAGGTACTTATTTGGCTTTTACAAAAACACTCATAATGAGGAACGAAGAGTAATTAAGAGAAGTCTTACTAAATGACACACTACAGATTTCCTTAATTACAACACATTTCCAATAGATGCTTGATTTTATAGCGGTCAATTTTTCGTATACTACCTTCTTCCGAAAAGACCACATATAGAAACCATTAATCAATAGGTATTGTGAAGCGCTTTGACAAATGTTTATTAATTTTAATAAGTCGTATTCAGGTACCTACGTGTTTTTATTTCGGTATTTAAGTGCTTTAACTTATAAATAATTTAATGAAAAATTAGGTTTGTTTCACATTATGATTATTCATTACCTACTAATCATCCTTATATGCCTTTTATATGGCATTGACGTAGGTTGTTTGGAAATTTAAAAAGAAGGAATTGGGAAGCAGAAAAATAAGACGAGAAAGAATATTCTAGATTCAAAATATTAGAAACAATAAATTAAGCTGCTTTCTCTCCATATAGAGTGAAAAACAAACGTTTTCGCTGATTTTTAAGCCACTATTCATACGGCAATCGGATAACAGAATATAGTCAGCATTTTTTCATGTTGCTGAAATTTGAATTTCTTTTTTATTTCAGGCTCTCAAATTCCATTATTCACCTGCATACACACACATCAATCATTCGTCGTGGGCAATATTCAGTTTTTAAAGATCAATCAAATAGTAATACTTTTCAGAAAACGTCTTCGTCCATATTTCAACAATACTAATCTTATCGCAGAAGTTATTCATTCACCAAATGGCCGATAGTTAAAATGAAACTGGTACTCACTTGAGTGGTAATGCAGACGCCATGTCCTCAACATACTCGGAGTATACGAGTACTGTTGTTGCTCCGGTCCCCTGACACGTGCCATTTCCGCCAAGCGCAGATGGCACGACCACTGAAACAGGTCCATTCGACGTGTTGATGGTTTCTTGTATTGAAATTTGCTGACCAAGCGCGTCTGGATTCTGCGGATCGTATAAAATAGTTTGATGCGCTCCTGGGCCGGATAAATAAATAACCTGCTGCTGTTGTTGATGCTGATGCTGGTGTTGTTGTTGCTGTTGTTGTTGCTGTTGTTGTTGCTGTTGTTGTTGCTGTTGTTGTTGCTGTTGTTGTTGTTGTTGTTGTTGTTGCTGCTGGTGATGTTGCTGTTGTTGATGATGCTGATGCTGGTGCTGGTGCTGGTGCTGGTGCTGGTGCTGATGCTGTTGTTTACCATTTAGGAGAACGTCATCGTGCAACTCATGTTGCTGGTATTCGGCCGGAAAGTCGTCCACCGACACCGGCGTCATGGTCGCTAGCACCGGCGAATTCGAGCCGGCTAATTCCTCAGCCGGAAGCGAACTGGTGGGAGATACGGCGGGTGGTAATGGAGATACTCGAATGTTTGCGTTCAGGGCTTCTTGCTTCGCTTGCGATTGTTCTTCAACGGACATATTATATGGCACGAAAAATGGGTATAGGCTTTCGGTGCGAGAGAGAGAGCGAAAAAGTTAACGTTCGGCGCCGATCTGCGCAGATTGAGCAAATTTTCACCTGGATGGCAGTATTTTTTCATAAAATTTGAACGACGGCGACTGTGGACGTACTCGTTACGTTTGTATGGGCGCCCATGTGGACCTCCATGGTCTAAACAGAGAGAGACAGAGAGAAAAAAGTATTTAATAAAAAAATTATATTAGATGGTGACATTGACGCACAATTCCGGGCGGCGTTATGTACAACGAGGAAAAACCAGATGTTATAACTTTTTTATTCTTTTTTTTTTTTTTTTTTTTTTTTTTTGGCAATTGGTTTTAAAAAGTGGTGGTCGCTCGTTCAGCCATAAAACAAAAGATGATTATATGGAGAATGCTAATCAGAGGCAAAAACAATTTTTTTTCTTTTCTACCTATCTTTGTTATTCGTGTCACGTGCGTTAAATATATACTGGTTAACGTGTACGGTACTGCCCATACCGACTAGTCACCGGTGACATGAAATTGATTTAGCAAAGGAATGATATTCGATACTCGCTGTTCGCTAAAAACGATGCACCCTGTCATACCGAATTTTGGAGATATCCGTTTTCTCGAATACAGGACATGTGTGAAACAGGCACCACACGCTAAATATATAAAAGGATATATATTGCGTTATTTGGACGTTCATCCTTCGAAACTGTAGCGAAAATGAACCGTAACAATGCCTTTAACCAGATGAAGGTTATTCTATTTTTTTTCTTTGTTGCTACACAGTCCATACAAGCACAGTTCTTCAGAAACTACAGCGATTTTTGTTTTTTGTTTTTTTCCATCACAAAAGAACAAATATGTATATTTAACAAAACCATAAAACTTAAGTTTTTTCTAACTGGTAACATCAACTGCCAAAGTAGGCAAATGTGATTATTAATCTATGTACTACAGAATTTCTATTGACAAAACTGACATTTAATTTATCTCTTCATAAAAGGGGGGAGGAATTCCTCAAGATAACATAATATAAATCTCGTTCTCCACTGTAAAAAACGTGGAAAATGTGTACTCAAAATTAGGTAGTTTTTTACTTATGTTTCCACCAGTATTACTTTTATTCTAAAAATAGCTCATTAAAATAATGTTTAGTAGGTGCTAAAAATTCTATTTAAGAAAAAGTTATTATCTGTATTAATATCCAATGTGCACCGAACGACAATAAAATGAAAAGGAAAAATACTCTACTTTTTTTATGTAATGTTGTGGTTTTCAACCCAACATATTATGAAGAAAAAAAATTTACTGATTTTTCGAAGTTAATAATATAATAGTACCTCAATTGAGTTTCCTTTCTTTCAATGAGATACTTATTTCAAATAAAATTCGGATTTGTTTTTCATATTGAAAGGTACATTCTCTCCCTCATCAATCCATAGTTACTTGAGAAACAATTGAAATCTTACATCTGAGATGGAGTCTGAAATTCTATAATATATATCTTATAGGTATTATTTATTTTATTCAGAATTTATTTTCCTTCGTATATTGACTAATATTGGACATTGGGGGCTTGATGTCCATAATAAATATTTATATATCAAGAATAATTAATAAAGAAATAACATAACTCCAGTACCGCACCAAGTAATCACTTTATTATATAAAGAAGAACAAGTAGATGTTAACTCTACGAGTACAAGAAGAAGAAGTGTCTATAATGAAAAGAATAAATTTTCTTAGTGGTATTAACGGCGGCATCGTACATCAGTGTAACCAACAAGTGCTCAAACAATCAGTGTAACCCCAACACTCCCTCCTTGGTTGAGTGACGCAGTTGGTCCATTGAATTCTTGAGTTGGTGCGGTAAAAGAATTGTTTGGAGAAAACCATTATTATGGAAAAACTCCAATTTTTCATTGAAAGAATATTCACTCCTGTTGTTGGGGAAAAACTATGTAAACAGTAAAAAAACCTCAACTTGAATTTCTCCGATCTCTATTCTCCATACGCCTGTCTCCGTTTTAAATCTCCTTTAGAGGAAAACTTATAATTAAGAAAAACCTCTATTTCTCCAATTGTTACTCCTATTCGAAGAAACTCTTTTACTCTACAAGGTAAAACTTCGAAATATTGCCAAGGAAAATATTTAAATTTGTGTGTATTATTTTTGTCATTATCACTTAATTAGCCTTAAGCCACCATAAGACTAGTTAAATGATTTGTTATTGTTTTTCAAAATAAAGTGTAAAGTTTGTACAAAATAATAAAATTCATATAATTAATAAAAATACAAAACGAAAAACAAAACAATTCAATAACACACAAATAATAATAAATGAATAATAATAATCACTCCTCCCGAACACAAACATATTTACAAATGGGTAGGTAGTACTTAAATAATAATGACTTGATTTTTGACAAGATCGTTTTTTTGAGGTAGTTGATTTATCTCCATTTTGTCTCCGATCTACTGCTTTTGTGTCTACTGATTATCTGTAAATAAATTAATTTATGTTACTATTACTCCAGTAACATTCAAATCATAATACTCCAAATTTTAGTGTTCGGTGTTGTCCTTAATGTTTAATATTCTCCGTACTAATTTTTCAAATACTCCTATCGACAAAGGTTTAGTGAATATGTCAGCCTCCTGGTCTTCTGACACAATTTTAACTAAATTTACTTTACCATCTTGTTGAGCTTGTCTCACGTAATGGTATCTTGTGTGTAGATATTTTAAGCCTGGTGCTCCTACCATCTGAGCTCCTTCGATAGCAGATTTGCTATCACAATAAATTGTCGCCGGTAAATAAGATACTCCTATTATTTTCTCCGTTATTTCAGCTTGAGTTTCTATCTCCTTGGCTAATTCACTCATGGCTATGAATTCAGCCGCACAAGTGGAAGTGGTTACGCACCGTTGTTTGTAACATTTCCAGGCAATTACATCTCCAAATAGTTTAACAGCGTATCCAGCTGTTGAAGCTCCGGTTACTGGGCAATCTCCCCAACTTGCATCCGAGTAACCTTCTAAGTTATCACCTTCTCCAAAATAAATTAACCCTAAATTCTCCATATGTTTAAGGTATCTAAAAATTCTTTTTAACTCCTGTATGTTCTCCAGTGTGGGGTTTGATTGACATCTACTCATTAAGTTTACCGCCAATGCTATATCTGGTCTTGTTCCTCCAGTCAGATATAACAAACATCCGACAGCTTCTCTGAACGGATATTTTTCTCCAATTTGTGATTCTTCTGTCTGTTCGTAATTATTTTCATTTCTCCGTTTAACTTGCCTTGTCACCATTGGTGTTTTACAAGGCTTACAGTCTTCCATTTTAAATCTCCTCAATAATTTGTTAATAAAACGAGACTGTTTCAACTCCAATTTATTAATACTCCGATTTCTTTCTATTTCAATACTTAAATATTCTTTGCGTGCTCCCGTATCCGAATATTTAAATATTTTTTGTAAATTCTCCTTAAGTTGTTTAATTAACTCCAGGCAGTTTCCGGCTAATAATATGTCATCGACATACGCCAGAAGTATGACAAATTTATCTCCTTTTCTCTGAACAGACAGGGGTCCTTAACATCACTGACCAAGCCAATTTTATTCATTTCTGCGGTAAAAAGGACATTCCAACTTTTTGGACTTGTTCTTAAACTGTAGATTGATTTATTTAATTTGCAGATTTTGTTTGCCCGCTCCGAAAGATTTATCTCCACTCCTTCAGGAATCTCCATGTATATTGGGGTGGTTACTTCTCCGTGTAAAAACGCAGTTTTCATATCCAGCTGATAAATCTCCAGATTGTATTTATTTACTATAGATAATAAATTTTGTACTGTTGTCAGTGGTGTTACTGGCGCATATATCTCCAATAAACTATACTCCATTTTGTCTTTAAATCCTCGTCCCACTAATCTCGCTTTATAGCGGATTCCTCCATGTGGTTCCATTTTGGTTTTGAATAACCAACGAGAATCTATGACATTTAATTTTCTCCCATATTCATTAACGACTGGGCAGTTTATAATACTCCAGACCTGATGTTCATTTAACGAGTTTAGTTCCTCCTTTATAGCTTCTCTCCACTTCTGATTCTTTGAGGAACTTATTGCCTCCATATAAGTTTTAGGATCCTCATTTATTTCCGCCATAGCTATATACGTAAACTTGTCTGTGTTATTCTCCGAGTCTCCAATATTCACAATGTTTTCTCCTTCAATGTTGAATGCTTCAACTTTTTGTCTTTTCGCCTTAGACAATCTGTTTGATTTTCTCCGTTTGACTCCTGTTGAAGCAGATGTTTCTTCTTCTTTTTCCAATTCAGACTCTGTTTTAAATTTATCAAACCAGTCGTTGTTAATATGTTTATTTTTCTCCAATAGTTTATATTTCTCCCTATAAACTATTTTCTCATTAGAACGTACGTCTCTCTATTCGATAAACGTTTTATTCTCCGGACTATAGACTAAGTAACCTGACGGAGTATATCCAACCAAAATGGCCGGTATACCTCGTCCTGAGAATTTAGTCTCCGGTCTCCTTTTCACCTTAAAATATGCCAAGCAACCAAATCTCCTTAATTGGTTGAAATGACAATTTGTGTTAGGCGAGATCCTTTTTATTGGTGTTTCATAATTTACTGATTTGTGGGGTGTACAATTGTACACATAAACAGCTGCTTTGACTGCCAAATCCCACATGCTCCTGGGCAAACCTGAATCTAGCATTAATGCTCTTACTCTGCTTTGTAACGTTCGGTTAAATCTCTCCGCTACTCCGTTATGTTGTGGTGTATCAGGTGGTGCTAGTTGTAGGTCAATTTTCTCATGCCTTAATATCTCCTTTGTATATCCTCCAGTAAACTCCGTACCTTGGTCTGACCTCAAGTAGCACACCTTAACATTGTCTCCAATTAAATTACGAACGTTACGTAAGAACAACTCCAAATATTCTCCAACCTCCGACTTATGGGTCATGATGTGTGCTTGTGCATAACGTGAGTAGTCGTCAATAAACACTACTATAAATCTCTGTCCTCCAGGGAATGTTGCTGGTGAGATAGGTCCCATTACATCTGAATGTATCATTTGTAATGGTTTCTCCGCTCTCCATCTCGATTGTTTAAATGGTAATTTTGATAAATTAGCTATAGCACATGTTTCACAATCCCTGATTACTCCAGTGAATTGAACTCCTTTTAATTCGGGATGTGTATTAGCTAATTTCTTCAAGTATTTCTCCGACAAATGACCTAGTTTGTAGTGCCAGAATAACTCAAGTGGTATTTGTTTATTTGTAATCTCCATGATGGTAGTAACAGGCATTTTATCTCCGTCTAATATATATCTATCACACTCTATATTTTCAGTGTTAATAACTGATTTTTCATTTTTCTCCTCAACTCCCTCCATCTTTTTCTCCTCAAGAATTTCTCCATCTTTCTTTATTTTCTCTAATTTCTCCTCATTATTCTCACTGTCTCCTCTCTCCGATAATTGATTATCTTCATTCTCCGATAGCGTAGGTGAACAATTCTCTTTATTGATATTTTCTCCATTATTATCATACTCTTGGTTTTTACTTTCTTCTCCTAAAATATCACCTTTATCTCCTACTCCGTCCGAATTGTTTGCCAAAGCTATATCTCCTATATGAGCCTGGCTAAAAATTACACGATGTGCTAACTCCGGGTTCTCATCGTCATAAATAGGTGGGCCAAAAGTATGATCAGTATAAAAGTGTAAGTGCCAAAATGGTTTAGTATAGGGCTCTTGAAAATAAACTACATTTTGCTCTGAATTTGTAATACGTACTGATGTATTATCAAGGACAACTATAAAACCAACATCTATCAATTCTCGTAGAGAAAATAAATTTTCTGAAAGGTTAGGACAACACCGTACTCCTTTAAACATTAATTTGTTGCCTTGTAAGTCACAAGTTACTAATGTACCTAACTCCATACACGGTAAACGTGAACTTACATCAGCACTTAAAACTTCCTCCGTATAGGCTTTACGAGATCGTAAAGAATATGAAGTAGACATTAGGTGCTGAGTGGCTCTGCTATAAGCTAAAAATGATATTCTATAAGTACCACTTGATGACTCCGTATTTGGTCGTTTCTCCGGTTGACCAACCTCCATGGGGGTTTCCTCCGAGTTGGTGGCTATTAATGCCGACTCAATTGGGGCGTTCTCCGATTCGCTAACGAAGGGGACAGGGCTCGGTGGCAGCGGGATATTTAAATACTCCGGAACATACTCCACACTGTCTGGTCCGATCACTCCGGTAATCGTCACCATCCCAGTCTCCGATTCAACTGTTGTCTCCACTCCGATGTCTAAATGCTCTTCAACAGCCGACTCGAAGATGAAAGACTCTTCACTCGAAGAGTACAAATCCTCCGGATTTAACACATATTTCGCCAATGTATGTGTCGACTCCGACGATGTGGAAGCATCTCCTTGCTTCTTAAACACCACTTTACTGCGTGCAGCAACTCCTCTCCGATTACTGATTGTGCCCCGAGCTGGCTTGTTGATTCCTCCACTGATCCGTTTCATCGGATCATTAATCAAGCCACTCTGTTGCACAGGCGGTCTTACTCCACGACCTACTCCGTGGCCACGCGAAAATACTCCTCTTCTGCCAAGGTGTGTTGCTCCGAATCCAGTTCTCCAATACTGAATTCTTGTGTCCAGTACTACTGGTTGAATTTTCCCTCTCTTGAAACACGTTGCCAAAATATGTGTTGTTGTGACTACTCCGCATGTGTAACACATTCTTCCTTCCACCTCAGGATTCGGGCAATTTACTCCAAAATGCCCGTAATATTGGCAATTGTAGCACCGTATATTGTCCAGAGTGGATGGAGTGTGCATTACTCGGGTTCGCATTCCTCCACAACCTCTATAGACAATATTTGCCTGAGCTGCCACAGTAGCTCCTCGTCCAACTCCATCAGGTTTCTTCTCCATTTGTTTATTTGCCTCCGCCTGTAACATTAAATATTTCAACTCCTCAATCGAAAGCCCTATATCATTTTGGCATTTCGTAATAAAATTTATAGTTTTAATCATATTCGAGGACTTGGAGACTGCCATGTAAAAATAACTCCTCTTCTCCTTCTCCGTTAGTTGATCATTCTCCTGATTACTTTCATATTGTCGTATCAATTCATCAAATCGATTAAAGAATGTATACGGTTTCTCCTTCGAAGGATTGTATCTTAATAATGCGAGCTCTTTTCTCCATGCCTCCGACGCCTTATGAGACTCACACTTTTTGAATTCTTTCAAAGTATTTAAGATTTTATTTGGGTCGTTCTCCGATACGATCATTTTATGATAATTATCATCTATATGATTTATTATTATATCACGAACTAAATTTAATCTCAACTCCTTTTCTTTATTACTGTATTTCTCTATCTCCTTCTCCGGGCTTTCTATAACTCCATACAAATCCTTCGATATTAACTCCGATCTAAGATAATCGAACCATAAATCATATCTCAAACTCCTCATTAGTTTGTATTCACGTTTTACATTGTCTCTCGCTACAACTATCTCCGATTTTAGTTTCTTACCAGACTCCTCAGGTAAATCACTTTCTCCTTTTAAAGCGTCAACGAGGATTTCTAAAAACTCCCTTTTTATATTTCTCTCCGATTCTAAACTTTTCTCCTTTGGTTCGTTATTAGTTGGCTTTTCTCCATCTCCTAGTCCTCTATTTACATTATTTTCTCCAATCTCATTTTGCATATCGACATCCTTATTTTGTTTTTCTGTAAATACCTGATTTGTAAACTCCGTTAGCGTACTCTCCAATGACGCAATGCGGTGTTTTAGCTCCAAAACCTCCGGCGACTCCGTTGTTGCGCCTGATTTTCTTTCTCCCGCCACAAAGCCTCAAAACATTCTGTTGCCACCTCCGCTGCCAGACTTCGGGCATCCGCCTCGCGCGAAGTCATTGGCACTTCCTCCGTATTTTTGGATTTCTCCACCATCGCCTTTTCTGTAGCGTGTTGCACCGATTCACGAGAAATTTTGGGAATTTTATAATTGGTGAGAGACTGTATAGGCTTTTTCGTTACTGGCTTCTCCGATGGCCAATATTTTAGCCACTGATTTTCAGGGAGCTCCCCCAGGTGTGGCTGCCTTCGACAAAGCCAGTTTCTTGCCCCACTTCGATTTTGGATTCTCCACCATCTCCTTTACGGCTGCTTTGGATTTGACTGTAACAAAGGGAACCACAATTAAATAGGCGTGACGTCACTTACTCCTCCGCTTCAAAGCATTAAATATTATGAGCAACCCCAAAAATCATCACGGCTTACCCGTCTCCATTCAACTCCTTCTTCAAGAAGGCAACTCTCCGTCTGTGGGTTGACTTCTTCATATTGGTCGGATTCACTGACCAACTCTTCCTCCAGATACTCCTCCACCACATACTCCGAATAAAACGAGGCTGAATCAGACACATTGCCTTCGCCACTGCTCTGTTTGCAGCTTCGCGCACTGTCTCCCTATCCGGACTTCCCCTTTTACCTCTCGGCATCTTACTATTTTAATAATACATTATATTAGTTCAAAATTTTTACTTCTATATTATATTTACAATATCATTTGGTTCAAAGTCCGTTTGGCTCTTTCTCCTTTACAGGGTATTCATCTCCTTCTCCTGTATTAATAATTATGAGGGAAATGTACGACCTTGCTCCTGAACTATGACAACGAACATCATTGTACTTAACTCGGAACACCATCTCCTTCAATGTGAGGAACACACACATATCTACAGAGATAGTTAGTCAACTATATTTCAGTCCACAAACGCAACGTCCATCCATATAGTTAACCTGCAAACAAAGATTGTTGTGGATCGAGTGTATTTCAGCCTCTTTTTATGTTTCTCCGATACGAGATGGATTTTTCTCCTCTACCTCCTCATCACCAAAAAGAGCCTATGGTGGTATTAATATTATTCTTATGATTTCATAACTATACACTCGATCCTACCACCATTTTAAATTATCTCCTAACTCCTATAACACCAAATAGCTTTACTGTATTCTTTACTCCCTACAGTAAAGGTATTCTGAATAGTGGGAGAGTTATTTTTATGCAACTCCTTCTCCGATCCTCCATTAGGCAATTGTATGCGGTGGTTAACTATCAGGTTTTTACTCCAAAAAAAATTTACGGTGGCACCCTATACATCGATGTTTATTATTATTATTTTATAATCACTCCCTATATTAAGCGCTTTTAAGTCTTTCCAAAGCATAAAACAATTATTCGAAACATGTTTCATTACACCAATCAGCTCCTAGCGTACGCAAACAATTTTCCTCCTACCGGTATTTAATTATCTCCATCTTACTCGAGTAATTAAAGGAGAAGGATAATCAACGAGATCGAACCAAATTTAATAAAGGACTCCATATATTCCACTTAATTAGTTAATAATCACTCACCGATCTTTCTCCTTGCAAATTAATTGTTATTAGTTGTTCTCCAAAACTCCAAAGAATAGTAGTTTTTCGTACCATTCAGGTACACACGTGACACCAACAAAAATACGAACTTATTTAGAAACGGCAAAAGTATTCACAAAAGAATAATAAAACTAAAGATATCATAAATAAATAATGCTGTTGACGTGATAAATAGCAGTAATATACAAATAAAGAATAATTTCCACACGACAAATATCATGGGTGTCACTGACTGGGAGATGACAACTTAACTCAACCAGTTGTTTCAAAGCGAATGAAGATCGCCAAAAATAGATCGACCTCACTAACTTCGCAATTAAAATGGTTCGACCTCGATCCTTCTTCCTGATTGGCCAATTCTCCTTATCTGTTTTCTCCGAATTCAAAGTAATACAAAAGAATGTATTCATATATATATCTAACTCCGTCCAGCAATGTTGAGGCAAGGCAGGCGATGAACATTCTCACATTTATTCATGCACTGCGGATTGCCTATATTGATGAACTCGCAACGTATTTTACTCACACATATTCACACGTACACCAGCGGAGTTGTGTAGTAGTGACCTCCATTGTCTCCTTTCCATTCGTTCTCCGTTTTAACATCGATGTTTCTCGAACTTGTCAAAGGATTAGGAGTTTGCCGACATTGTAGCAAGCTGGCAACCAATATTATTGGCACCGACGGCTTATTCCTTTGACCTTCTCCTTTTTTTTATTTCGTCATCATTTTATTATCGCCAGGCCTATATTTTTCTCCACGTATACGATTTCTTTATATTTTATTTTTGATAGTGTGCGTAATAAAATTACGTACACTAAACAATATTTTTCTTCCCCCCAAAAAAATATTTATTTCTTAAAGAAATACTTCGCCATTTCTTAATACACCATTTCTCCAACTCCGACAATGATTTCATTTGAACTCCAACTTCTTCTCCTTTCAATCTCCATACTCCATCTAGACATATATGCTGTTAAAATAGACACAAAGTAAATTAATATGTGCACATTCTCCGTCTCCATATAATTATATACACTGCAGTATAAAGTAATATTAGAAATAGTCAATAAGTTGCTGTTGACAGACTTAAATTAATGAGGTACCTCTTATATGATTATACTGGTGTTAAACTCCACTTACCTCCGCCTCTGTCACCAAACAGCCTGAGAAACTTTTGAAAATATTCACGAATACCTGCACTGGTACTGAAATCTCTGGGATCTTTGCCCTGGGATTCCAATCCCGTTAATTCTTTAGGTACCTGGCGCCTCCATCATATTGGACATTGGGGGCTTGATGTCCATAATAAATATTTATATATCAAGAATAATTAATAAAAAAATAACATAACTCCAGTACCGCACCAAGTAATCACTTTATTATATAAAGAAGAACAAGTAGATGTTAACTCTACGAGTACAAGAAGAAGAAGTGTCTATAACGAAAAGAATAAATTTTCTTAGTGGTATTAACGGCGGCATTGTACATCAGTGTAACCAACAAGTGCTCAAACAATCAGTGTAACCCAACCAACTAACTCATCTAATAAGTTACATAATAACGTAGAAAATTAACCTTGATAATAATAATAAGAAAATGAGATTCTAAAATAAGAATTTAACAATATTAAAGCGTATTAGAATACGTATCACCAAAATGAAGATTGAGGAAGTTTACTCAAAACTTTTTCTGTTACTGGAAGAATATCAGCATGTCAAAATGATTCATATTCAGAGTGCCATAGCCAGAAAATTTTGTCCGGAGGGGGGAGCTTTTCAAACTCTGAAAGGTGCCAACTACATAATTATTATATGGGGGAAAAAAAGGTAAAGGAGCGAGCAAACGGATAAAGAGGGATGAGCCCCGTTTGTCCCCTTTGCCTAGGGCCTGCATATTTCTAACTTTTATTATAAAAATATGTCAGAAAAAAAAGCAAAATAGCAGCAACGCTTAAAATTGGATAGAAGTATTAAAAGAGTTCAAGTATTTTGAAAGTTTGTTTAGTACCAAAAACTTTCAAGGAAGGCATTTCCAAGAAAAACTAACATTTTTTTTTTTGGCTCGTGATATTTAAAAAAAACAATTTTTTGTTGTCTTTATCTGTTTAGTGATCATACAATTCCTACTCGTTTTCTTCGTTTTTGTAAGATTCAAATGGTCTAATTTGAGGAGCCTTTCAATTAAATCCCACTCCTCCTAAATTTGTCTTGTATTTTTCAATAAAAATTTAGATGTTATTACTTATGAAATTCTCTTCCGTTTCTTCAAGCTGCATTCCATCCATTACATTATTTATATTAATTTGTGCCTTGAACTAGTCTCAGTCTTTTTCTGATCCTCTTCTAAACTGTATCTCACGATCCTCCGAAAATTTTATTTTTTGAGATGATGATGCTAATCATGATGATGATTTGAAATTCTCACTGATTCAAACAATAATTTTTATCCTACAATTTTTCTCTTTCTTAAGCATTCGAACTTATATTCAAGCAAACTGTCAATACGTTATGACATGGGCAAATCAATACATGATTTTTCGACTGTTCAATAAATCAATGCGTAGCTGCTCGCAGCCATTAATACGATCCAAAATTATTCAAGCACTTCTGAATTAGCGAGTTGTGAAGAAGAGGCAACCATTCTTTTCTTTTGGGTTCTGCATTTAACTTCTAAAGCTCTAGATAATTTCTATGCATTATATCAACTACAGTATTTTTCAGTATCATTGACCATATTACACAGTTTTTCTCTGACAATCTGATCAAAATTTATTCTTTTCACTTTTCGCTCAGGCTCAAGTTGAAAAATTTTTAATTTGTCCTTCTCAAATGAGTGAAGTAGCATACAGCACACCGTCGTTTCCAATTTCATAAAAATGTCGCAAAATTGCGCAATTGTAGGTCAGAAATGCAAAAAATTACGTAACCGAATCAGCCAAATTTTTTTCAAACCTACTTTAAATAGCATAATGACTTGCATGTGCCAACAGACTGAGGAAAAGAAACATGGCTATTAATGCGAGAATACCATCGGCAATTTAGGCATACACCAAGTATATTATTTCGATTGAAATATTCACTCAGCCAACCTTCAAGCCTCTCTGGTACTTGGCCAAATTGTAAATGTAAAACAGAACAAAAAAAAGCGCGCTGTCAACAATTTCTATGCATACAAGCGCATGCATCAAGTCGAATAAGAAATATAAAAAAAAAAAAATTATAATATCCTCCTACAGACGATTTGAAACAAACGGCTACACACCACTTTCATTATTTTCTTCCTGAATATCATTGTTGTGAACCGACAATATGACGTTGACATGTATATGTATATACATTAGGTACAATGTACCTGTACGAGTACTTGTAGGTACCGATACACATAAATGTGAAGTCGTAAGTTCTTCTTTTATGTGGATATTTAAAAAATTTTAACGTGTCGGCCATGTATCAGTCAATGACTGACTATGACTACACATCCGCGCGCAAAGAACAGTCATAATGGAATTTTTACATTCTTAATTGGGAGTGTAGCGAATAATCGCACAGGAAGGTAGGTACTTTTTAGTTATACGCATAAATTACTTAATAGCATGATATTAAGGAAAATCGAAAGTGGTCGTAAAAAACAGGAATTGAGGAAACACAAGCTAGGCTTTAGAGATTATTGCATTCAGTGCAAAATTGTCGGTAAACGGTTTGTAGGTTCGCCGGTGTGGGAATTCGAACCGGTGACCTACAGATCTCAAAAAATGATGACGTTATCCGCCGATGATATATGTGTGTGGTTCACGTCCCCACAACCACTTCCCCCAGTGCTGCCACTGCTGATGCAGTATGATAACACAACAGAGGATGGAGTTAGACTGTTGTTATGTGGGGAAAGCAGCAAACTCGTAATGCAGACTTAGGCCTATGACTCAATGCCACTCTGTAGCAGGGGGGTTTTAAACCGGAGTTGAGCACTACATGTTCACTCACATCAGTGTTACCATATCTGTAGGTTCACCGGTGTGGGGATTCGAACTGATAACCTATAAATCTGAAAAAATGACGATCTTATACGTGTGGCTTCACCACCACCGATAGCCTTGCAAAGTGCGCGTATACATGTGTGGTTCATATCACCACACTGTTCAGTCAAAAAAGGAGCTGAGAAGCAAAAAAGTCTGAACCAAGTATGTAAGTAGGTACCTATGTATTTTGATAGTCGACTAGCTCTCCTGCTAATAAATTAGTTTAATGCAAATGATTTAGGCCTACATTACACGACAAACCACGACAATGGATATTGGATTGAATACATTTTTTTACGTTAAATTTCAAAATGCCTTGTTAATTAAGAATATTCAAGAATTTCATCATGTACGTTGCCTACTTACCTATAAAAAAGTTAAAGTCCTATAAAATACCATTCGTTGTTAATGACGTTCGGATATTTTTAGTACAAATAGTACTGACTTTGGACTAGGTTGATTAAAATTTTAAAAGACTACAAAATTTCTGTAATCATTGACTGGAGCTTAAATCACAGCTAACTAGGTAAGATTAGCGGGTTACAACCGAAATCTAGAGGCTAGAACCATAACTAAGCAAAGGGTGTTATCCAGTATTGTCCCCTCCAAAAAAGGATACCCGAGTCACATGAAACATGTTAGAAGTGAAGTTTGGCACTTCAATAAACGTATCAACCTTCTTTGGGTCACTAGGGTCCCAAAAGCGGATATTTGAACTCAAGGCCTCAGAAAACATATTCTATGATGTATCACCTAATTTTTAATAGAAAAAAATCATACTAATCCTTTTTTGGAATTACATGAGGCCGAGTAAGTGGTTCAATGAAAAAATGAACTATAAATTTGAACTCAACACCTCATAAAATATAAGCAACAATATATCACTCAATTTTTTATTAAACAATATCCTACCCTTACTTACCGAAGTTTGGAATCCGACCACTAAATTGAAATTCCCGAATACATTATAAACACCCGTTCGCGGACTCAAATCCTTTATTTTTAATAGTTCGAATTTAAAAAATCGAACTTCGTCACGTCCGTCTTAGTTTCAAATTGTTATGTGTAAATTTTCATCAATTTTGGTTTAGACATCCAAAAAAATTACTTTATCAAAGAGTTGTTTTGTAAGTGTGTATATGAAGAAACTTCACTTCAATAATTCAATACTCGAGAATTAATCAAAAATTCGGAAAAATTTTGCATTTTCAAACATTTTATGAACGTAGGTGGGGGATACTTTCGACATCTATATTTTGAGCGAATAATGTATTCACGGAATGACAACAATAAAGTTAAATTAGGTACTGAGTTTGAGATTAAAGTGTGAACATAGTTTGATAACTGAGAATCGGTAGACTTCATATACTTAATTCACTTTATAACTGAAAATAAAACTAATTCAAAAAAGTAGGTTAAGAAAATTTAAATTAATCTGCAGTTAAATTTACTAAATTATGAAATTTTATTTCATAACTTTCGGAAGTTCAATTTCAGTAATACTACCTGGAACTACTTTGACAGATCGTAGAATAACAAGATGTCATCAAAATTACGAAAGTTGTTTCAAGAAGAAATCATTTTTAAAGCAATTTATTCCGATGTTATTTGAAATCTACGAAAAAATAAAAGGATGAATTTAACAAAAGAGAGTCGCAGTTTAAATTTTATTTTTGTGGAAGTTATTTTCAAGCAAATGAACAGGAATATTTTAAATGTAGGCTACATAAAATCAGTAGGAGAAGAAAATCTTTAAAAAAAATTCATGTTTTATCAGTAAGTAAATACTTAAACAGAGAAATTTACTCGGAATCTTAAAATGAAAAATTTTCTCGTCTTTCTGTAATTCCATCACTGAATTGCTCAATATAGTTACACTTTTAACTACATGTTAGAACCATTACTCACGATTTCCAAATTTCTGTTTCGAAATAAATAAAAAAAAAAAAAGGAAACTAAATTTTGAGAGTTATTTCTATGTTCCAATTTTTAACTCCCTCCTCAATTTAAAGTTTCATCAAATACCATTACAAACATTTTCAAAATATTTCACCTTCAGACAGTTGTAAGTTTTACCAAAATCTGGGAATTGCAGAAAATTACATTAGGTTATTGGTTTTTTTTTTTTTTTTTTTGTTTCAGTGAAGGTCATTTTTAAGCCGAAACACCGAAACTTAACGATAGAAATTTTATCAAGGTTGAACTTTTTGAATACTAAATGTTTTTCAAAGTGCCTATGATCATCAAATTGTCGTAGCTATTCTACGGATAGGTTTAGATTTTGGAATGTCAACCATAAAACATCATTAAATAAAACATCAGGAGTCGTGGAACCGAAAGGAGTGTTTTAACGAACCAGGATAAACAAAAAATCAAGAACAGCTGGAATGTGGCTCACAAAAACTCAAATGTGATGAGTATTCAATACCTAAATTGATTATTCTGTCTATGAAGTGAAAATTTTGTTATTGTATAATAAAAATTTCTGAAATAAATAAGCTTATACCAGGGATATTCATATCCACACACCATCAGTTTTCTTTTCTTTCTTCTTAAGATTCACTGATGAATCTATTGAAATTGAGAGAGAGAGAGAGAGAGAGAAAAAGAGAGAGAAAGCGAGAAAACCAAGCGCTAAAGCCACTCCCATCATGATTTCCATTCAAAGAGCTAAGTACCTATCTCGCATACAGAATTCATGAGTGACTTTTAAATGAAATTTTAGAGAAAAAAAATCAAAATATTTTTTTTTTAAATTAAAAAAAAAATAAAAAGACGAAAATCCGAGTAAAAAATAAAAAACTCCTGCGCAGCAAGCCTAGTTAGAAAATGATTTTATGAAATTTGTTAGCTGCTGACAAAATATTAGACAATGTAAAATTTAAAAGCATTATTTCTTGGAATGAAAAATTAGTTATAATAATAGAGTATGGTAAATAATCATATAATTTAAAATAAAATCAAAGAAATATAATAAAGTTATGAAATAAAAAAAAAAAGAAAACATGAACATGTGGTCAATTTTTGTAAAAAAAAAATTTCATGAAAATAAGAAAAAAGAGGAAAAAAAACTTTACCGGAAATACGGTCCGATCCGCACCAAAACTGGAAGCATGCTACGATAAATTATTAAGAATATTTATTTCAAATTTCGTACATATGGTTCCAAAATTCCACATTTTATGAATATAAAAACAAAAATAGCGGTACCGGAAGTACCGTCCGACCGATCCGCGCCAAAAGTGGTAGCGTACTACAATGAATTAAAATAAATATTTATTCCGAATTTTATGGCTACTGGTGCAAAATTGAGTATTTTATAGCCAAAATAAAAACAAAAATGGTAGTATCGGAAGTATAGTCCAGCCAATCAGCACCAAAATCAATATGTCTGGTTCTTGGCTTAGTACAAATATTCGTACCTAATTTTGTGATTATCTGACCAAAATTACGACCTGTACCGTGGGAACAAAAAATTAACTTATGTATATATTTATATAAATTTGAGTTATTTGTGCCTAAATTTTCCTGAGCTCATCAAACGAAAAAGGTACCCACCCCCAACCTTGAGGACTAATACCTCACTAAGCGTAATAAGTAGATTTTCTAAAGAAAACCTACCTGAAAATTATAAAACAAGTCTCTGATAAAATAAAACGGAAAAAAATCGTTATTTGAGTGTACAGTAATGTTTTATTTTTCATTTCAACACGACGTTTTCAACAAGTGGCATATTAACCCAGTGTATAAGAAAGAAAAACCTGCTGGAGCAGCCGATGCACCAGGTGCAATACGCGCCGCAAAGTGGAAAAATATTTTTACTTCCGGCTGCTGGAAAAAGGCGGGGGAAGGAGAGTGAACAGGAATCACTGTGCTATACGAAAAGTAAACGAATGAATAGGAAAAAAAACTGGTCCAAACGAAAACGACATTTTTTAAAGTTCGCGGACCACAACAACTTTACCCCGTTGTTGTTATTGTTTTTCCAAAAGGCGAAAAACCGGCTACGATTTGTAAACATTGTGAGTGCTTGAAACAGAGAGAGAGGGACAGAGAGACAGACTGACTGAGCGAGTGAGTAAGAGAGTGAGAGGGCGAACAAGGTATAGACGATGAGGATCGTGAAACGAGATGTAGGCGGCGGTGGTGAGGTGTGGTGGAGTTGCAAGGAAGAGGTTGGTAGTAGGTACCACAAAGTGTACACTCAGTGTGTGTGTACTCTGTATAGGTATATACGTATGGTATATGTATACAGCCACGTTAGGTATATTCCTGTTTTTTGTTTGATACAATTATTACAATGACGAACCTGTTTTTGAAGCGGACTTGCAACCAAATACACACAGTTCATACCTCTGGGTTATGTATGCGGCTTGGTGGCTTTAGCTTACGGGATATCAACAGGGTAGTTCTAGTCAGTCAAGTTAACAAGTTTGCGCTCCGGTTACCCATGATATTTGCTACTAGTTTCGTGGACTCGTCTGAATTGCGCAGGATTTATATTTATATACGAGTCAGAGGAAGAAGAAGAAAAAAACCTGCCTGGGAAAAATGAATAAAGTACAAGACGTGGTGATTTCCACGCGTTTCAGGAGGATCGTACAGTTTTTCGGAATCGGTTGTGTGTGCGTATAACGATATATGCCGGTGCTTGTGTTAATAAAATTTCGGGTCTTAATTTTTGTGCAGAACGTTATGGTGAATGGTGTCGCGAGCTACCAGCGCGAACAACGCATCTCCTTGAATGGTGCTTATTGTTTGGATTGTCGACATAATTGATAATTACGCGAGTGATGGTGAACGAGTGCATAGGCCAGTCTGGATCTACTGGACGCAATATGGATGTGCGTGGGTTTGGATATCGAATGCATGCACTGGTCTATACTCAGCGATGCCGTGTGATGCTAGCACCCAGCATCAATAATGCGCGGAGGAAACCGTACAAATTCGGGTTTTCAAGTTCGGTTTCCACTGCGGATGATTATTCGCGGTCCCACAATTTGTATAAATAGTTCACTGGTGTACGAACCTGGTATTCGTTTTTTTTGTTACAGGTATATTTCGTCTACTGTTTTTCTTTCATTTGCTGCGACACGATGGCTATTGAAAAGCGTATTTTGCTCACTACCAGCCAGACGAATAACAACAGAAAATTAGTTGCGGTATAGGCTAACACTCGTGGATCGTTTCGTGCATAAATGGACGCGTAAAATGTGTGGAGAAGAAAACAAAATTAAACGAACGATAAAGAACCATGGACTACAGCAGAACGTGGCAAACGAAATTAACACGCGCAATATAATCGGCAAGAAAACTGAATGAGAATAATAATTATACCTACTGTAGGTATTTATGATCTTATGGGAACAAAAATATTATTTTAAATATTAAACCGCACCGATGATCAGATTTCAGCCGCAGTTAGAAGGTCTAAAATTCGTATATCCTACGTTTCGTACCAAACAGGTATGCAGCAGCAATGCCGAAAAGCCAAAAAGCGAAGCGATCGGAAAAACAAAAACAAAAACTGTAAGCGAAGCCACAAACGGTTTAGTTTCACGAAGTAAAAAGAAAATCTCGACGAAAAGCAATGTGTTTAAACAAAATGAAAAAAAAAAAAAACAAAAGAAAATTGGTACGAAAACGAATCTTAAAAAAACGCGAAAAAATCGTAGGTAATTTTCCGAAATCCGAAACACACACGAGGGAGATTGAAAAACACACGAAATTATTGCGAAAACTAAAAAAGAATGAACGATTTGGGGAAGAACCCAAAAAATTAGAAGAAGAATAAAAAAAAAAAAACAGCGAAAAAAAACACAAACACACACAAACGAATTTTCCACCGAATGCGCAGTCGATTATGTATTTTGTTGTTTTGTTTTTGTTTTTGGTTTTCGGTTTTGTTTAGTTTGGTTTCGGAATTATTATTATTATCAATATTACGATTATGATTATTGTTGCAATTATTATTACTATACTATTTTGATTTTTGTTGTTCTTCGCGCAGAGAAGAAATATGTGTTGGATATAAATGCGATGTTCCAGCGGTGCTCGCTGCTGTCTGCTGATTATTGTGTGGTAGAGAGAGGCAACAGGTTACCTTCCTTCGTCTTGCGTTACCTTTTCACCTTCGTCGTTTCAGATACCACACGATACGTTTATACGACGAAGACGTCGGCATCCACGTTGCCTGCACACCCGCTCTCTGCAAAGACGCTTTCTTTCCAACATGGCGGACGGCCAAACGAACCAAAGCGAACCAACACACAAAACGCCAGCACAGTCATCCAGCCAAACCGAGAGAATCCGACGACTCTCTGCGGTATCTTCGTTCTCGCTCACTCCCACTATAAAATACTACATATAGGTATACCTATACCTGTACCTATACCTATACCTTCAACAGTATACGTATACACACATACATAGGTTAGGTACCTACTACCATGGTACAGTGTAAAGAAAAGTATACCGTCTTTGGGCTAGTGTTTCTCAACCCTCGTTTTCATTCTATTAATATTATTATTATTATTATTATTATTATTATTATTATTATTATTATTATTATTATTATTATCATTATCATTATTTCTCTCTTTTTTCCATTTTACCTTTCTGAAAAGGTTCGCTCTGATATTTTCACACGTACTGATGGTGAATACAGTATACCTGTACATACGCATGTGTATGTTACATACATACATATTATATTAAGTATACCTGTATATTTTTATTTTCTTCAAATCAAAAAAAAGAAGATATTCGCCGACCTTAGACACACAACAAAGTCACTTTTATACGATTTTCTTTACATCTTTTATCTTCCTACGCACATTCACTTTTCTCTTTCTTTCTTTTTTTCGACTTTTGTTGTCTTTGTTTTTATGCGTGTGTGTTAAAACGCGGAAAAGTAAACCCATTGTGTTGATTATTTCATTTTTGTGTTTCACCCTTTTCACGTATTTTCAACATTATCTTGTCAAGGTCAAAAGTATAACAGTGCTTAGAACGTATACGAGGGGCATTGTTCTTTTTTTGAAATATTTCCGCAAAATCGTAAAAGAAGAAAGTTTCAATGTCGACAGATTGGTACCGCCGAGACTCGGTTTAAATGCCGCAAAATATTTCAAAAGCATCGAGACTAGGATGGGGTCATCATGTAGTTTAGTCGGCGTTAGAATGTAGGTAATTATTTTTCTGCGTACAAGCCTGATGCTCGGGCCAAAAACTAGTTGACTCTCCATCTGTTTTTACCTGGCCTCTTCCATCTCATTATATGAATACCTATGGAGCCAATTCGTTATCCATCAACTAGACATAGAAAAAATTTCGTTCAATATGTTCATTTTCTTCGCTTTAAGTTTAATGCTACTAATGTTATCATGAAATTTGTTTTTTCATTACATTCCTTTTCTCCTACTCCAAAAACCTCGCCCATCAAGTTTAATCAGCCGTAAAATTTTCTGCTCGGTAGAACTTCGTAGTGCTAATTCGTCGTCAAAGTTGGCATTTCCCAGCCAATCCTCTTCGCCGAAATCTGTTGATGATCAATATATAATTTTTAGGATCTGTTTAGCTCAGCGATAAGTTGCTTGGCCATCTGATGGAAAAACACCACAGCTCTGATTGAGTTTCAGGTTGTAGCGTAAGAGTATAGTTTGCACATCATAAATGGTGCGTTTGTTCCTCGTGCATTGCTTGTCGTGTATCAGCGAGAAGAAAGTAGCTCCCTATCCAATCTGTAACGTAGAATAAGTTTCAAGCATCATGATTGCGTGAAAAAGTTTCAAAACTTCGTCACAAAATGACCTCCTAAAATCGGCCTCTCACGCCTTACTGATAGAGGTTTCTTGAAGTGAGGAGAATTGAGAGCTTAGGGCCGAACTCCACCATATATGAGATGGGTATGAAGAGACTGGTCATGAAGAGACAAAGAATTTAGGATGGAATTATTTAATACAGATGTAAAAATATTCTACGGGGTGTAAAATAATATCAAATATCTCTGCCACGCATCAACAGCGGTATGTGTATATTTTCCAAAAGTGTCAAATTTTATGATGGCTGTCATTCGAAAATCAGTTGACGATTTCGCTCAAATTCAATACCAAACCAATCCCTAATGGTCTCCAACTGCCATAAAAATTTCAAGCCAACATCTTCTTCAAACTTACAGGAGTTACCGTGATGACAACATGGTGGATTTGAAACACTTTGAGAACCTCTTACTTTGAAACTAGTGAATGAATTTCAAAAATTTTAGCAAGAATGTGTACCTCATAAAAGTTTTTACCATTATCTCAAGTTTCATTGCCCTAGGTCAAACAGCAGGGGGTCCACAAGCTTCTAAAAAGGGCCAAAATGATCAAAAAATGGAAATACATGTACATAATTATATGTATATATTGTGTACAGAAGAATTTTAGTGAGCTATATATTCGTGATCTAAGAATCAGGATCGGCGCTTTTCCACAGGTCCCGCCTCCAGGTCCCACCACTGCACTGAATGCAATAGTTTTAGAAAATACACTAAAATCAAGAGCGTCACAAGTTCAGAAACATGGAGGAGGAGTTTCGAATAATAGTGAGTAGTGGAATCCATTGGAAAAGCAGGAAATTTAGGGGGCGAAAGCTTCAAGAAATTTGCAAAGAGCAAAGTATTTTCGAAGTATATATGGTAAGCGTAAAGTGGCCAATTTTAGATCAGTTCAGTTATCATCCACTCTTCACAAGCGTTTATAGTTCCTTATATTTTTCGGCACATCTTGTTAGGTACTGCATAATTATGTCGATTTTTCATTTATTTTATTGTTTATTATTATTATTATTATTATTATTATTATTATTATTATTATTATTATTATTATTATTATTATTATTATTATTATTATTATTATTATTATTATTATTATTATTATTATTATTATTATTATTATTATTATTATTATTATTATTATTGTTCAGGCGGTACGGGGATTCGAACCCGTACCGGCTGAACACCTAAAAACCTCCCTCGCTCACCGTCACAAAAGGCAGCACTGTACTCACTCGGCCATGGTGCCGGGTGACGGTGATCGAGGGAGTGAGTATAGTTTTATGTGCCGACGTATAGTGTGGCGGCCGCCACACCACTCCCCCCCAGTATAGCGGAGCGTAATACGAATTCCCATACGGAGGCGCCTAGGTAGGGACGTACATTGGAACGTGGTGATGCCCCGCCCGTACATCACCGCTCCGTGGCATACATCCACCAGCGCCGTCACGCAGAGAACCGGCGGTGCGACGCACCACAGTACAGTCGGTAGTTCGCCTAGTGTCCGAGAGATGGCGTGAATATTCCATCTTCCGGATCACGTCGGGGTCACCACTTTAGGTGTTCAGGCGGTACAGGGATTCGAACCCGTACCGGCCGAACACCTAAAAACCTCCCTCGCTCACCGTCACAAAAGGCAGCACCGTACTCACTCGGCCACGGTGCCGGGTGACGGTGATCGAGGGAGTGAGTATAGTTTTATGTGCCGACATATAGTGTGGCGGCCGCCACAATTATTATTATTAATTTCATAAAAGTTTCTCTGCCACCTTACCAACTACGCCACGAAGATCCAGGCGACAGTTTGCCTTTTTATGTTTGCCAATATCCAAAATATTTATTTTATTATGGTTTGATATGGTAAAAAAGTGCTGCACTAAAAGTTTTCCCCGTTGTAGGCAGCCAGTGTTTGTTGCAGTAATTTTTACTGTACATACTTTCTCTTATTACTTTTTTTACATCAAGAAATTTATATCCTTCAATCATAAAAGAATTTTCCGCCATTGTCCACTGATGACATCGCTAAAAATCTAGACGGTGAGCTAAATAGTTTCTGTTGCCAATATTTTAGAGAAAATTATCATTATTCATCATCGAAGATCTACTTAAGTTGACCTCATAAGATTTTTGGAGACATGTGTTAAAAAAAGGAATAATGAAATAAGAAACATAAAATCTGCAAACCAAGGTATCTAAATATTATTATATTTTCAGTTAATTGCAAAATGCATTACAAAATTTAATAAAAGCATCGAACAGATTTGATTCCTAGAAATGACATGAAAAGAGGAGCGATGAAATTGTATCGGAATCAAACCGTTCATTTAATGGCGAAATCGAGGCCAATTAAGCCTCAAGCAATCTATTTGATGTTCTTTTCTTCTCTTGAAGTGGAGGGAGGAAAAGAAAAAAGTAGTCATGTACCGATAAAAATAATTTTAAATTCTGATGAATCAATCGCTGAAGTAAAACGATAAAAATAAAATTACTATAGATGTATCAGTCTAGAGTCAAAATATGATGAAACGGATTCAATATCCTTCTTTTAAAGATGGGCTTACAGTTACAAGAGAGTAGACTCATATAAATGTTTTTCCAATTTTTGTCAAAAATCAATATGGCAATAGGCTTGAATACTAACTGAACTTTTTGGATGTAATCCGCCCATACGGTACTTACATTACCAGGTGCTCCAATTATACAGCTTACGAGGTAAAACCCTCTGGAAATACAAGAGGCCTAAATTCAACCATTATACGAAAAATAACAAAATGCAAACAGTGCCGCATTTAGCACTTTCCCACTTGTAGTCAAAATTATTTTTAACCAGTAGCTACGAAATTTAGCGCAATCGTTAAACAAACGTACATAATTATATCAACATTTACCATCCATACCAATTTTTTATTATTTTTCGTTGTTTTTTGCTAGTTTCTAAAAACCCACATTTTCTCATTGAGTAAACGTTCGAGTTTTTTTCCTCTTCTGCCTTTGTCTCCTATTTGTTTTTTTGTTTTTTTTTGTTTTTTTTAACTTGTTACTGTAGGCAATTGCCAACATTTGCTTAATAGTAAATATGGCACTGCATGCAAATCGAACCACCCAACGTTCCTTTATCCCACGGCACAAAGTTACATAGAGATCACAAATATTTAGGACATTAATATTATAGTTAAAATTTAATAATGCAGAATAATGCACCCATTCGTCGAGTAGGTATGCCGTATTAACCAAAATTTCAGCTTAGTTCTTGGTTGGAATACCAATATTTGGTTCCCTTTTGTTGCTTTAGACTACATCTCTCAAATTAAATAAACAAAAGAAGTCAACTTTTTCATACAACATTGTATTTTCATAAAATGCATTTTTATTAAACCTAATTTTTCATGGTCTAGATAAAACAAATTCGGTAACTAATAAGAAATAAGTTACTTACATGTTTATTAAATTTTGATGGATTTGATTTTCATTTCATTAGCTGTATTGTATCGGAGTTAATGCTGGAACAAAATGCAATGATAACTCGGAAAATCGAATATTCTGCTCATATATAAGCCACTCTCTCCCTTATGCTTCATTCTAAGGGCAAGCTTTCTTGTAAAGGACTAACTCATACTAACTCACCAAAAAAACTTTTAAAGAACGCCTAAGAACTTTTCACTTAAAAAATTTAAGAACAAAATTAAAAATAAATTTCTCAATTCATTTGGTACTTCATATTGTTTTACCAAACGTTGCATTGTAAAGAACGTTGCAATTTTCGAAAAATATATTAAAAGTGTAATTAATAGCAAGGTAAAGTAAAATTTGTCACAATTTCTGGTATGACTTACAAAATATTATTCATACACTGCCATGTAGATACCTATTATCTATCATTTCTTTGCAAATAAGATAAGTTTTATGTAGGTAGGTACCTATGTATTTTATTAAATTAAAATATCTATTTATATGAAATGATTTTCATTTTCATACTTTACGAAGAAACTAAAAGGGTAGATAGTCTAAAAATTTAATTAAATTTTTTGCATGTTTTCAGCAGACTGTATAATATGATCCGAAGAATTTGGAAGACATCATATTCAAATTTTTGGAAATTACACTAGAAAAGTCAGAATAAATAATAAAAAAATGTGAGTGTTGTATAAAAATTGTTCACCTTAAATTAGTGCTCTCAACATTATTTGCCAAAAAAAGCGTATAAAATGAACAAAAACAACTGAACGACTTAAGATGAATTTAGTATGGCTAAATTAAGTAGTTCTTTTCTTCGGTATAAAAAACTTCCATGTTAGGCACCGACTTGAATTTCTTAGAAATCCAACAGAATTATGCCTCTTTTTCCGTTTAGTTTATTGTGAGAATTAGTTGTAAAACTGCCCGTAAGTTTAGTCTTCCTCAACTAACAATTTGAGGAGAGATTCCGACTTTACATGTGCATGAGGCCTTCTTTCCTATGACATAGTTCAGCGTAATAATGGAACCGTGTTTTTAATCATCAACAGGTGGAAATTCACCTTCATATGCATGCATAGCTTTTCAACGCATAAACAATACTACCGGAAGGGTGCACTTATCATTCAACCCCTACATTATTATGAAATTAGTAAAACGAAGGCGCAACATACGGTCTCATCATTTTGGTCGTCTTCATTATCATTTTTTTACACCTTATTACAGTAACCTTAAAAATTCGTAACGAGCAGCATACTAGGTAGTTGTGCGTACCATAACGCTAACCAAGTTCAGCGATCATCTGGTAATCATTTTTCATAATAAACCCGACACGCCGGTCTTTTTTACCAGCAATTCCATCGACACGTCTGCTGAACAAGTTATGCGATATAGCCGCCGCCAAAACGGAGTACAATCGAAAATCGAAAAAACAGGTGACTCGCCTCGATTATAATTTCACGGTTACCTGTCTGGCTATTCACAGTTGACTGTTGCTGAGAACCACTTACATTAGCTTCAGACTGAACCATCTCGTATACCCTGTAGGCATTGCTTCATCGTAACGAGAGGTATAGACGTCTATTACTTTTTTTTCCACCTTTTTACGCGCTCACTCCGTCTCTCTTCTCTTATTTTATCGAAGATATTCTAAAATCTTTTTTCCACTCCTCCCTCGGCAGCCTCAAAAGTCTCTAGTTCTTCGTTTTTTACTTTATCGTCTCCAACCACAGCCTATGAAACAAGATTAGTGTTCGTGCGTGCGTGCGTGTGCATTGGGTATGTGTGTATAAAGTATAGGTATGGGCACGTTAACGTATAGGCTATAGATACGCGTACGTATATTATTTACTCTTTTTACACTTTTATTTTCGTCGGAGAGTTCATTATGACTAGGTAGGTACCTTGAGTCTATATTTTCTACGATAGGCAGACAGGCAGACAGGTAGACAGACAGACAGAGAAACAGAAACAGACAATAAGGAATAAAAAATTCAAGAAGTACGGAGTAAAAACTAAGGGAGGAAACAACTATATTGTAGTAATAATTGTAGAGACAATACCACTATAAAAGTACTGGAAAAATATGCGATCAGGTGGAATTCAACGGCGTAAATGTAGGTACCTACGTAAGTCAGTGTTTTGGATTGAAAATTTGGTGAAACTGATGAATGTGGATACTGATTTGGAGCATTTTGCTGAACACATTCTTTATAATGAATTACGTATTCGTTCTGTAAAATACACAATAGGTCTGTTTTATGGTATATCGTAATTTTGTATAGATTCACTGAAGATAGTACAACAATTTCTCACAAGAAAAATTTGACATATTACGAGGCTAGAGTCTGAGATGATCCTTGGTCTCTCTCGATGACATGAACAAAGGGTGGCTGAGGGATCCGTTATCCTTCTATAAATATTTTTCACTTTTACAATTACTAATATTTTTTGACTGGTACTCTATTAAAAGGTCTCAAGTACTTTTATCCATCATCCAAGGTCTCAAGTTCAAAATATGCTCTTAATTAATAGTTGTTTGAGGCTCCTATATGTTTCAAAATTTTCACATACACCTTATATTCTGAATAAGTAAGCCACTCTTCACCACAAAGTTTCCCCCTACTTTCAAAGAAACATTTCTCATTCGCAACGAATTCAATCCAAATAAGTTTGGATCAAACCAAAAAAGTTTCCTTTGCTTTGCTCTAAATCAAGGTCATTACGACAGACGAAACAAAAATTTATATTTTTTCGAAAATTACCACTACAATTTGTTTGTTTTCTCAAATAATTTTTTTTTTTTTTATTTAAGCAGAAGAGGGCATTAGTCTAAACGAAACTCGAATCCGAACTCAATCCTCAACATTTTCCCTGCAATTAATAAATTTGCAAATGATACACAGACAAAATAAAGAAATTCTGTCACCATTATATTTAGTGATACGTAAATCTTTTCCATACTTATAAACGAGCATAATTACAAAGGTAAATGAAAGTTCAACAAAAATGTCTCGTTTTAACTGGACAAAAATGTAGATTTACTACATACATTACTGAACTAATTTTTCTTTTAATATCATGATGAAGGATTTAAGATTAAATTCCTTCAAAAATGTTATCTGTGAATTACCAAAATTTAGCTACGTCCCATTTCATCAATACAATATGAAATCAATGGAGACAGCTTCAAGATAACTTAATTTCAAATATCAGTTTACGTAGAAAGAGCTAAAGAATGTCGTGAGGAGAAAATTTTTATTACCGCTAACCATTTTCTCTATACGGAATTGATTGCAATTAACGTGAATGGAAGCATTAAAAATATTTAAAAAACGTCAACCCTTGATTTCCTGTCTTCAATGACCTGTTGAGGGTGAGCCATTAGAATATTGCGCGCGGCAGGTTTAAAATAACTTTCATGGATATTCACAATGAGCTGTATTGTTACATGATAAAATTACAACATTACTGATGAATTGAATAAAATGGGTTATCTTAGTGCTCAGCAAACAAAATAACATCAATAAGCCTGCTATTCGTCAGGCAGCTTTGATTTATCTGGCATAATATAACTTCTTCTTTTAGCAGGTTTTCATACATGCTATTTAAAATAATAAAATCGTGCGAGTTAGCGAAGTTAGGTCTGGGACCGTGATAGTTTTTCATTTCGTGACATAATATCATGATTTTTGGCATAAAAATTAAAAATAATTAATACATAGGTATATAATCTGTTATAATGTGAACACGTGAAAATTGTGAGTTTCTCAAAAGGGCCTCGCACGTGTGGTGGCATACGGCAAAATGGAACTGACAACTGCCTCAAACTAATGTATTGGTCAAATTTCCGACCAGATGCTATCTTCGTCGAAAGCATGAAAGAATTCGGGTTTGAATGAGAAATTAATAAAAACAATCATACAGATCAAGACGGAGCCTCGAGAAACGTTTAACATATAACAGGAGCATAGTAGAGCGTTCAATATAAGTTATAAATCGCAATATTTCCACGTTACGTGTTTTTTTCTCCCTCAGATTAAAGAAGGGGAGATACAAGTAAATAACTGGTTTCAATTCTCTGATTTTTATAGGTTAATCGTAGCTAAGACCTATTACATTGACCGGTTCCGTCAACTATCAGTCTTATTCGGTTATGAATAGGAAGAAGAAAAAAAGATCGATTACGTTAACGAGAATAGAGTGAACGGCATTTCTATAATAATTAAGATGAAAACACCTGTAGGAGACACAAATATCACAAGGTGATTTTCCTCGTATAGAATGTTCTCATCTACAGTGCGGCTGTCACATAAAGAATCAAACTATCCTCCACGTGAAACCTACAACGATGAAAGATGAAATGACACCAAAATATTGAAAAAGATGATCAAAATAACGAGAAAAAAATTATACAAGGCTCACATTTTTTGATTTTCGGTGCCTCTTTGAATAGCCTTTTAATATCAATCCCGAAAAATCGTGAAGCTCAAATTGAGGAATAGCCAATGAAAGTCCGCGTAGGATAGCGGTCAGGCGATCCTCCAACCGACAGGTTTTGAGCACGACCCAAAATGGCCGTGTACTAGATTTGGTACCATTAGTGTTCCAGTATGAGACTAAAAACTTAATACTTGGTAGACTATGGACCAAAATATTCTTATTTAATTATTTTTATTCGTTACATCCATAGTTACGACATTCTCGAAGTACTTATCTAATTTCGATCAATAATTTCATGCTTATTAGATTATATTGTAATACCTAGTCAAACTCTCTTTATTTTTGTTGATATGAATAACATTAGCTCATTTCAGTAAGTTTTAGCCATCTCTGCTCTATCCCAACTATTGGTAATGAATATTTATAATTTATTATACCTACTTATTGATACCCACAGAGATATTCCAAAGCAATTTCGCAAGAGATGTAAATATTTTATTGCAATATTTGCCATTCGTGTAAGTAGAATTAATTTATCTTTAATTTTACAGTTGCTTTTAATTTTAACACATTGGCTACACATAACTAATTTACTACCAATATTTTTGGGAGCTAATGGGTTAGTTTTTTCGTATCTGTTGTGTTATCTGAATAATTTTTCGTTTTTATTTCTCACAATGTGATAACAGTTTGTCGAAAGGCTATCGGCTGGGGAATCCAAGATCCTCTAAAGAGAGGCCAAATTTTGACTCTATAATTTTTTCTCCTCCAATCATCCATACCAATATCCTAATCTCCTCGTAACGAAAATCTACTTTAATAACACAGATGCGTTGAACATTAAAACACTTTTAGACGAATCTTGGATCTGCCACTGACAATTTGTTGATAATCAAATCACTGAAAATCGACAATATCGTATTAACTTCTTTCAAACAATTTTTTGTCTCTCTTTCCTTATGAAAACAGTCACATTAAAACAATATAGATTATACGCTAAAATTCATGATGAGCATGTAACTCGTTCATAATTTTCTGAGACAACTTAGGTTGGTACTTTTTTGATAACTTCAATTATGATAACAAAAACATCAGTGGAGTAGCCAGGAGGATTAGAGGGATAAATCCTCCCTTAGGATATTTTTAGAGTAGAATTTTACAGAGTGAGACAATTATGATATTCAGTTTCATGAAAAATATGATGACGATTGGCCTGACAATCAAAAAATAAAAATTCATATCCAAAAAATACAAAATTTTCTATATTTTTGGTCCATTCAGATAGTTGACCAAAGTCCGCCTGTAATTTTTCCCCCAAGAAAAAAATTTTTTTTTAATTCACTGCTGGTGGTGAGGGGAATGGTGAGAAATTATTTTTCATCAAACTCTCCCCGTTAAGAAATTCCTGGCTACGCCACTGAAAAAGATTATATCATAAAATGTTCTCTCTCAATAGATAACACATTCTTTTATGATGTAAAATATGCAAGGCCTACAATCATCCATAATTTTGTACAGTTGCAAGTTGAGAACACAACACTTAGTGGTTTTTTTATGGGCTTTGGCTTCGTGGCCATTTTACTTAGCAGCTGGCCAATATATTTTGACGTCGAAGTGCGGCGAGAAGTATGGTCGAGATCCAGACGCCAAAGGTCTATCGGTAAGCACAGAAATAAATTAAGACTGGTGAGAAGTTTTTCAATCACCTACTGACTACCGGAGCACCAAAAGAAAGCCATTTTGAGTTGGGAATGTGACGGCACGGTGGCTGGTTTCGAATTCGAAACCTTTCGACTGCAAACCCAAGCACCGAACTACAAGGCAACGCAGACCCCTTACCTTCGATCATTTAATACTGGATACTCAGCAGCCCTATCTCACCAATGTTAACGAAACATGTAAGCATTCTAAAATCAAAAAATGAACATCGGTTTACTGCACATGTGCAGTAGTCTTTTCTTCGTTAGTTTTTGAAGCCGTTACAGATTCACAATACCAACAGAATGTAAACAGACGCAGAAAACTGCACTGCACATGTGCAATAAACCTATGACACTTAGACATTAGCACTTATTTTTGTGTTTACCTGGGTATCCAGTGCTAAATGATCGAAGGTCCTTACCCACTCATAGTTTCACTTCTTTCGAATTATTTATTGGTTGAAATTTAATAATGCATGAGGTGAATTTTAATGTATATATACATATATATTCGTGATCAGCGTATTTAGAACGTAAATTAACAACCTATACGGTAACTCGAGGTGAGTTCCAAAAACACAAAACCTCTGTAATAATAGCATACAATATATAATAATAATAATAATAATAATAATAATAGTAACTGCCCGCATATAAATCGACAAAGAATAACTTAAATTTTGATAGTGTATGGCGTACCTACTTAACCTGTAGATGTGTTTCCGATGATTATTTTACCGCGTGATGATATTATATTGAAGATAGAAGTAATTATTAGGTGTCAAATATAAGTAGGCTATACTTGGCTTGGGATAAAGCTGATTCACTGGTTCTGTGGTCAGTTCGCTGATCTTTTTTTATCATCAATCAACATGGAAAACTAATCACCATTAACAATGAGCGAAAAATTCATCAAATTCGCTGGTTCTAACACTGTTTTTCGTCACCACCGCCAAATATTATTTTCTTGCGAACAATTACGAATACAACTGATTAGTGATTACCGATGAACTGATACGCTTCCGATTGCCTGCCATGTGCGTTATGCGAACAGTTTGCTAACGTTGTTGCCAACATCTGAATATCAAATATGTTCAATGCTGTATTCTAACGCATGTTCGCGAATAATAAGAATTAGACAAAATGCTTTGATAATTTTTGCAAGCGAACGATAAACCTTATGTTTAGAAAAGGTGGGAAAAATGAATGCATTCAATTGAAATTTTTTATCGATAACCTGGCTTGACGTCATCACAATTTGATTATGGTACTTTTCTGTTCACTCTCAAGATTCAACTGCACGCTGTTCGAGCACACTCCCAAGAAAAAAAAAGGAAGTGGTTCCAAAATCGATTCTGTTGAATATCTACGTATTTCCTTTGCCTCCTCCCACGCATATAATCTCACGTTTCAAGACTTTTTTGAACAAATATTTTTGTCAGGCAGCGAAACAAAGAAAAGAATAAACACAATGTAATTTTAAAATAATTTCATTGCATTATCGATTTAAAAGTTTTTTTTTTTTTTTTAGTTCGTAAAATATTTTTAAAAACGTGTGGCGACTGTATCATTTTGCTGTTAAAATCACCGAATGAAAGAATGAAATGAACTAATAAAGTTATGAACCTAAAGAACAGATGAATCTGTTTGAAAACGATGCTCGCGAATTTAGCGAGTTGCCATTCATGCAGTAAAGTGCGACATTAAACGGTAGAATATTAACTATTTAAACAAGGAATTGGTTGAGAGCCTACCTTTTATGTTTTAATATTTTTTAATTAACTTGACCGCTAAATTCAATTGATTCGCTACGTAAGTTCTCTTCCTAGTATTGATCTACACTAAAAAGTACTTACTTATTATAACATAACATTTCTAATTGGAATCGAAGTAAAAAGGAAAACAAAAGTATATTATTAGCCAATTATATTGATGATTTTAATTTAGGCAGGTAACGAGCCTTTACAACATGAATTTATATTTTTAATTATGCTAATAAGGGATAAGGATATAGAAAAAATTCGACCTGACTTACTGTGGCAAATCATGTTTATTTAAATTAAATTAGGTTTTTCTTCAAAATTTAGAATAAATAAAAATTATTGTAGCACGAATTACCTTCATTTCTTGAAACTGCGTTGTAAGTCGCACGGCTCACACTATTTGTCTAAATTAAATCGTTAATAGAATAATTTCATTTTTAATTTCCATAAAAATTTTTGAGTAACTTGGTATTCTTATCAATCAATATTTGTATTTTGAACCTATCGATATCTTTTATTAACCCCGACAAGGAAAAAATTAATCGAGCTCACTTTGGAATTTGAATTCATCGAAATTTAAGTCATCGAAGATGGTCAGGTCAAGTTTGCCGGAGGGAAGCATCATTTTTTTCCCCCAAGTTTTCTTTAGTTTTTACTCCATCAAAAACTTAGTTATTTTTATAAACGAATACATTTTTTTGACTTCTTTTTTTGGGGAACGAAGGCTTTGCCACGAATTTAGTTTTAGTTAAGAATTTTTCAACAAGGTGCAAAAGAATCCGTGAGGGGCAAACTGAATTTTAAAGTTTTTACTGCTCTCTAGTTCCCAATTCTCCCTTCAAGTGAAAAAAATTTACAATCCAATATCTCTATGACTTTGTCGAGCTACGACACGAAAAAATGCTACATGTGTATGTAGTATTACTTTATACTCACTACAGCAACCGTAAGTTTGAATAGGTACATTCATTCTTCCAATTTAAATTTGTTTGAATGAATACTGAGTTAACTAAGAACTGAAATTTTTTTCAAAAAATTTTTTTGCGATTAGTTGACTGCAATATTCTATAAAAACATAAAGACTGCAAAATATTTAGCATTATTTTTTTTTACTTTTTAATTTTTGCAACATTTTTTAATGAAATTTTCATTCCGTTTTTAAGGGAAAAATAAATCTACTTATTCAAAAGTAATAAACACCCCAAAATTAAATTCATTATTTAACCATTTATTAAAATATTTCAGTGAAGGGAATTTAGTGATGGTAATAAGTGAGAAACAAGTTTACAACGTTCAATTTTATAAAAAATTTGTTAAATTCGTTCAAATTTTCCTGGTGTAACTAATTAGGAACATTTACCGGCACTTATACAGGATATACCTACTAGCAATGTTGCCAAGTTATTTTATTGCACTATATGTTGAAGAATTCTACTTCGAAGAAAAAAGAGTAAGTACGTTAATAATTGATGTGACGTAATTTTATGATTACTACTAAACGTACCTACACGAAACTTCGAACATATTTTATTTAAATAATCACTGACAAACACAAAAATAAAGAGGGTCTGCGTGGCGTAGTGGTTGGGTTCTTTGCTTTTCAATCCAAATTTTGGAAGTTTGATACCGGCCACCGCCGCATTCCCGACCCAAAATGACAGGGTATTCAGCTAGGTTCTTATTGGTGGTGCTCCAGCATGTGATGAAAAATTCATTCTGGTTTGACCATAGACCACCGCCACCCGACCATCACCAGCCTCCTTCACTTCGACATTATAATATAATATTATCCTATCCTGCCTTTGAATAGGCCAAAGCACACTAAAAATAACACGTAAGTGGGAATAGACTTTATAATATTACAGGAGAGCTCACGATTCTTTAAAAAATATCTTCTTTAAGACGTGTGAAGTACGTAGGTTCACATGTTTCTCTATGATTTTTTTTTACCCAGTTTTCTTGCTAACGGTGTATTAAAATTTACCTTACAAAAGGGTTAGGCGCGGGGATGATAAAAATTCTCTGTTTCATGAAAATAGAAAGATATTGGTGTAACGGCCAAAAGAGGTTGTAATGTACCTAGTTACGACCACTTTCAGGAGTACACCATACACGAAATATCACGTACTGCAAAGTAGTAATATTTCTACAATAGATTCAGATTAGACATCCACAAACTATAGTGGACCTTAACATTCATTTGAGACTCAATAATATTTAAACACATCAGTGAGTTAACACATTTAATAATATAATAATTTGTACATACAGTACATATTTCTACGTTAATATTAATACGTATTCAATTATAATTCAACAAGCAAGACTATCTGTTCACCAGAGACTTCTACGAGAGAGGTTCCAGGTACTTAGAAGTAGCTGTTGGAGAACTGAACTAAACTGAACAACTATACAACTGAATCGAGGGATTATATACTCGTTCAGGGTATGAAAACGTACGTGTCGGATAGGTAAAGTGAGGTAGGGTGTTGTTATTGTAGGGTTGTGCTGACTCGTCGAGTACTCGAGGGACAGGTACAACTAGGTCATAAATATACAGAATGTATATCTGTATATGTAAAATTAAATACGAATAATTTGGTGGTTGTTTACGAAGAGTTATAGGACGATGATTGTTGATAAATATCTACATTTTTGGTATTTGAAAATGAGTGAACGAATATGTTCGTCATTTCTCAAAATAGACGAAAATATACGTTACAATTGGTACCATTTTCCAATTTTGACCTAATTTTTTTTTTTAATGTATACGTATAATTATGTATACCCTATGTCACTGCACGCGAAACGATGTACTCCTATTTTTTTACAATTTTTATTTTCCCTAGCAGTATTCAATTTAACGTCAGTAACATCCACTTGACCCCACGTCTTTACAACTTCGAAAAAAATTATTTAACCTTATTTGGAATAGACTATAGCAATGAAATATCGATGTGTAATATGTTTATCAGATATCAATAATTATCGATACAAATATCGATTACTATCGATATTTTTCTACTATTTTTTCAAGCTTTTTGAATTTATAACATATATTTATTTTTTTTTTTTTGAATAATGAATGAAAATCGACAAATTAGGTTTCCTGGCGAAGTATTGGTGCGCTTGAGTTTTTTTTTTTTTTAATTCTTCAACTCATTCAAGACACTATTTTTGTAAATTTTTCCGAAATTTACACTAAATAAGTTTCTATGATGCAGGTATGAAGGGCATTACTCAACAGTTGGTTCGATTACTCACGTTGAAAACCATAAGCGTGGAAGAAATAATTAAATTTTAGTAATCTTAATAATTAGGTATGTTTGATGTAAACTTATTCATGTATTTTTATAAAAAATTTTCGTAATTTTCTAGGTAAATAAAATATTTTATGCTGAAATATAATTTTCATCACGAAATCTCCACATTGTTTTCAACCATCTTAAAATACATTCTATCTAAATTTAAATTGGAGAACAGTAAACCATAAAAATTCAACAAAAATAAACTCAATTGTTCACTTGAAAATAATATATACTCAGGTAGGTAGGTATTCCTTCTTATAACTCATTATTCTCGGGTATATTCTTGATAAGTTAATTCAAATTTAGAGATAAGCTTACTTCCTGAAATATTCAAAAAATTTTAATATAAAAGCGTTATGGCCAGAGACAGAGAGAGTGGATAGTGGAATGTGTAACACTCACTATAAAACTTTATCTGATTTTGTAAAAACAGAAAGAAGCGATGACCTTTCAAATTGTCAAATGACCATTTTTTTTTAAATTAATTGTAAAATTTTCGATTTTTTGGAGAATGTTGTAAAAGTTGATCTATTACATCCCTCAGATAAAACTGATTCGCACGGCCCCTGATTATGGTTAAAAACACATAAATAATATATCTATTTACCATATACTTTTAGCTCATAACGATAACTTCTGAATAAGCCTTGGAAGGTGGAAATATCGAATGGGAAATGACCCAAAACCCCAAAACCTCGGCCATCCCTTTTTTCATTATTTAATTAATTTATGAAAAACAATTACAGTAGAAATAACTAAACAACAAACACCGGCTACAAAACAAGAAATTTCTGCTTCAAGCAGAACTAAATTCGGTTTTATGTTGAGGAAAATCGATTATAACGAATTAATGCATCTCTACTAATTTTTTTCAGACAACAAACCACTTTTTCCATCCAGTCCCAATATTCTTCCAGTGCCCTTCTTTGTGTTTCTAAAAATTACCTTGTGTGATAAAATTAGAGAACAATTGCATTTTAGTGATTAGTGACAACAAAAATTAAGGTCCCTATATGTGTTGTTGATGATTGGTACTGATCAATTTGATACTCGTATTATTTTATAGGTCCACATAGCCATTACAACCCGATAACAGCAATCTGTTTGTTATAACTAGCTTCCGACTGCAACAAACTCTAGCTACAACAAACAAATTTCTCAGTCCCTTCATCCCTTGGAATTCATTGCAGCCAGTGTCTATTGTAACTTCAAATTTCACCTAGTAGGCTACACACGTGGAATATATTATTATATTCAGGAATTTTTATGGTATTTGATCAATTTTTTTCAGACTTACCTTCATACCATAAAGAAATTATCTAATTTTATCTATACTAAGTAGCTGAAAAACCAGCTGTCCGAAACATCCTCCTCTCCCCTATCTATAGCTACAACGAACACTCAAAAAATAGGTACACATTCATCAGGGTCGAAGAGAAAATTGTAAGACGCAAAAAATAATAATTTTTCGAATGTAGACACTAAACTGTGAGGATTAGTTAGTTTCGTCGTCGAATACGTCGCGAATGAAATTTTTCTTTCATACTGAAATACAGCATTTATAATAGAAACAACTTTTTTTTTGTTATTAATTAATTTTAACAAAAGTGACTGGTTCACTCATATCGGTAGTTTACTATACTGTGCTAGTGTCATAGTAGGTAATAAGGGTTGTAGACATTAATTACAGCCTTAGTGAAAACCGGTTGAAAAAATTTCATTAGAGTCAGTTCAGTTCAGTGTTTCTTGCAAAAAATGTTGTCAACACGAGTAAGGGAAAGTGCAGCAACTTTTTTCTGGAAATGTTTTTCGTAATAACCATGAAAAATAAATTATGAATACCTAAGAATGTGTATTAGTATTCACGTATGCTCTGAGGGTAGGTATATATACTAATAAGACGCTATTACACTTACAAAGTCTGGTCTGGAAGGTATATTTCATTTGCAATTACCGTACATAACGTAAATTCTTAATTATTTAACATTCTTTTTAGTTTATAATGACGTCACCCAATCGTTTTGGTTTCGAAGCGGAGAAGTCATTAATTTCGAACAATTGTTTTCAACTTTCACGTTTTCGGCCTGTTGATCTGCATAGTGCAGCTAGTGGTTAAGGGCTCGACTCTGCGATCGAAAGCTGGTGAGTTCGAGAACGACCGCAGCCATATTCCCGACTAAAAATGACGGTGGGGCTCTACTGATGCCCTCCAACAAGTGATTGAAAAATTATTCATATTTGATTAGTAGACTATTGGCCAATGAATCTCGATCATACTTTTTCAAACTTCGAGATCATATACATGAATTCTTTAGACAATGGGTACCTACCAAAAATGATCACGTAGCCAAAGCCCAATTAAAAAAAAAAATTCACGTAAATTTTCGATTTTTCATGAAACAAAATATTCAGCCAGGTAACATTGTTAAACATCTGCATTGCGCAAAGTTTCTAATCATTCTTTAACCGTCATTTTAGGTAGCCTATCTGTAATTGTATTTCTGAAAAATTATTTTAAAAATGAAAACATTTTTTCAAAAATTATCACCGTCAAATGTGATGGCAATTGTTGAAATAAACTGAATTCTCGGTCAACAAGTACCAATAAAGTTTTTCACGACGATATCGTCCAATTCTATTAATTACTAAAAACCTGATTTAGTCAGCCCAACCTTTACAGTTTACCGTCGGTATAGGCAATGTGGGAAATTGCGCACAGCGCAAAATTTTGAAAGGGTGCTACAATTTTTTTTTTTTTGAGCAAAGTAAGTACGGTAAAACATTTTGAAGACCCCTTTCCTTTGGATGAAGGACAAACATTTGTTATTGCTTACACCTACTACAGAAATGGGTACGTAAATGGAGGCTTTATTTTTAGTAGGTATCATTCGAATGATATATAATTGCCACACTTATCTGAATCCTTTAACTTTAATTCAAAGACTCTAATTATTTTGCATGATGCTTTTGTTTACACCTATATAGTGCAAGGATACAAAGTACCCACTTTAAAACTGTAACTCCTAAACGATTCAAGATATGGCAAAAATAGCAATGGTCATTCTGTTTACGTTCTTTTACTAGTTTACAAATGTCAGACTGGCCATCTTATTTCTAGATAAATACATGTTTTAATAACATTTTTTGAAACTTTGAAATTTTTCCGATAATCCTATAGTCTGTTATTCGATACGCTTCTTGGACTTAAAAATGTAGGATTAGACCAGGATTAAACTATTGAAATGGAAGTTTCGTCTTTTTATGCTCATTTTTCGAAAAATACGAAAAAAGCCGTCTGATGGACGTTAATAGGGACACCCTATATATATATATATATATCAGTACTTACCTATTCTTTTCACTTTGGAAATAAAGAAGTTTAGAGTTGCATTCTCCTAAGAAGGAAAATAAAAAATTTAAAGAATATTTCTAAAAAAAAAAAAGTACCTATACTCATTCAGGCACCTAAAGTATTTAAAATCATGTTTTAAAATGATTACAGTCTTTAACCTAATAAATTCATTTTTTCAGTTTTTTATACAATTAGGCTATTCCCAAATAATTAATGTTATTACTTTGCTGGTGATTCAACGTGGAGATAATTTAAAAACAAGGCGATGATTCACAAGACTCGATGGAAAACACAATTTTGTTCGATAACACTGCGGTGATGAGCCGACATTAAGAATATTCGTTCCGAGGATGTGTCAGCTTACAAGAAATAACTTCGATGACCACAACTGCGAGGCACTTTGACAAAAACACCTTTGGCATGTAGGTATATTGCATGAGTGAGAAGGTTAGTTGATGAGCCATAGTGCATTATATAAAGCTTGGATAGGTATAATAAACGCACTCTTATGTTTCGCATCACAAACTTTATATTTGTAATGTGAATTTTATTAGAAAGTTGCCAGGTAAATGTATTTTGAAAGGTTACAGTCTAATGATGTAAACGTGTCGTTTGTGTAGATGACGACCCAAAGCAATTCACATTTTCTAAAACAGATAAATCACATATCCTCCAAGATTAGGTTATTTCATTTGCATTGGCTTCAAGTTAGTATATCCCTTTACACGATTATAACAAAAAAATAAAATTTGGTGACTGTCTACATTTCGGTCCCGTCGTTTCATTTTTCAAAGTAATAAACTGAAAATTAAAAATTTAAGTAATAAAATGAAGAATAAAAACGAATAAATCTAAAATACACTTAATGTAAAAATATAATTTATTTTGTACCTTTTCGTAACAAATGCTTAAATTGCTTCTTTTTTTTTTTTTTTTTTTTTTAATTCTTTGCTCTCATTTGTTTTTTTTTTTTCTATCCTAAAGTTAAGCAGATTAAATTATTCCTATTCAGGTCTTCAGACAATTTTATATCTAAGTAGCGTAAATTCATTTACGTGGAAAGGTATAATAAATTATATTACGCTGAAAAAATACAGGAAATATAATTATGTATAAATTATACGCATTTAATATTATAGAGTACAGGAGATGTTTTTTGATTCGAAAATGCGGACATTAAACTATTGATTGGGCAATATATTCCCGAGAATTTCATTTTAATGAGGTGCAACAGAGCCACAAAAATTCATTTAACGGGAAAAAAAAAAAACTTTTTCAACTGACATTTTGATAATAATGGGATTTTAATACATACAACATTAATTTAAGAATTTTATGTAACAACGCTACGAAAATTTTCGAGAAGATAAAAAAAATTGCCATCGCATATTATGGATAAAGTTTCGCATACTTAAATAAAAATAAAAAACAATAATTTTTTGCTGTCTTTTCTCGAGTATTCGAACAAATTACATAACCAATACCTACTCACATTCTTAATTGGCAGAAGGCTCATTCACCCTTTTCAATCTGTTTAATCCATTACCGTTAAATTATTTCTGGAAAAAATAAAATCATAGTAACCGGTTGTGAAAAAAAGGCACAGAAATATGACTAAAGTACGAGTATTCGCTCGAGCTTCTGATTGTCGAGCTAAAGTATATAATAGATTACCTAATTGGTATTCGTTTTTTATTGTTTGTTTTGTGTTATTCTTTTCTGTCATTATTAGCCCTGTGAAAAATAATAAAGATGGTGCTGAAATATTCTAAAAAGTTTCAGTGTCAGTGTACTTGTTGCAAGGTAATGAAATGGTATATAGGCATCTAAATTAAGTTTTAATTTAATAGGTACTTACATTTTATGATTATAGATAAAATTTACAAAACTTCTACTAGAACTACTAGACTGAAACAAGTCATCATCGGCCTAATTAATAACGTGCGTATCTCCATTTTACCTGATTTTATAGCTTACAGGAGAAAGAAAAAACTTTTTCAGCACTCTAATTAAATAATTTTTTTGTTAACTTTGGTTTATAAAACACTAGCTGATTAACCCAGCTTCGTACGAGTGAGGGGAGTAATATTTTCTGTTATACTTTTTTTGTCTAAAATTTTAGGGACTTTTTTTACTGAAGTATTTCTGTAGCGTATTGCTTATGCCTGGCGTAGAGGTCAACCAAAAGTTATTCCCCAATCCAAATTTATTAGAAATAGCCCTACAAAAAGTTCCTAAAACCACTTCTTATACTTAACACTGAAATACGAAGTGCAGGGTAATTCACTTAAAACTCTTATTTTTATCAACTGATTTATTGATTATAGTAATGTAGGTACTATCTATGTATTTTTTCAAATTGAGTGTTTATAAAATTTCAGTTTTTAGCTGCCTCATTTTATTTTAATATTTCTGAATGTAGTCAGTGAGCACTTTTCAAGATGAAAATTTCAAGAATACCTTTATGTAAGCTTAAATATAGAATCTCCAATACAAAGGCGGCAACTCGGTGAAATTATTGTGAGCAGATGGGAGAAGAAAATAAAATGGTTCAATCTTTTGGTTTACATTCAGCATTAAGAGGAAAATCAGGCCTGACTCTAATTAAAAATTATGGGTGTTTCCAGTCCACCTTTAGTTTTTCCCCTCACTTATAATCTATTTTTTGGAGAGACGCGGTGGTGCTTATAATCTTCTAATGAAATTTAAATGTGAAAGAAATTAAAAAATATCTTAACCAAACACTTCTCACTGTTGATGGAACATTCAAATTTATTTAATTTAAGGCATGCCTATATTACTTACCGCAATTTATATGTAGGCTATTTTATAGTTTTTCTGGCTTCAAATAATTGTAATTATGTACCTTATTCATGTTACAAGTGCATCATTCTGTATGTGAAAATTTTGCATTAATTAATCCATTGTTTTTGTGAGTCGTCAAACCTTGAAAAATTTAAAACCTTCATAGACGCGTTTTTAGTTCTAACCATCTGATTGACTTTCATAATTGGTAACAACATTGTTACACGGCGCAGATCCAGACAAATTTTTGCCAAAATGATTTTTCATTTTTCTTGGAACTGGTTGAAATTTTTTTCCCGAAAATTATTTAATGTGCAATAAAAACATTGGAAAAAATTTGTTCTGCAGGAGTGCAGGCAAGTATACAACACCTTTAATACAATATATTATAATGTAAAAGATTGAGATAAATAAAATATACGGTATTATTCGAAAATATCTGCAACATTTAATCTCGTTTTAACTATTAATGTGAGATGGTCGAATTTCTCAACCAACATACATATTATTTACTTTGGTACCTAAGTATACAGTACTTAAAATCACATTAAACCTTTTCTTTCTCCTATTTTATTATTATTAATATTATTATTAGTATTATTTTTTAAATTAATAGGTAAGTAAACAATCAATGTCGATGACTTTACCCGGACTATTTTCGATTTGTAATTGTTTGTCTGCCAAAGATAAAATAATAGTACTGGTTTAAAAGCTCGGGTGAGGTGAGTAATATTGGACATTGATGGCAGTATGTCTATTAATTGACTGAGTAAATGAATTAAAGAAGTAGATTGAATATAGTTATTTACAGAAAACACTCCATTACCGCACCAAACAATAGTTTATTATATAGAGAGTATCAAAGGAGATGTTAACTCTAAGAACACCAGAAAGGAGAGTGATGAACAAAAACATATTGAAAGAATAACTAGAAGTAAGAAATATATATCAGTGTAGCCGAAAAGTGCTCAAGTAGTCAGTGTAACTCCAACAAGTAAAAAACTCGGGATGGCACTATTAAAAAATAAATAAAAAATATAAATTTTGAAGTAAAAGATATGTAGGTGAATAAAAAAAATTGTGATTTTGTGTGAGCTGTGAGAAAATAATATAAACTGTAGAACGATAGAAGCCTGAAAGTTTCACTTTTTGTTTTCAAAATAAAGTCAAAATTCTCATCTCCATTAATGATCCATAAAACAGTAGCCAATAACTATGGTAAATATCCTAAAGCCAGCATTCATAGTTGACACTAAGTTGTCATTAATCCTAAGGATCTCTTTTTAAATATCAGTGAATCCGAAAAAATAGTTTAGCTGAAAAACGTAACTTATTTATGACAAACTATGGCAAAGCTATGTACAAAACTTGGTTTTGTTGAAAAGTATAGTTGAGAAATTCATGTTTTAAACTGACACTTAAGTTTGTGAACACAAGGCGTCGACTATGAATACCAGCCTAAAGAACCATATTATACAATATCAAAATTCAATATTCGATAATTCAATAATAAAAGCTGATATCAAATTATTATCGATTAACTTTGAGTATGTAATCTATATCATAAAGGGGCATTTCTCCTAATTTACTATTAGGTTCACCTTTGCCAAGATTTGCCTGTTTCAGTGAGTGAATGTACTTTTTATAATACGATCTATATCTATATTGTATATTATGTGGAGCTATTACTGGAACCATACCTACATAATTATATAGATGTAGCCTACATTGTGTGATAAAACGTACGTTCATTCTCTAAGAAGCGCAACTATATTATATTGGCATGGATGAACTATAATAAATTCGTCTCAATGATTATATACATTATCAGTATGTATGCATTTACACTATATAGTATCCTCAAAGCAGGGCTGACAAACGGAATAATAAGGCTTCTGGCTTTTGGATTGTCCTTTAGAAAATACAGCTTCGGCTTTTGAATTGATTTTTTTCTCTTAAAATCAGTAAATTTGTAACAAAACAACATGAAATAAACTTTTTTCAACTCAAAACTTATAAATATAATTTCATAGTAAAAAGAAAAACAATAAATTGTGGTAGAGGGATTAAAAGCCAAAAGCCGGGAAAAAATAAGGCTTTCAGACAGTGATGCGAGTTTTTAAATGTTTTGTGAAATATTTCAAACCAAATAAGTTTCGTGAAATTTATATTGAAATAAATGTTGCAAAAATTTAAAATGAAGTTACGACTTTCTCTGATTTTCTCTGTATTTTTTAAAAAAGTTGAAAATTTTCCAATACTTTTCATAAATCAGTATATTTCAAAATATGTTTCGATTTTGAAATGAGTTTTGAAAAATATCACTTGAAAATTTCAAAGAAGTAAATTTCACAAAAATTCACATCACTGCTTTCAGTTGGCTTTCACCTTAAACAAAATAAAGTTTAGGCTTTCAGCTTAAATCTGAAAACACCAAAAATACAGCTATTTTCATCTTTAGCTTTTGGCTTTCAGCTAGCTTGACAGCCCTGACTCAAAGTCAACTTTCGAGATTCAAGATTCAATATGAGACATTTTCTGTCCGTTGTGTTTAGCGTTAATTACAAAATATAATGATGGGTAGATTGCAGATTTAAAAAACGCTTTCTTTCCGTTCTTTCTGTTCGTTTCAGATCTAGGCGAATTTCTCATTGATAGCTGTTAACACTTACCTAGGTACTGCTGATGGATAAATTTAGATGCTCATATTTCTGTTCAAAGAATTTTCTCAAACATGGGACCTATCTAAGTAAATCGTTCTTTGTAGCCAAAAATCCCTGGGTCTCTAAATTTCAGCAACATTGTTGGTTCAATTATTCAGGACGCGTTTACCTACATGCAATAATTATTGCTGGTATTAAAGTAACTTATAGGATCTGCTCTTATTTCTGGTTGATCGACAAATTCGTGAAGCAGTTCTTGGAATGCCCAATAACATAAAGTTTTATGGTTAGCAATTATAAAAAATTTTCGCTTGATAAACTTATTACGCCAGTTTCACTCGTTAATAACGCCTCCAGAAGACAAGTAAAAAGTTTTTAGGGATAAAATTAAGGATAAACATGAGAAAAACCAAGTTTAAAATTAAAATCGAATGTAGGGACAGTGTCGACTCAGAGTTATGACACTGAGGATATACTTATGAATATTTGAATGACAAATGAAAAGATTTGGGTTAAAAAGTAGGGAAAGTAAAATTACCTACCAAGGCCTACCTTTTTTTAAATTCCGCGGTTTAAATCAGAATCTTTTCTAGAACATAATTTACTTAAACAAAAAATGGTTTGTGGAATACCTACAGAACAATTTGCGTGTTTATGCCAAAAATACCTAGAAGGTATAAGGGAGCCAAGACCTTGGAAAACACTGGAGATTTAGCTTATAATTTTCTAGTCTTATATACCCGGCTCCCTACACGCACACATACACACCTATGTAATATTTACATAGGTATAGTGTAGATTATTCTTCGTACTTTACGGTTGCTATGGTAATGGTAAAGTACGGAGAATGCATCTCTGTATTGGTTCGTGACATCGCCGAGATCATTATCTATCGATTCGTCACAGACTGAGATTTGTAACTTGCCTATCTGCAAAAATAGACAAGTACAAACAAACATACATTCTGTATTTGGTTTAACATGCAAGGCACAAATAATAGCCACCGAAGGTGACGATTGTTGTCGATAGGCCGAGCCTATTTCCTCATACGAGTAATCTTCTAATCCCCACATGGTTCATATTTTCAAAAACATAATACCGTTGTTTTATTTCTAAATTATTAATTTTGAGGATAGCAAGAGCTCTAAAAAATAAAAAAATTAAAATATGACTGTTCTGGTTGTACTCAAACTAAGGGGTCGAAAGGAAATTTGGATCATAGGAAAAAAAAATTTATTGGCTCAACAAGAAATTGTAAGTCGTATTGGTGTTCAGGTACAGTACCGAGAATTTATTTGTGACAGGAGTATCACAATATTGAAGAAGCCTATTTCAGGAGTGGAGCTGACAAAATCATTTTTTTAAGCGATTGTTCAGCAGATTTTACATAAAAATTTACTCCTTTTTTTTGAGAATATCGGGCCCCTAAAAATCCCCTCTTCCTACCTCTCATAAGGCCAGATTTTCATGAAACTGGCTCAGCAAGTAGTTCCAGCCCGTTGTTAGTGCGAATAAAAATAAAAAACTCTGGCGCAGCAAGCCTCGCTAGAAAAAGTAAGTTTTTAAGAAAAAAAATTATGAATTTTGGTGGTCAAATTAATTGTCTGTAAGTTCATATGCGTTAATGATAAATGCTATGATTATATAAAATGTATTAGCTGCTGACAAAATATTAGACAATGTGAAATATAAAAACATTTTTTCTTGAAAAAATGAAAAATAAGTTAAGATGATAAATTATGGTACTGCATCATAATGTAATTTAAAATAATACCAATAAAATATAATAAAGTTATAACAAAAAAAAAGAAAAAGAAAACATGAGCATGTGGTTAATATTTGTAAAAAAAAAAGTTTATACTAGTTAGAAAAAAGAGGGAAAATAGCTTTACCGAAAGTACCGTCCGGTTGATCCGCACTAAATTTGGTAGAATGCTATAATAAATTACAGTAAATATTTATCTGAAATTTCGTCCATATGGTTCCAAAATTTCGCGTTTTATGACTAATATAAAAACAAAGATAGTGATACTGGAAGTACCGTTATGCCAATCCGCGTCAAAATTAAAAGTATACTACAACAAATAAAAATAAATATTTACTCCGTATTTCGCGGTTATTGGTGTAAAATTCAGCATTTTATAGCCAAAATAAAAAAAAAATGGTCCGGCCAGTCCGCAATAAAATCAGCTGATCTGGTCCTTGGCTCACTAAAAATGTTCATACCAAATTTTATGATTATCGGACAAAAATTGCGACCTGCATCGTAGAAACAAGAAATTGACTTATATATATATGATTTTGAGTTATTGGTGCCAAAATTTCCCTGAGGTCATAAAACGAAAAACGTACCACCTCCAACCCTCGGGGCTAATACCGCATCAAAAGTAATAAGTAGATTTTCTAAAGAAAACCTACTTAAAAATATGTGTTGCGAATTTCAAAATTATACCCAGTTTGAAACCATTAAAAACAAAAATTGACTTGAAGGAAATACCATCCTGTCGATCTACACGAAAACTGGTAGAATATTACAGTCAGTTATAATAAATAAAAATTAAACATTTTATAGCCAGACTCAAAATGAAAGAAATATCTTTACCGGAAGTACCTTCCGGTCAATCTGCAACAAAACTAATAGTATGCTACAATAAATAAAATTATAATAAATTCGTTTCAAATTTCGTACGTACTGTTCCAAAATTACGCATTTTGTGACTAATATAAAAAAAAATGGTACCGGAAGTACCGTCCGGCCGATCCACGCCAAAATTAGTAGCGTACTACAATAAATTATGATAAATATTTTTTCCAAATTTCGTCGCTATTAATACAAAATTGATCATTTTATGGCCAAAATAAAAACAAAAATGGTATTACCGGAAGTACTGTTCTGCCAATTTGCACCAAAACTAACTGGTCTAGTCCTTGACTTAGTACAAATGTTCGTACTAAATTATAAAAATTTCGTGAGAACAAGAAATGGACTTATATCTATCTATCTACATGTAAATATATATGCATGAATTTGAGTTATTTGTGCTAAAATTTTCCTGAGATCATGAAACGAAAAACGTACCAACCCCCAATCCTGAAAGCTAATATCGCACCAAGCGTAATAAAAGAAAATCTACTGAAAAAGAGCAAAAGAGTGAAGCAAAAATTTACAAATAAAATATCAACTAGAACTACGGAGCAAGATAATTTTAATATAATTTAGGTGGTGGATTTGGAGAAAACTGAAGAATAACAATAATATTTTATTTTATTAATTTAAGTACCCATATATAAGGCAAAACTAAAGTTACTAGGTTTGAATTTTTTTTTTCTTCAAATTTCTAGCTGAGGCATTGGCAAAGTGTAAGTAGTGAGTACCAATAGATATCTTGCAACATTCTACAAGACATTACCCAATTTTTGCAAACCGAAATATTTCCGCAAAACCCATCCATGCTTAGGTATCATATTCTCACTGAATCTGGTTGGTAATAAAATTGAGAAGAAACTTATGAATAAATGAATTTATCACTTCAACCACTGATAGTGAGAAAAATGAGCTTCAATAAGCAAAATTGTTTGTTCCTCTTAACTCTTAATCATTGCTAATAGTCTTGCCTGCAAAAGTTGTTCTGTTGATAACATTTTAGTGACTTTTTAAAGGGTTATTCGACCCACTAAAACCTCTTAGGCAATCATTTTCTATACTCTATATAATTCTGATAATAATTAAATTATGATACCTATGTATATACCGTGATTTTTATTTGACCTTCAACTTTCCAACGACTAAGTCATAAATTAAACACCATATTTTTATAAGAAAAAAAAATTTAAATCCCATTACGTTTTGTAAATTAACGTGCCCATACATATGTCCGCAGGGGTACCAACGCGATCGACTACTATGAATCTGCCAACGGTGGGTTAATTTTATCGATTAACATTTGGTTGTTGGCTTTGAGTATAATTTCAGATAGCGAATAAAGAGTGTTGGCTATATGGACGGACACTACCAAGTATGAAGTAATATTTTAAATTATTTGTTTAGGTACTACATTAGTTTTCTTCACCGTGGACCAAAATTTAAAACTACGTATTTTTTCAAGGCTTTTCGTTACACGTCTTCACGAAATTGTATACAATATAAGTTTATCAATCGTGAATTAAAAATTTTAATTATACATAGAGAACAAGTAGATATGGGTAGGTAGGTAGGTAGGTACTTACCCTAATGAGATTTTTTGACAGATTTAGTTGTTTTTCATTTATCTAATGAAATAGGTACTTTGTAGCTCTTTGAGTTTCTAAACTTGACAATTAATATGTATAGACTACAATTTATAGGAAAAAGCGTGACGTGAGCATCTATTCAAAAGTACTGGTTTTCAACAAAATGCGAGTAATTTCTACTTATCATTCATCAATAAAAAAGTTGAAAACGTGGACGAAACGATTGAATATTTTCTTCCAACATTTTTACTACACAGTTCAAGTTGTTACAATCAAAAAGGCCTAATCTAAACATTTTAAATACTTAATAGAAAAGTAATTTCAAAGAATTTTATACAAATCCATAAAACATTGTAGAAGGTATAGGAAATTCAATGCACCCATTTACAGAGCTGTAGCTCCATTATCTATCCATTTTTGGTGACTGAAATGATTAAAATTATCTCTTTTTATTATTAATTTTGTGGTTAAACTTTAATAATTAATATTATGAGATGCAATTGAAAAATTTCTCAGAATGAGTTCAATATCGATTTATTTTTCATGAGTAAAGTTGATAGTTCGTCAGAAACACAAAGCCAAAGCTAGTAAGATATTCTGTTATTTCCATTAGATAGTGTATTTTATACCTGAGGTCAGATTTTGTAATATCAGGTAAAATAACATTTATTTTCTCAACATTACCTTGCCTTTTTATAACTTAAATAAAAATGTCTATTTTCTCCGAAAGGAGGGGCAGCATTCGGCTGAAAATCTTCAAGTCTTCGATATGATATCAATTTCAAAAATATTATTTATTATTACGATACCTACTCAACATTAATACAACGTGAAATTTGTATTATACCTTAAATTGGAAAGATACTTCGAAATATATTTTGTATTCGCCGCTACCTTTTTCTATGATTAGGTAATAAATATTTTAGAATAAACGGAATCACGGAAATAAGTGTACTATATAATAGCTTAGGTGAGTTGAGTTCCACTTCATCCAAATCAACAAAAAAAAACTATTCGACAAAATTGTTACCAACAGTGCACGAGTGCACGATAGACATGTTTTTAAACTTTTTTTAGCCAGCGGCCCACGAACAATAATTTTACAAAATAATTTACGACCTCTGTTTCCAAACAGAATAAGTCAACCATTTTCGCCTCTACGATATATGAGACCGACATTAATCATTACACAATAATGACCAATAACTTTTTTTTATGCATTTAAAACCTTTTTACAAGCTTTTTATCGTAGGTTTTTTGTAACAACAGCACCAAACCAATACACCTCGTAAATTAATGTTGTAGTAAAAAAAAAAACAAAAAAAAAAAACGTGAAAGCGACTAATTTGCGCATTGATTAATGGTACATTAATTATTATTTATAAATTTTATTCTTATGTTAGCTTGTCCCGGCTATTTTACTTGTACAACCGTGGCATGCTAAACTTCACAAATTTTGAGAAGAGAAGTATAATGATGTGAGGGTGTCCAGTAAAAATTCTTGTCTTTCCTAGGTGAAATCTTTAAAATATTCTATTATTGATTGCAAACATTTCGCTATATAGCGTTCATGTAAATTATTTTGTAGATGCCAAACCACGAGGAAAAAAATTACTTTATCTTTAAACGCTTATATTTACATTAATACCTAAATAGCTACATAATTAATGAATACGAAAAAAACAAAAGAAACAAAAGAAGTAGAAGAGGAAACAAGTACCTTAGTTTTTAACTTAAGTGTATTCAGTACCAGAAGTTTCAGTTTGGTTATCAATAATTAAATGTTGCCTCAAGCAGTTTCTGATGAGGTAAGCTATTCATTAGTTAGCAGAGTATGCGATATTTTTTAATAACTCATTTTCAGTAGGCTATACGTACAATAGACTCTTTCAATTACTGTTATTGAGCAAATAATTCCTCATTGGAATATAGGCAGTGATAAATCGACCAATTCTTCATACGTGATGAATTTAATGTAATTATCTAGCAAACAGAAAAACAAGTTCAGTATTTATGAATAAATGAAAACAAAACAAGGGTGGGCTATTCACGAAAAAGAATTTCCAATGAACAAGTGTGCTCTTAATCCAAAAATACAATGTAATTAAATGTCACCTTCAAAATAAATTTAAAAGGGTCACGAATAAGTTGAATTATAATTATAAATATAGAAAAATAATGGTACATTGGATGATGTTATCTATGCAAAATTATGATAATTGAATCCAAAGCATGAGAAATTTTTTTATCGAAAGTTAATTTCCAGTTTATATTTCCATGGAAGTATTTAGAAGCTTTCATTAAAAAAATGTCGTGACGATGATATTTTTGTATAAATTAAATGGATAATTCTGAAGAAAGCCGCAAATGATAATATGCAGATAAGAATCGAAAATTTTAATTTAAATTTCTTCGCATCGCATCTGCAACTTTCTTCAAAAAAAGGTAGGTACGTAAAATTTTTAAATTCTAAAAAGTATTTATCAACCGGTAAGGGAAAAAAGTTCTTTAGAATAGAATACCAATAATATTAGAAGTTTAGTACTGATTAATAAGATTAAAAAATACATATCTTATTTTTATTAAATAGGTATAAGTAGGTACCTAATAAAATTGGTTTCTTAACTTTGATCAACCCTTACATAATTAGGTATTTGTTTCGGAAGGCCCCTTTTTGTCGATTATTTATATTTAATAACGATATTGTAAAATTTACAAGATCCATTGTATTTTATCGGTGTAATATTGTTCTTTACTTGTACAAGTCCTTATTCTCTGCTGATATGAAGAACACAGTAGATAGCGTAGATAACTCAAGATTATGGGAGGTGTTTTACACAAGGGAAAAAAACAAAAACAAAAATAACTTAGAATTAATAAAATTTATTGATTCGACTGGTAAGCATTTAACAGAAATTTTTTTTTTTGTTCTCTGGGAGAGGTTTGAACTCCCAAATCCCGAAGCTAAATACTCTGAACATTCGGCTTACATCATTCACTTTTATAATCAATTAGTAAAATAAATTATTTTACACAATCATTTTTTTATTGGACTTAGCCTTTCACCTTTAATTACTTTTAAACAAAAATTTAAAAGTATGTCCTGTTTAAAAGTGGGAGAAAATTCGGAAGTCTGATAAAAAGAAATGCAAATTTGCTATCGAAATCTGAAAAATTGTAAATTACCTGCAAGACATTGAATGTTTGTATTATATTCTTAATTTTTTTTCCGATTTGGCAACGCTCTTGGCTGATTTCGTTTTAAGATTACCCTTAAATACTTAAAATATTGGTAAGCTACCAAAAACTCTGATCGACCTCCAACTTGGTAGGAGTTATTTATTTTTTTCGGCTTTTTCTAATCACTTTTCTAACGCACTTACATCTCATTTTCGATGATCAAATAATTAGTTCGTAGAAGTTTTACGCAATTTGCCTTCAGTTCTACAAAACTTTTTTGCTCATCTGCCTTCATCTCTTAAATATGAAAGCCTTTCGTTTGCTCTAAGTTTGTTTCTTCATTATGGGCGTATACATTGCTCCACTAACATTGACAGGTTAAACTGTTTAAAATAAAGATGAATTCGCTACCGGAAATTTAACACAATATTTGCACGTTAAAATATTTTCTCTTTTTTCCATAAAACTTCAAATAACTAGGCGACCCAGTAATCACTTTTTGCGACATTCGTTCACACAAAACGAAATAAATATTAAGAAAATTATTCGCCAATTAAATGATAGGTGTTAGTGATTTAAAATCAGTTTGACCCACGATGATCATAGACCTAACTACAAATTTTTATTTTACGACAACCCCTCGTCGATTAAACGGTGACATTTTGCACTTGCGACCCCAACATTATACCGCGGTAGTTAAATTCTTCCAGAAATTAGTCGTAAATTCCCTCCTCATCCTCCAAACACACGGCTGACTTTTACATGTACGTGTACTGCTATATATATACTTAGTCAATATTGAAAAAAAAAAAGAAAAAAGTATGCCTAGGTAATAAGAAACGTTTTTACCTGAGGTGTTAAAAAAAAAACTATATAAATAAATAAATAAAATAAAATAAAAATACCGAATATTCCAATTACCTACAGAGGTACGTGTTTATAACGAGTCACGATTTTTATATTTTATGGAAACATTAAATAGATATTTACAGTAGCCCACTGACTTGGTAACTTTTTTAATTCTTCTCTTAAAAATAACTTTTTTCATTTACCTAGTCTTCCTTTTTCTTTAATTCGATGAAATTCAATGTCTTTTATCACCATCATGTTTTGAAAGCTCATTTTTCATACGCAAAATTCGTTTTAACGGGTATTTTAGATTTTTTTTTTTTTAACCGCCCTTTGTATCGGTAGTAACAAACTATCCTTATGAAAATTTTTGCAGCGTATATCCATGGCCGAACAATAGCTGGAATGTTTAACGAGTGGTCACCCAGACAATTTGCTCTTTTTAAAACGAAGAAAATACGCTGTCGGCTATGAAGGGTTCGTTCGGCCACAATAGATTCTCATAAATGCAAAAAAAAAAATGAAGAAAGAAAAAAGGTGAATCAGAAAAAGATTTTAACGAAATGTATCGTTTTCAGAACTGCTCTAAAGTAGCCTTCAAAGCTGATAGCCATTTAAATATAGGAAAAGGGTTGCGTGGTACTCATTTATGTCCACTATAGGCGAAGCCCTTTTCTGTTTTATTCTCCTTCCCTTCGCTGTGTAGGTACCTACTATTTTAATTCAATTATGAAATGGAAGAGAGGTGCATTTATGAGTAAATTTTTGCCAAACCGTACGTTTGTATGTGTGAGAACTCGATTGTCCGTTACGTTCGTCCGTTAAGGATAATTTTCGGTTTTCAATTTACGTGCAATTTTGGGTGAAGTTTTGAAGTAGGGAAGAAAAAGAGAAATTCAACTCTGTCTAGGGGGACGAGTATTCAAATTACACAGGTCGACTCAGGAAATCAGCAACTAAATTCCCTCTTTGAGATAAGTGTGAACGTCGGTGGAACAGGTGAGAGGGAATAATATAAAAAGTGAACTCCATAAGCATCAAGTTGCAACGAAATTTATTTCATCTCGATTATAAAACCGAAACGTAATAACAAATGTTTTCTATTTTTGTAGTTTGAGGCATTTAAATTATTCGAATTCCATTGTACCTATAGCGTTTCCAGCCTTTTTTTTTTTTTTTTTTTTTTGAAAAAGTATAAAGATTTGAATTGTTAATATTATCATTAGCGTTACATTTTGTAAAATGTTGGTGATTTATATCGGACTTCAAAAAACAAAAAAGTAAGTTCTCAACTCGATTAATATTGTATTAACTTTTAATTTACATATATAATGTGTTTTTTCTTTTATGTTTATTTCAGCATAATTTTTCACCCTTACATTGATTTCGTCCATTATGGTCGCACCTTGTTTTTTCGCAAACCGATAACATAGTTTTTAGGTTGTCTTTAAAAAACTGTTCATTTCATATCAAAAATGACACTAACGAATGTGAATGAAACGAAAATACATTTCGTTATATAAATAATTTTTCTCAAAAAATCGATAAAAATCCGTAAAAATGAGAAAAATAACAATTTAAAAATTTTTTCAATACTTTCTACTAGTATTATAAAAGTCGGGGCTAAATAAGAATTTTCTTAATACCTACCAACAATTTGGTAGAGTTACTGCTCAATATTGAATTTTATATTTTTGTGAGTTGTGGAATGTAATATTGTTTCGAACTTTGCTAGGTCTACGAAAAATCTTTTTGGAAACTAGTTGAAATTAGGCTTAAGTTACATATTGGCCGTCCACATTTTGTCAAAGCGTTCCCTTAAATGGTTGCTGACAACAAACCAGGTCGATAAAAAACATTTTCAATTATTTTCGAGAAAAAAATACGGTAAAAACTTTTTACATGTTTCATTAGTTGGCATTTCATTAAAATATCTTTGAAACGTTCTTAATTTTTTTTCTTTACTTTTGTAATTCGAGTTATGCGATCCACCTTCTGTGTCTCTCAAATAATTGACATTTTATCAGTGGGTTTGTAATAAGATGAATGTTTTTTTTTCTGTTTTTCTTTTTAAACAATGCAGTATAAGAAGGAGAATGTCTATACGACATTAATAAATTCAATACATTGGTAGATATAGGTACCAGTTCAGCATCCTAATATGAGTTATTGAAAATTGTAAATCCGTGTAAAAAACAAAAAAGCAACAAGAAACAAAAGTCGACGCAGATGCGAACTCTTATACAAAATGCATATAGCAAATATTTCACAAACGCGGTTTGCAGCTTGCAAATAATGTAATACATGTACCTATCATAACTCGTAATTCATATGTAGCTACATTTAATGTAAGAACGTAAATAGGTAACACAAATTATAACCGCGCTCACAGACGTTCATAATTTTCTGATGATACGAAAAAGAACGATTTTCACCGTCCAACAAATTATGATGCCATATTTTTCTGTCATGAAAATTCATCGGTTGCATAAATGCAGTTTTCAATACGTATCTACCTAATCGTATTCTTTCCGACATTTTTCACGAGCTGGAACATAAGTTATCTGTTTCTCGCTGACAGACGTCATATGTTATATCTAATCTGAATGCATACGCCGAATGTTTGATTTTAAAATTTTTACTGATAGTTGAAAATACTGTTTTACAAACACGAAACGAGGCAGTGAAATTCAATTAGAAGATGTGTCCTAATCACATTTTTATTGCCCGCAAATAAAATACTAAAACGGTTGATGAATAAAAATCACGTGAGAATATAAATGCATAAAGTAAGACAATATTTAGTCCGCCTTGAATTATACACAGATGCATTATGTATGCAGGGTACTGGTGATAGAACCATATATACAGACTACAGTATACGCAGAACCATAATGCAATGTGTAATAGCACTACAACAAATTCTCGACCAAATGTTAATGAAATTTTACAACATTACTTTTTTTTTTTTTTTTGGTTTCATGTGGAACAATTGAAATATTCGGGCGGATTCTATTACTACTCCATTGTAGATATGAACGGTCCTGAACGAAAACTTTTGTTTGAAATTTATGCTGCCAGCCAGCTAGCCTACCATTATTCTACATAACTGATGAATATTTTAATTGGTGTAAACTTGAAAACGTATGTCCATTTTTATGAGAAAATCTTATCCTTGAACAAAAAATTTATTTATTTACATAATTATGAGACATGATTTGGGCCCCAAGGTGGTAGGATTCATTTTCAAAGGGAGACTTCAATACCTTGAAAAAAAATACTTGATTAATCATCCAATTTATTTCAAGACGGACATTGTTTTATTTTTTTTATTTTTAGTAAAAAATTGTAATCTTTGATAGAGGGTGCAGTGCCTATATACTTTAGCTGGGCTGTAGCAAGAAAAGAAAAATCTGAAAAAAAAAATTCCGAGTCAGCTTTAGAAATCAGCCAGCTGATTGTGAATTTATAAACTAAGGTTTAATAGGTATGTTACAGATATGCAAGGATGTTGGAACTACATTGTTGTTGTAAACAAACAAACAAAAAAAATGCAGTAACCTATGTAAAATTATCAGTGAATTGAGACTATCAAAAAATAATATATCTAGATAAAAATATTTAAACTTAGGCCTATCTAATAAACTTTAGATTGATAAAATAACTTCATATGTTGATTAAAAATAATTTAGGTCAATTAGAGAGAGTAAAATAATAAATTAAAAAGTTAACAAGTGCTCGTTAGTCTCGTGCTTTTTATCCAAATCAAAATTTACTCTGAATAATTTAGAAGTGAAATTCTATAATCGGAGTGGCAGAATGATTTGAATATCAGCATTTTATTTTTCCAAGATCGTACTATAAAGCATTAAAAAATTGTTATTACGTACGTTTATGAGATTAATTGAGTATTAAGAAGAAGAATTTTTTCGTTTTTGCAAAGTAATCTTTCAGCTAACTGTTCCCTTCGAAGTTTTTATCAATTCAACATTTTTTTCTATTCAAGATTTAGATACAGTAATCAGACTGGGTAGGTCTAGTTTTTTTTTTTTGTAAATCCTAAATTATAATAAAAAAATGTCCCAGTTTCTTACCCTAGTGTCGTGACATTATTATTAACATTGCATGTATACAAGTAAATGCTTTTAATTAAGATATTTATACTTCGAGAATATTACGTTGGCACTAGCAAAGTCCACCTGTTTTATAGGTTTTCAACAGGCAAAAAAAGATATGTATCTCCTGCTATTTTTGCGGAACCAATTAAAAATTGTCCTACAGACACCGTGTTTTTAAATTTTCACGATTTGCGTTTTGCATTTGAATATCAATTTTAAATTCATATTATATACATAGGTATCCACTGTATAACATTTAAAAAATAATAATAATAACGAAATATGTTTCGAAAAAAAAAGAACAAAAATACTAGGAGTATAGTCTACCCAGGGAAAATATATAAATTTTCGACTAGTTTCAAAGTTCCTGACCGTTGAACTGTAATTTGTCTTCCAATATATCTTGTGTGTTAATGAATTCGAAGATTAAGAAAAAAATTTCTCTCCATTCTCCGTACCTATTTCAGACACATTTAACTCCGTTCAAGCGAATGTGTACAGTATTTATATACAGTACCTATACTGTTGCCTCGTAAAATATGGCTATAATGGATATACACGAACTCTGTCGGAATTGCGTGTTTTAATAATTTTTAAAAAAGATAAAAATCACATCATGCGATCACCCGTTGCATGTTCAAACCAAAATCTGTTTTAAATCCTCGACTTCTGTCCCCCACTTATTTTTATTTTTCCGTCCCATCAATTGGCTACTTCATTCACGCAATCTTCGTTTTTTTCTTCATCTATCTCGGTCGTTTTCTTCTCCTCAATGTTTACTTTTGATTAAATTTTATTTTTCTTTCACAGTGAACATCACAGTGGGTAGTTTAATTTTAACGATTACATAGCCGCGCTTATGTTGAAAATAACATTTATTCTTTTTTTTTCTTTCTATTTTTTCTTTTTGGGCGATTATTGGGAAACATAGGACTGGAATGTCTGATACAGAAACTGTATGCATAAGGTGTGGTAGATTTAATTTTTGAAACCATCAGTGTTTGTCTGTTCTGGACGATTATTTTTCATTAAAACTACCCAATAATCGTGACCTATGAAACTTACGGAAAAAAAAGCTTCATCTTGGTTAAAAAAAAAACTGTTTGTTACTTATGTTCTAAATAAAACGTTACACTAGATGACTTTGCAACCGATTTTAAAATAAAATCTCTCATATTATCGATAGATTTAATTCAAATTTCTAATCAGTCACCCATCTAAATAAACATTTTTTTACAAATAATCATTAATATGTCGAGCCGATTGAATTCCCAACTGGAAATGAGAGGGGAGAATAAATAAATAGGTAAAGAAGCAAATTGTTTCTCCTACATTATTCGTGGGTTTGGTGCAGCCTCGAAACCTACACGTTTTTCTTCCCAACAATATTAAAATGTGTAAGTTACCATATACAATACGAATAGGTACCGTATTCGAAAATTAATAATCTAACACTTTATTTTTAGAATATTTTTCTTATAAGTATCATGTCTTGTCACTAATGTGTCCCACTTCAGATGAAGAGAAAAAAAACATGAAGCTTACCGGCGTTAATTTAATTTAATATATTATACATTTTTTTCCATTTAAAAATACATTTTTCTGTGTCTGCGAATTTAAAAACAAATAATAATAATAATAATGTCGAGGTTAATTATGCGTAAAGCTAGAAAGCTAATTGGATTGAGTGGAAAATATACGAATTAGATTGATAACGGATTATACCAAAACCGACTTCTGTAAGGTTTCTTTTTTTTCTTTTTTTTTTTCATCTTTCTTTCCATTTTGGGACAACATCGAAACTCTTTCCTACGCCACAGGTCAACATAAAATTAATGAGCTAAACGATACCTAGCTTCATTCATAGGTATCATTTTTAAAAGCACAAAACCTGCTTCCAATGGTATGTATTTTAATGCATCAGTTTTGAATTTATGAAAATTAAATGTCCCTCCAAGGCAGACAAAACTGCTCTTTGGAACGTACAAAAAAAAAAAAAACTCCAGTGCAGCAAGCCTTGCTAGAAAAAGTGGGTTATCAAGAAACAGAATTATGAATTTTGATGGTTACATTAATTGTCTGTATGTTTATATTCGTTATAGTGGTATGATTGTACGAAATTTGTTAGCTGCTGACATAATATTAGACAATATGAAATTTAAAAGCATTATTTCTTGAAATGAAAAATTAATTAAGATCATAAAGTATGGAAAATAATCATATAATTTCAAATAAAACCAAAGAAATATAATAAATTTATGAAATAAAAGACAGAAAACATAAACATGAGGTTAATTTTTATAAAAAGAAAAGTTGGTGCTAATTGGAAAAAAAATACGGAGAAAAGCTTTACCGGAAGTACCATCTGGTCGATCCACACCAAAATTGGTAGCATGCTGAAATATATTATAATAAATATTTATGTCAAATTTCGTACATATGGTTTCAAAATTCCGGATTTTATGAGCAATATAAAAACAAAAAAGGCGATATCGGAAGTACCGTCCAGCCGACCCGCACCAAAATCAACAGGTCTAATCCTTGGCTTTAAACAAATATTTGTACAAAATTTTGTGATTATCAGACAAAAATTTCAACCTGTAAAGTGAGAACAAGAAATTGACATATCTATCTATCTATCTATCTATCTATATATGTATACATATAAATTTGTGTTATTGGCACCAAAATTTTCCTAAGATCACGAAACGAAAAATGTACCCACCCCGGATCCTGAGGGCTAATACCGCATCAAGCGTAATAAGTATATTTTCTAAAGAATAATTACTTGAAAAGTTTATTCCCTATATTTTTAAGCACCGACACTAAATGATAGTTCAGAAAATTCACACAGTTCTAATTTAAAGTACTTGAATACAAAAATAATTGGGGATTGTTACGATGCAAATATAAAATTTTTCTGACTTGTAATAAGTACTTACCTACTTAATTAATGAATAATTCTTTTTTTTCTAATTTTCTATCGTTATTTTAGGAGCTCTATCTAGTCAGCAAAATAAATATTGATATTTCAAGGGGAGGAAGAAATTTTTTCATGACTATTCCCAGATGTGGAAATGCTACTTTTTTGAACAAATGTAGAAAAAAACATGGCTTAACTTTTCAAGGATTGAAAATTATTAGAGAGCTGATCATGTCCTAAGTAGGTACATAGATACTATGTACTTATCTACTTGAATATTAGTGAGCTAAAAAATAAAGTTTATCATGAATTCAGTGAGGGACGTTGCAAAACTTGAATACGATTGATTGAACCTCGAAATAAAATTACCCACCTGCTGTTTTAGAATTTTACAAAAATATTCAAATTCACGAAAATATTATAAAACTTATTGATAGTATAATCACTAAAACTACTAACTTACCTACCCATCGCACATACTTAACACAACAGGTATGTAAGTTATCTAGTCTGCAACATAAAATACGTAGGTATCTAAAATAATCCTTAATGTTTACCAACAAATAACGAAAAACTTGGGATTTTTCAAAAATTAACAAACAATGTCGAAAATATTTCAAGTGTTCTTGACTGTCGGGAAAACAAAAAAAAGCAGACATATAATCGTCTATTTTTAAAAATTTATAATTCATTAGCCTTTGACGTTTATTATAAGCGTTTAAGAATTTCAAAAATCACGCAACGTTTTGAAAAATATTCGTCACTATTTGGAGGTGAAAAAAACCATTTAATACGGGAACAAATTGTAACGCACAAAGGTGTGTGTCAGTACAGAAATATACAGATCATAAACTATTAACGCTGAAGGTGAAAATGAGTAAGAAAAGAACAATGTACAATAGTTTTCTGTTGAGAACATGCCAAAACTTCAACGCATTGTTGTAGTATAAGAAAATAAACTGCAAGGATTCCTTTTGTTCGAATCGGTTTCATTATATCGCTGGGTACCGTACCTTATCTCAGTTATCGCGATAAATGAATAAGATTAATAAAGTTGAACTTGATAAAAATTATGAACGTTTTTAATTATTGAGGATTGAATATCTAAATATAGCAGGCAATTAATTTAGGTGTAATAGGCTGCAAAAATTTATAAAATGTTTGATTCCGGTCAGAATTTGTTACTATAGTAAGTAGGTGTGCAATATAAGAAGTGATTTTAGTAATTTCGAAAGGTTGTGATCTGGCTGGTAGGATACCAACTGTAAATTTAAGTGTTGTGAAAAGGAAAAGAAATGTTTTTTCTTTTTAGTTGATTAAAAGCTGTTTTTGGAAAATAATAGGTATCTATAGGTAGCAATAGAAGTGAGAATATAATTATATGATATTCTGCAAAACTCTTCTGGGCCAACCAAGTTTCTGTTTTCTTAATTTTTCGCAATTTTGTGTTCAATTAATTTTTTTTTTTTCAGTAGTGTACCCATTATTACGAGAAATTTCTAAAATATTATATGACTGTTGATGTGGACATGAGAACCAATGAAGGCCTTATTAAGCCTATACCTAGTTTTGAACTTAGCAACGTTGAAAAGAAAAATCGTAGAGAATGCAATAGAAGGCCTAAATATAAAAAATTAATGTTATAATTTAGAAAATACTTTTAATACACCCATATGGGCAGAAAATAACGTTTTTTAATGAAACTGCTCTGAGAAATAAAGATCCATATTAAGCAGAAATCTTACTCTTTTTTATAGTGGGGTAAAAGCGGATTTATTTGTAGAATAAAGTGCAATGCAAAAATATGACTGGGAAAAACGGTACATTAGGTGACATAAACGTGTCATCAGTATGATTCAGCTCCAGTCAAACGGAAGTGAAGAAACAGGTTTGTTACAATTGCTCGTTTTTGCGTCACTTTTACGTCATTATATTGTGAATCTCGTAGCATCATCCTTATAGTTATTGTCTTGGACATTATATTAGATTATAGATATCGTAATTATGATGAACCTCTATAGCTTTGTCACTTTGATGTCACAAAATGTGTCATTTTTCCTATGATGTAACGCGTCATAGACGTGGTTTTTTTCAGATTGGTTGTTCAAATTATAATTTTTCTTATTATACTCGCATACTCGCGAAGTGAAACTGAGCGACTCAATTATTAATCAACTCTTAAGCCAAATTATTTGAAAACTTTTATTTTGACTTTTAGTTGAAAGTAAATAACTAGGGGAGTTATCAGTATGTTTTCTTTTTCATTATAAAAATTGAAAGAAAAATTAACAAAAAATACTAACCTACTAAATAGAATAGTTTTTAACATTCTGCATAAATTTTTTTATACTGTTCATGACATATAGAATTTCTTCTTTACTTAGGTACGTATACTAATTATAAAAACATGACTAGGTGTCTCAAAATTTGAAACAAAGTTGCTTAAAAAAAAAAGCAAATTAGTAAAGAAATCACGTAGGTAAACTAACATTTTGATAGTATTTGGATTAAAGAAAAAGTAGTCCGGAACGAATTACTTTGAAGATATTATAATTTTTGCACAGTGAGCTTCGAAAAATCACTCAACGAAAACAGAATATTATATTTTCATAATTTAGAATTACAAAAATCAGGCTACGTTGGTCTGTACTTACCTACTACCCGATTTAAAAACATCTCTGTCGACGAACAATGAAATAAAATACCTACCTTGTTAGTTTTCCTCACTGAACACGTTTTTTGAATGCCTCATCATCTAAGCAAAAACAAAAACAATGTACGCAGCAGCCAGCTTCCCTGTACCTATGTTATGATGCATATTTAAGGCATAACTCATTTGCCCAAGAACGTTGTAATTTTTTTGAAAAGAATAGAGATCCCAATGAGTAAAATTCATAATGAGAGTAGTACTATTTCCATAGTTGAGTGTTGGAAGCAAAATCGCAAGCAAATTTTCGAGACCCTCCCATCGAAGTCAACAATCTTGGAGAAGCCGCGAAGGTAACGCTTGAGTCCACCAAAATGGAAAATGTGTGAGCCTCCAAATTCGCGACCATGCCTCCGAATGTGGTTCATCTATCGTATTTTATATCAATTACCGTATTCACGACTAGTTTTATTCATTAATTAATGCGTTCATTAATACGAAAGCAGGAAGTTAGTTGCGACCGAAAAATGAAAACAATAAAATCAAGAAAGGGGGTCGATGAATTTATAGTGGACATGCGTTACGTGGAATCGCGGCTATGTCACTTCTAAAGCGAAGTGAAGGGAAGAGGTATAATATGGTGCGCACGCGCGCGTTAATGTTATTGTTATCAGTACAAATAAATAATTAATATCAGCCTAAAAGGATTAAGTACGTCAGAAAAAACAAAACTAAACAAAACTGGTTTGGGTAACAGCAAATATCAGTATCTACCTACCTATCCAGTATCCACGCGACCATACCGTTGGTCAATAATTAGAAATTAAAAACAGGAAAAAAATAAACGAGTTTCCGACAGCATTTATTAGGTGGCATTAGGTATATGACGTATTTCTATTTAAGTTAAATGAGAATGGAAAACAAAAACACATAATAAAGCATGGGGACGAGATTCGCGTCTGTGACTGCGTCCGCCTAAGAGTTCGGTGAGGAGAGAAATGGGTCAGAAACAGAATGGTATCGAAAGACATTTTTTCGTCCATTTTTTCCATCGAGGTACGCTTATTTCAAGGATTTGGAAAACCCAGGTTTTACATGAGCCGTACTCGTTTTTTCCTCTTAAATTTTTAAATACCCATATTGCGTACCATACCTACACACACTGTATCTTATTTAAAAATCTTATACAACACCGCAATCAAAATTTCCAGTTGACTTTTTTTTTTTTTGTGAAAATTTTTCTTGAAAAAATTTTGAGCCCTTAACTGGACAGGTCATTCTCGGAATATACCAATCAGACGTTACTAATGGCTAAGTCATAATTTTGCCTCACGATTGGAGAAAATTCATCCTTAAAAATAAGTACATTCTCTTGCATAAACTATTGTACAGGATGTAGAAAAGAGTAAAAACGGGAGTATTCAGAGGAATAAATGCTCTTCTGGCGAAGTCTGTCCGAACTAAGTTTTTAAATAGAGAATGAGATCATCATCGGCTCTCTGTCAACTAGTTCTTGCGGTTTTAAAAAAAATAATTAATCGTTTTATAGGAGGAAAAAAAAAGACCTTCAATTTTCAGTTTTACGGGAACATTTAATACGAATATTTGATATCATTTTATAAAATGTTAACATCATTCAAGGTATTCGTACATTGAACATCTACTGATTTAAAGCTAATTAGGTATAAATTTAAAATTTAAAAAGAATAAAAAAGGAAACGCGAATATTTAAGGGGAAAAATGGTAAATATGAATGCCTGAGATATTAAATGTAACCAAATGTGTGTAACTTAAGAGTTATAACGTTTGGAAAAATCATAATTTATTAGTTACCTCACCGATTTGATATAGTTCTGTTTCCACTTTAACTAAATTTTTCGTTTTCTCGATAAAAATGAAACAAAATTTATACTTACGTCTTCAGTAATAAAATTGTATTATTCATTAGGCTAGCCAATTGATAATAACATATGAAACTTTTAATTATCGTTTAGGTACCTATATCGGTATGGCATCAATTTTTGAGAATGTCGGGAAAAGGAAAGAACACATAGGTAGACATAATAAAATTATGGTAAAGAATAACGAAACCAGGCTATTCCTCTTCAAGCAAAAAATCTAAATAGAATGCCTAACTCTAAATTACAAGTTTACAGACTTCTTTTAAAGTTCTTAGCATTTGCCATTTTAATACAGATAATATATTTAGGTGCTGGGCTTTATAATACAAAGTTTATAAGTTCAACCGTCGCATTCTCGACCTAAAATGGCGGCGTTCAGTTCCATTGATGCTCTAGTAGGTGATTGACAGGTTCATGCTGGTAGACTAGCGGCCACTGGATCCGGACCATCTTCTTAACCTACTCCGACATCAAATATGTCCTCCTACAACAGTGTAGGTGAAATGGCTACTGAGCTAGGTCACGTACTTCGCCAAAGCCATTCAAGGATAAAAAAAATATGCTGGGAAAAAAAAAGTATTTAAGAATTATTTTGAAAAATTTTGAATAGTTTAAGTCAAATTTAGATGATTGACATTTTGTGGGATTTTCACTTTTAAATGGAGTTATTTTTGTCTAATTCTAAAGAATATATAATTTTAATGGCTTATTACATAGCGTGTATGATGAATAACCAGAAAAAATTCTAAAAATTTCGGTTGAAAGCAAGTATCCCATGGTTCATTAATGCGACCCTTGAAGAATACCTACCCTATTTTAATAAGTATTCGTTTTCTGTCATACTTAATATTAGTCATTGAGTAGAATGATTTGGTGGAAGAAAAACTATTTTTTAAAACAAAAGTTTAAATTATTTGTATTATCGAATAGGCTAAGATACAAAACAGAACTGTTCATTGCTTTCACGCAGGGGCAGCAGCTATTGGGTGTTCCCCAGCGGTGAAAAAAGACTTCTGATTAATTTCGTTTGCTTTACCCAGCAAATATTAGTCGTGAGAAAATAAAACGGCTGAATAAAATATTTGCTGAGATAATTTGTCGTTACAAAATAATTTGCTAACGACGAGAGTAGAGATGAAATAAGTAAAAAACCTCTGACTCAAATACTTTGCTTCGAAAGAAACAAAGAAATCAAATTTAAATAAAAAAAATGCATACGTCGTTTTATTCCCGTGAATACGACTTTGTTGACTCGTATTCTCAGTAGCCAACGATTCAAGGTCATTATCGGCAACCAATTCGTGCATTTACTTGCACGAAAATAAAAAAAATACGACGTAGTGATGCGTATAAAATACACACCACTACAAACACAAATATGCTTCGTAGCCACCCTACCAGCACAGCTACACACGTACTGGGTAACCTACACACACAAAAACGCAACGAGAGGATCCAACTACAGCAACTGCGCATGCACATCCTGTCGTAGCAAGACACAGTAACCATTTTGTTGAACCTGTCGTCACGTTTTCAACCCGTTTTTCACACTGATGAATTACTGTGTCTCTTAAAATAATTGTTTGCTCTCGTATTTCTTTTTATGCTAATTAACTTAATTAACATTTTAGCGTTTTATTTGTGTGTATTCTCTTTGTGCCGCTGAAAAATACGTTTTAGTGCGATCTTTTTTAAGTACTTTCTTTCATTTTTTCGCTACCATCAATTTTTTAATTTTCGGACATTTTTTATTATTATTACGAGAAAATTATATGGTGTAGTGGCCCATTACTCCTTCATCATTTTATGTAAATAAAATATCCTACACACCCACGGCCAAGGATCTTGACCACGAAACTCGAATCATTAAATTTTGTGAGTTTTTAATTATTACTATAATCGAATGTGCCATTGAATTATGTAGCCATTATGCGTATTTTGAATGTTAGAAATTCAATCAGTATTTCTTCATTACGCAGAATTTTTTAATTTTTTGTCTCTTTAATTAGTAGGCAAAAATTTCTGTACTCTTAAGCAATTTAGCTACTTAGTGCAGACCCTGAAAATTACGATAGCTTCGAGATTTTTTTGAAACTATAATCATATTTTACAAACGAAAACAATTTTTCTTATTGCTCTTCCTAAATTTACGACCATTTCCATTGATCGTGTTTATTTTTGTAAAATACTTTGTAATGTTTAAAACCTACGATGTTTTCAAATTTGTTAGGCCCCTAACATGGTCTTTCGTCATTTTTTTGTATAATAATTTTGCCTTTTCATTAAGACAAAAGATGTCACATTTTATTTTATCAATCTACGTATGTTTTTTCGATTAAATTGACAATTTTATAGTTTGAAAATACGCCTATGTTCGTATAAAGTAATGTTGACCTTGAACTGATTGAAAAATCAGCTCAAGAAATCAATTCTTTCTTACATTTAGATCGAAAAATTTTTTTTATTCTACGGTTTTGAACTATTCATAATGAAAATCGTAGGACACATATATTTTAATAAAATTCATCATTTTATTATTGAATTTTTATCATCAAAAATTACGCGTTTGCAGATCTTCTGCATACATTGCTACTTTTACAGAACCAAAGTGTTTTTCCCTTAGATTCACGCTACTATTTCTATATTTGTGATTGATATTTTCATTACGTAAATATTATGTATATGGATTTGTCATCTATTATCGTTGTAGGCCTATTAATACCACCTTCAAAAAACGTAAATTTGATTTTGTTTTCATGAACCAAATGGGTATGTAAGCAGCCTAAACTGTTTCGTGTTACAAAAACCGCCTTTTAAAATTTATTAGAAATTAATTTTCCTAATATTTTTGTCTTAAAAAATTGCTCGGGACCTTACGAACAATTGTCGATTTTAAGAACACGTGTTTTTTATTATTCCTCTTTACTCTTTCTTTTGTAACGATAGAATTGTAGTACTGCAATTATCCGCGTAAAGATTTTTGTTCATTTATCTCTACACGCGATTGGAATTGACCCATTGACCTATATTTCACTAGGCCAATGATCCTTTATACAAAGCGTCCCTACCTTATCAAAAAAAAAAGAAATTTTTTTCTTTTCTTCCCCAGATTTTTTTTGGAGATTAAAAGGTCGTATTTATTCGTCTGTCAGGCTACATATATTATACACGAAAAAACTTTTTCTATTTTTGAAAAATTTTTTGTTTGTGTTTGTCTATCAATAGTCATCCCGAATATGTCCAACAACCAGAATATGGAAGTCGATCCGAATTTAATCGTTGCTGATCAGGATGCTGACTAGTAACAGCGACCACCAGTTCCTTTGGAACCAGTCGTTCATATCCTACCAGTAACTCAGGGAACTGAGCCACAAGAAGTTGTTTCACCAGCTGCTGCGGATAATCCAGCCCCTGCCCAAGATTGACAAGGAGACTCATGGAGTTCGCAACAGCCGCTCCAACATTCGCCATCATCATCTTCGGGTGAAAGTTACACTAGAGACACCGATGATAATATCTCCGTTCATTCGAAGAACTCCACAACCTTTATTGACTTCTATCAAGCCAGTATATGGGAAGCCAATGACTACATTGAGGAGTTGGAAAAACTTCTCCGAAGTACAAAACTAAGAGCTGATAAAGCTCTCAGTAAATTGTCGGCCATCGTGAAGATGATTAAGGAGCTCCAGAAGCCGCCAACTGGAGTCGGGATGGAGAATCTAATGTTGGCAAAAAAGAAAATTCGTCAACTGTACGAAATTGGAGGCAAAATAAAACAATGCTTTCAGACGCCTAAGCCAATGCAAGTTGACTTAGAGCAACAACAACAACAACAACAACAACAACAACAACAACAACAACAACAACAACAACAATCTTCCGATACTACAGCATCTAGACAGCGTAATGCCAAAGTTGTGCAGCACAACCTCGACCAATGGGCCGAGGAAGAAAGAAGAGCCGCTGAAAAAGCTCGAGCCGAGGAAGCTCGACTCGAGGAAATTGCGATTCAGAAGGCGGTTGCAGAAAATCTTCACGTTATAGAGAAAATTTCGAACAAGGAGTCTGAGTTGGAATTTGCCAAGCGTGATCTTCAAAATTTGAAGATCCGCATAGAGAATCGCTTCTGCATTCCCTATGACAAATTCCAGCGCAGACACCTTGTGATCTCGAACTTGCCCCCTGTTGGAAAAGGTATAAATTTTAATATTAAATCTGAAAATTCACTTTCTTAGAAACGTAACAATGTAGACGAATTAACCGCTGATACTTTGGCTCCGCCTACAAAAAGGCATCAACCCGAACCAATGGTAGTATCACCAGTTCATTCATCTATTTTTGACAAAACTACTGAAGGTCCATCTCTTGCTGTGACCCCACCAGCTTTGTTTACAATTCCCTCCGCTACTACTGCCTTGATACCAGATAACCTGATATCATCGCCTCATACAAATAGCAGCGATAAAAATATTTTTAAATTAATTCCTGGAATTTGGGAAATTGATCCTTCAGGGTCATTAGAATCAGCTTCTATGAATCTGAAGGCCCCTAAATTTTATTTGAATAAATGGGATGGTGACTTAATTACCGATCCTGGTTTTTTAAATGGCTTCAAAAAATACGTACATTTACGCACAGATATAGCCATCCCACAAAAAATTCATTTACTTCAAGGTGCCCTGCTGAAAGAAATTTCTGACAGAATCAATCATCTTTCTCCGGATGATATAGGCTACGTCCAGAGATTAAAATATTTGCATGACCGCTATGGCGATCTTAGTAAATTAAGGGAGAAACTTTGGTATAAAGTTACTGCCTTTCCAAATTCTGATAACACCCTTCCTTCGATTCAAGATAGGATGGATGGACTTGCAGTCTTGATCAATCAGTATCGACAAGCCACTGAAATAGTTGATGAAGAACAGCTATTTAATATTGCTGTAAAAAAGTTTCCTCCTCGATCTTATATGAATAATTTAAACTCGAGTCAGCAAAATGTTAACAATTTATTCTCGGCTATCAGGGAGTTTATAAAAATTCATGAGTTAGTTGAATTGAAAGTCAATCCAACCAATAAATCTCAAGAACAAACCCCTGGAACTGAAAAAGCCAATAATCAAAATTTTAACAAACGTAATAAGCCTAAAGGCAATCAACTTTTTTCTGTACCTTCTGTTACCAAAGAAGATACAAGAACTTTTCGAGAGGAAAAGCTAAACCCAATCCCAAAAATCGAAAAAGCAAGAAATGGACCAATAGGCCAACGAGAAATGCTAAATCATGTTTTGTTGCAGGTTTGTCGAAATCTGGCCCGGAGGTTCTGGACCAGAGTCAATGTCATCAACAGCAGGATGCCCCAGCTCCCAGGACACCTCGCCAGAAATGTCAGTTACCAAAGACAATAATGAAGAGGGACCCGTACCCCAATTCAGACTGCATATTTTGTCTGAATGGATGTCACTGGTCCCATGTTTGTTGTCATCCTTGGTACAACATGCTCCAGGCACGTGTAAAAGCGTACCAGGTTCGGAATCTTTGTTTCAAGTGTGGAATTCTGCATGGACATGGGATTTGTCCCATGCCCCCACCAAAGTGCTGCCGATGGTTCAGATGCATGTTGACAGAGCACCACACAAATCTTTGCCCCAATGCTCCGTATCCACTGAACATTGCGAAGGCTCAACCATTATATGCCCCACAAAGGCATCTTGGACTTAATTAAGAGCACTCCACTCCGAGTAGTTTTCGATGGATCCGCCAAACCTAAAAACAGCAGCCATTTGTTAAATGACTGTATGTTCAAAGGCTCAAACCTATTACCGGATTTGTTGAAGATTTTGATGACTTTTCAAAAAGATAAAATTGGCATTATCGCCGACATTTGTAAAGCTTTTCATCATATTCAACTTCACCCCGATGATAGGGATGTATGTCATTTTATCTGGGTAAAGAATCCTTTTAAACCTTTGTCCAGAGATAATATAATTATTTATAGATTCCAAAGAGTACCCTTTGGAATTATCACTGCTCCTTTTTTGTTAGCAGCAATTTTATTACATCATTACCAACAAGTTGATCCTGAATTCAGTAAAAAGCTTGCAGATCACATTTATGTTGATAATCTAGCTACTTCCCTCCCTACATACGAGGAAGGTTTACAACTTTATAAGCGTTCTAATGACATAATAGATGCCATTTCCATGGAACTCGCTCAATGGGGCACGAATGATGAAGCCTTGAAAAAAGACTTCGAACCTTCGAAAGCTCTAGATAAGCCAATTATAAAAGTTTTGGGCCTTGTTTGGGATATGGTAAAGGACATTGTGTGTATGCCCCCAGTAACCACTCAAATAACAATTTGGTCTAAACGCTCATTTTTACAAGCAATGTCTTCTTTTTATGACCCCATGGGTTGGTTCGCACCAGCCTTTATACCATCAAGGATGTTTATCAAACACCTATGGTTAGAAAATTATAAATGGGACAAACCTATTTCACCACAGCTTCAAAAGTTAGCTACGGTACTTATCGAAGGCCTTCACCAAACTACAAATTATTGTTTTCAAGACAAATCTACCGTGGAACTTATAATCCAAATGATTGTGAGTTCCATGTCTTTGTAGACGCTTCACATACTGCCTATGCGATGGCTGCTTAACTACGTTTTAAGAACGCAGAGTCTGGTACAGCATTGCTACGTTACCTCATAGGCAAGACGAGAGTCATGCCTATGAAATCAATTACTATTCCCAAATTGGAGTTGGTAGCAGCACTCATCGGTGCACGTGCTATACAAACTGCTCGTAAACCCATGGATTTGAACAACTGCCCAACTTTTTTATGGTCGGACAGTAAGTGTGTTCTAACCTGGTTGACAGAATGTAAAATTCAATCCCAGTTTGTTTCTAAAAACATCCCTAATGTTCAATATCGTTATGTGCCATCAGCAGATAATCCCGCTGATGTAGGATATAGAGGAGCCACTGTCAAAGACATGCTTCAATCTCTTTGGTGGACAGGTCCAGCCTGGTTATACTCAGACTACCAATCCTGGCTACTGACTGATCTCCATATTATAGAATCATTACCAGATTTGATGCAGGAAGAAATTTCTACGCCAGTTTTCTGTACTTTACGACAATCTTTAGGAAATTTGAAAAAATTTTCTGAAACTTTTCGTGAGAGCTCAGATTTGATTTTTGATAATCATCGCACTGCGAAGATGAGAAGAATCGAGAATTCTCGCCAAAAACGATTTCCTACATTCCTTTTAGAACCTAAATCGAATGCTTGTAAACTACAAGATCCAGTTTGTCCAGCTGACACAGATCGTAGTCAGGACCCATTTTGTTGTAACAAAACTGACTTTGAAGGTTTACCTCCAGCAGGCCCTCCAAAGGATGATCCTTATTATAAATCTCCGTGGTTGAGCTTTATACATCCACCTTTAAATTCTCCTTTCAATATTCAAATTGAAAAATTTAATTCACTTAATAAACTTATAAAGACATTCTATACGTGCCTTTTTGCTATACGATGTTTTTGTGCGAAAAGACTACGTCGAACGCAGTCTGTAGCACCTTAAGCCGTGTTACCTAAAATCTTTCAATTCGGATTGATGGCTTTCATCTATTCCGATCAAAAGAAACATTTCAAAGAACTCTTTGATGTGTTGGAAAAATTAGGGCCACAGAGTTTTGTGACCTATCAAAAATTTCATATTGAACTTGATGAATCGGGTTTGCTCTGGTTATGGAACTATATTGCGAAATGGCCTCATTCGGATGATATTCTATCACCTACCCTTTTGCATCCTGATTCCCACATGACTAAGTTAATTCTGCTTGAAACGCATTTGAATAATAGCCATGCTGGACCTAAGTTTACGATACCTTCGTTTTGACAAAACTATTTTGTACCTCATGCATCTAAATTACTTCCTAAATTATTGAAAAATTCTTGTATGGAATGTAAAAGGTCTAACAATAAGCCTTAACATCAACCGACCCATTCGGCGATGCCAGACTTTCATTTAGTACCGTTTACACACCCGTTTACCTACACGGGTGTGGATATTTTTGGTCCTTTTCAAGTTTTTGATGAGTTCCTACCTAAAAAGAAAAGACAGATGAAAGCTCTGACTTCACCTGTTAAAAAGAAATGGATACTTATATTTACTTGCCTTTCAACTAAGGCAATATATTTTATTTCGGTTTTGTCTCTAACTACAGGCGAAATATGGACAGTGTTTATCACATTCTTCGCTGATCGTGGGACACCTAAGTTATTGTTGTCCGATAATGCTGCCCAGTTCCATCTCATCTCTACGTATTTGCCGAAATTTTGGTCTACCTTTAATTTCGAATATACTGTAGAAGATAAGTTAAATGAAAAAGGCATTGAGTGGCATTTTACTCCACCTAAAGCATCTTGGTATGGTGCCCCATATGAACGTTTAATCAGAGTTTTCAAACAATCCTTTTATCACGTTGTTGGACATCATCCTGTGCATCAGCACAATTTCCAAACAGCCTTGAAAAATATTCAGGTAATGATCAATGAACGACCATTATGCCCTGCTGCAGATGAAGCTGAACAGTTAACTTTAACTCCAGCCCATTTTCTGCATGCCAATTTTCAAACTTTTACACTTGATCTTGGTTCGGAGCTGGCTGAAATTACGCCAACTTCGAAACAACTCCAAAATTTATGGAGAATAGACCAAGAGTATATTCACAAGTTTTGGGTAGCTTGGAAAAGATATTATCTAATACACTTGAGAGATACTCCTCCCAAGGGTGTACATAACGCCTATCGTACTTCTCCCTTTAAGCCAGAAGTAAGTGACTTGGTCCACGTATTAGATTTTATTAATAGACCAGGTGTCTACAAGATTGCTAAAATTGTAGAACTTGAGAAATCCAGTGACGGAGAAATTCGCCACGCTAGAATTGAACTCCCGAGCAAGATACTGGCCTCACAGCCACTAAAGTACCTTGCGCCTTTGGAGCTCAATTGCTCGAAACCAGTGGTTACCAATTATGTTCCACCTAAGTAGAGCCTTATTCTGAAAGACTTCACAACCTATGCTAAAGTGGACTATGATAAACTTGATTGTTCTACATATTTCCAACCCTAACTGTCTTCAGGGGGCAGTCAAAACAATGGTCTGAGGCCCAGGTGACCTCTAACCTAGCTTTTTTTTGACACCCACTGCTGTCATCGAGCACTTTTCACGAAAGACCGTGGACAGTAGGTGACAGTGCATGCATGCAACTTACCTTAGATTTAATTATCTAAGTGACTGAGATTTAATTACCTCAGTTAATTAGAATTCACTAATTTCCTTTCTTATCCTTTCAGAAAATGAATTTTATGGCCATTAGATTCATATGTCTCTCCTCCGTCGCATTAGCAGTTTGCCATCCTGAAGCCAAAGTTATTTTTGACTCAGTAGTTATATTTTATTTTTTTTTTTTACTTTAGCATATATAAGTTTGCTTTGTTTTGTTTTGTAATTTTTTATTATACATTTCATATAAACTTGTTGTGTCGACCAATTTTTTCTTTCAGATCAATTTTTTTTTTAAGGGACCTCCAAAGGCCCCTTCTAGGTACACCACCCCAGTGTTGTAGGCTCCGCCCCGACCCTCCTGCGCACAACGCAATGCGCGGGAGTGGTTAATAGGCACTGACGCTGAGGTAGTTGCGGCAGTATGAGCTCTGACTTGCGTGAGAGATCATCATCTATTTTGTTGTCCCTTGGATGTTAAACCATTTATAATATTAAGGAACTATTAGCCCACTACAGTGTCTGTAAGTTGGCGCAAGTCTGAAGTAAATGTGCCATTATTAATGGATTAAAAAAATACAAAAAATTAAAAATACTTTTTACATACCAGTGGAACAATTAGCTCCCTTAGGTACCTGACATTACTTTTTCAATAGTGCTACCGACAATAGGTACAATATTAAATCGACTATAGGCCTATCCTGTACGGAATGATGATATTATCGCCCCTACAAGGCATATAAACGTTTGCTTTACCAACGGTTCATGTTGTTTACGATTTTACATCCTTACGAAACAATATTAATTCTTCGAAATAGCATATATCAGACCTGGGCAACCTTTTTTGAGCCACGGGCCGTATTGAATTTTTAAATTAATGCTTTTGCGGGCCGCAATATAAATGTAGGCCTATAATTTTCAAATGTGAAGTACATGGATCCAAGATTCACCTCCGGGAGGGGTTTTACAATTCTGCTCGCAAAAATAATTTTTTAGGTGACTCTTTTGTTCTAGAAAATTCATTGTGGTTTTCCTCAACTTTTGCCCGTTTGTTTTTGGAAGGTCTGGAAGGGTTGGGCCCCAAACCCCCGCTGTTTACGAACCTGATGACGTATCTGTTCGTAGCTACGAACATGTATCTACATATATGCTGTTTTTTTTTCTTATAAGCCGGTAGGCATACCCATTACATTTTTTTCTTTTTTTTTTCTTCGTCATAATCTTTATTTTTTATTTTTTCGAAATTGGTATACGTGCCGCATTGGGAGCCTTCGTAAGTCGTAGATTTCCCAGGCCTGGCATAGATATGTTAAATTAGTTTCTATTAAAATTACTTCCGACGACAACGAAAAAAAAAACTCAAGTAATAATTAAGTCGTAATTAAAACTCGTTTAACGCTGATTGACAGTGCGATTTATTTGATTTATCCATTTATAAATTGATCAAGCAGTAGGATTTATTTTGGTAATTATGGCTTATCAAAAAATCAGTTCTAATGTACTTAGGCCAAATGCGAAAAAAAAAAGAAAAAAATCACATCAGTTATAAAACAGCGCACAATTCTCTTCCAACAAGTAGACAGTCTAAAGCTATTTTCATTAGAACTTGATTTCTACAAATTTTATGGACTCATACAAGTTATCGTTATGTAGCATACAATGAAATAAATTTAGTATAAGTATAAATACCTAGGTCTAAACATCTACCTATTTTGCAGATTTAAGTCCTTTTACTCAAAGAATAGTAGGTAATAAATTGAGGAATTTTATGTCCGAAGCAAATTAAACGTTTGTACCAGACTATCTATCATATTATTATAGAATAGGAAACTTATTAAGACCCCCTTTTTAAGTAAGTTTTCTATTGAAAATCTACTTATTTATCTTGGTGTCGTGGGTTGACTTGGGGGGGATTCGTTTCATAACTGAAAGAAAATTTAGGCACCAATAACTCAAATTCATATATATATATATATATACGTATTCAAAAGCTAATTTTTATCCAATAAGCACGAAATTCGGAACGAACATTAGTACTAAGCTAGGAACCTGACTTATTGATTTTGTTACGGATTGGCCGTACGGTACTTCCGGTATGACTATTTTTGTTTTTGTTTTGGCTATAAAATTATCAATTTTCGATCAATAGCTACGAAATTTGTAATAAATATTATAATTACCTACTTGCTATAAACCTTGGTGCGGATCGTTCGCAAGGTACTTCCGGAAATACTATTTTCGTTTTTATTTCGCCTATAAAATGCCTAATTTTAGACCAATAGGAACGTAATTCGGAGCAAATATTTATTACGATCTATTAATAACGTTTTAATGACTACCTAATTCTACATTTTTCGAAAACCTACTTTTTCTAACGAAGCTGCTGCTACGTTAGACATTTTCGTTTTATTTTTCCCTTTTTTTTTGTTGAAATTTTACACGAAGAGAATATTTTTAGTTTGCCAACGGCTTATGCCAAATCGACTTCGTGAAAATTGAAACTTGTTTGAAAGAAAAAGAAGAAAAAAATTATGCGGATACACTAACTGATAGATTAAAACGACGAGCAAGTATTAAAAAAAAAAGGGTTATTTGATCCCTTAAAAAATAAAATAGCTAAAATCCCGTTCCGCTCGAACTGACCATGTAACGAAGCTTTTGTGCTTCTCCTTACAAACTGGAATGTCCACTTTATACCGTGAGAATGTACTCGTCCCATAATATAGTTTTTAATGTAAATTTTTTTTTTTTTTTTCGTTCTTCATGCACCCCACACTTTCGTTTCTCTGCTTTTTCTCCATTAATTCTAACGTAGATATTGAAGATTATATGAATTGTATCGCCAAATTTATCTACTGCAGGCTATATGGCTATTCATAACAGAAATCAAGGTGGTAACTTTTAACTGCCGTTTTATACTTTCATAATATGTATGTATACGTACTTCGACTGTTAGGCCTATTCTTGAATTCCATTTGTTGATTCATTTCTTCAAACAAGTCTTTCGTTAAATTTGTCTAATGTGACCGTTTTTTCCGTTGTACTTACCATGTACGTTTATAGAACTCTGTATAAGCAGAAACTGTCACGAGCCAACCACATCCATCAAGTTTATTGGATGAAAAATGTAATAAGACTGGCATAGGGGGAAAAAGGGAGGCGAAACACGCCTATGTAGGCCTACGATGGACAACTAGTTTTATTTTATCTATGTAAGTATAGATGCCGACCGAATTACATTGCGCCTAATAGTAATATTCAGGCTTAATTCTTAAACTTATTGATGCCATAATATTTGATGCGAAAATCGAAGCTTTTCCTGTATGGATGAATGCTTAAGTGAACATTTTTTTAAGAGCAAATCATTTTGTACAATTCTATTTCCTAAATTTTCTTACTCTATTTTACGTTGACTAACGAATTTATATAAAAAAAAAAAAAAGACTAGGCCTATTGTTTATTACCATATATTATGTTTCGTGGAAATATGTTGGTATAATTGAACAAAAACTTTTAATGACCAGATAACTGATGTCATAGGCCTACTATTATTCAAATAAAATTAGAACATGCTATATGTTATACGGCCAAACCGTCAAGTATTTACTTTATAAAATTCTACTCATTTGGATAATAAATCAAATAGGTACTTTTAAATTTTTTAGATGAATGCCAGCGGGAAAAATCTAATTATGAATTTGCATTTCTCACGGTTGCAACGAGCATTATTAGAATATACTGCCAACGATACTGCCAACGATTTACTCAATGATTTAGATCTTGAAATAAGTATGTTGTTGAATTTTTGACACGAGTCGAAAAGAAAAAGTCACGTTGTATACAAAAAACCATTTCTAGTCCATCTTAACATATTTGGAACATTTTTATGCTTTTCACGAATAAACTTTTGGTTTTTCATAATTTTAAAAATAAAATTGGTTTACACTACGGATTGAATGAAAGAAATTTTGTTGGAGTTTTTGAATAGGAAGTCTCGAAAGCTTTTTACTTATCTGAGCCATTTGGGAATTACCTACATAAATTTAATAACTAAGGAGGAAATAATGTAAAATATTTGTTCTTTTCAGAGTACATGAAGCGGTTTCTTGTGCAAATGGCCAACCAAAATAGCCTACCTAGGTACATCCTGAAACATTTTATGGTTTTTCATACATTTAAAAATACGTTGTAATCTGTAATTTAAAAATTCATGCTCATAGATTGTTGGCCATCGAATCCCGACTATCCTCCTCCACCATCTCGACATCATAATTATACATACATCCTCCAGATGCTACTATGAAATGGCCGCGTAGCCGAAGCATTGTAAGTTTTAAAAAAATACGTTTTTATTAAATATGTTTACAAGTTACCTACGTATTCAAAATTTTTTACAAGCTTCTTGTAAAATAGCTGAATGTAAAGAAACAAAAGCTAGATTATTAGCAAGGGAGGTACAATCTAGAAGTTAAAGACTGTTTAATTGTTAGCTTGTACAATCTGGCTTTTTTTGAAGCCAGCTTGTGGCTTGTGAACAAATCAGGTGAAAACCATATGCGCCGACTTACGGACATATGACGTACAACTGTAACATGGAAGTGATTTTCAGTGTTGCCCTTCTCCTAAGCTTAAAATTATTTTTTTTGACAAAATACACGAAACGAGGTTGAAACTTATATTGGAATAGTCTTCACATGGACGCGCACTGTACAATAAAAGAAAACGGCTACGAAAATGAAAGGACAAGTAACAACTGAATTTGTGATAGTGAGAGAGTGAAGACAACTATAAACTTCTCGATAAGATTTACGATAATATTAGCCTGTGTGTAACTTCCAACACTCCTCCTTAATTTTATAATTATAAAAAAAATTAGATTTAGGAGGAAAATATAAATTATAGTTTACAATTATAAAATTACGAATCACAAACAAATATGGTAAAACATACTACTTAACATAAGGTACAACAATAATAAAGAAATTCAGTCTAATTAAATAGTGATGACGAATAAAATATCTTTGTAGGCAAACGACTAGTTTGCTGAAGTTACAGTAAAAATAAAAATAAAAATAAAACACATACGAAAGACAACCATAAAGGTTATTCGAGAGGTACCAGATTAAGACGCCTTCTTAGTTCCTGAAACTGATTTGAACCTAGTGACTTAGTAAAGATATCGGCAAGCATTTTTGAGGATTCGACTTTGTTCATACAAAATAGACCTTGACTTACATAATCATGCACAAAATGATATGCCACACCAATATGTTTAGAGTTCTTACCAAAATTACCTTTTTCGGCTAGGCACAAGGCCCCTGAGTTGTCCTCATTAATACAAACGGGTTTTGGAACCGATATATGCAGTTCTTCCAAAATATACATGAGGTATAACGCCTCATCTTCAGCATCTGTAAGGGCCACAAATTCTGCATGTGTTGAGGCTCTGGTTACACATTTTTGTTTCCTGGAAATCCATAGAACAGGATTGCCAAAAACACAAATCAGTATGCCCAAAGTAGATTTAAAGTCATTAGCATCAGATGCCCAATCTGCATCCGTCCAGATATCTATGGTGCATCCTGAATTGGAACTATAACATAAACTCAGATTTTTTGTGTACTTAAGATAACTTAGAACCCTGAGTGCATACTTGAAGTGCTGTTTCCCAAATATGCTGCTGTTTTTACACATTCCGGCCAGTACTTTTTATCCAATCCAGCTTCTTTTAGCAAACAACGTGCTTGATTCATTATCGTTCTATTGTATCTTTCTGCCACTCCATTCAATTCATGAGTGTACGCAGGGCTTGTATCCAGTTTAATACCTTTATTCCTGCAAAAACTAAAAACATCTTTATTCATATACTCCTTACCCTGGTCGCAGCGAATTATTTTCACATTTTTTTCAGTCAAGTTTGACATGAGATTTACATATTCCTTTAATTTTTCACCGACCATGTCCTTTGATTCCAGGCAATACACCATTGCTAGCTTGCTGAAATCATCAACAAAAGACACAAACAATTTTTCTCAATTAAAACCAGATGGGTTACTTACAATGTTCACATCAGTGTGAACAATTTCCAAAATCTCGGATGCACGAGTCCGATTATTGTTGAACTTTACATTGGCCATCTGACATTCTATACAGACTTCGCATTTCATTGGTTCCTGGTCAATATTGTTTGGCAAACCATCTGCTAAGTTATTCCTACACAATATAGCTAGATCGTTGAAATTTACGTGAGCCAACATTCGATGCCATTTTTCCTTCAATGACAACCTCGAAAAAAAAAAAATAAATAAATAAATAAATAAAATAAAATAAAAAAAACAAAAAACCTTGCTCTGCTACCATGACAAAGTACACATGGACGTACTGTACAATAAAAGAAAATGGCGAAAATGAAAGGACAAGTAACAACTGAATTTGTGATAGTGAGAGAGTGAAGACAACTATAAACTTCTCGATAAGATTTACGATAATATTAGCCTGTGTGTAACTTCCAACATTTTTTATTCTAATTAACAGTTTCCACTCATTTATACATTACAATTACAAAATTTGGCAACACTGAAATAAAAAGAACTCGGCCGGTATGGTGAAAACACTGTTATTGATGGCAACATACTTTTCTTACATTAACATTTAGTCCACTATAAACTAATTTTTACTTCTATCATCATCTGTTTTCGAAAAGACAATGAGTTAAAACTACAAGATAAGCTAAGTTAGTACTTTCGAGTTTCGAGAGGTACGAGTCAATTTTTATTGAAATTTCCCATTCCCACCCATTATATCACACGATAATTTTCGAAACTTGTTAGACCTAATACAGTTTTTCGGGAAACGCTGTTGCTATGCTTATTCTATAAATTCCAAAGACGAGGTGAAAGACAAACCGACAATTATAATCAAAACTAACAGGTATTACCTACTCAACCCGGTATCGAAATTTGCAACAGAATAATTCGTGGTTGAAGGACAGAAAATACTGTGATCAAACTAGCAGGAAATCCTCGTTTTGGATAACTGGACTGGCCAGATAGCATTTCCTAATTCTTTGAACTAACAACTTTAAATGTTCAAAACCATTAGACAAGCGCACACACCTTTCTACAATCCAGCGGGCTAAAGAAGACTAAAGGTCATAAAATATAAAATAAATAGTCACTTAAAAAATCATTATAATTTTATAGTATCAGAAGTCTAATCCTAAATACACTGAAAGTAAAACGAATTTTAATTTATTTATTTTGACTTAACCATGTCTTGGACCAAACTAGGTATAGCCAAACGGAAAAAAATTTAGATTCCTTTTGACTTGGTATATAATCCGTTGACAATGAAATCACGAGCACCTAACCTAGGAACCGTTTAAATTTATTTATTCTTTGTTTAATCGACCTTTCTTTCTCCTCTCTCTATCATCCTTTTCGCAACTCTAATTTGATCTTATATTTTAAGTAAAATGAGATTAGAAAAAGGCGGTAACAATAAAAAAAAAGTACCTGGGCACAGTCTTATTTCAAAAGATATGCGCAATATTCTTGGCAACGTTGAAGGAGAACGATGGAATAATTTTTCTGTATTGGTGTTTGATTGCCGAGATAAAATCAGTGACCATAGAATTTACGCCAATACGCGATCTGCAGTTTCTTTTCGGTTACTCCACGAACATAATTTTTTTTCCTCCGCTTAAAAAATTTAAGCGTTGAAAAGTAATATTATATACGCGAGAAATGGACGTTTGTCTTGTATTCGTTTTCGAATGACTTCATCGATCGACACTGCGATAAGAATTTTATTGGTAAGTGGTTTAATATTCAACAGCCAACAAGGGTGTGTTAATGTGGTCGAGCGTGAATCTCAAAATAGTGACTGTACCTAGGTGCATATACTTGAAGAAGTTAAGTGTCTGTGTTGATTCTTGGTTTTGTTTTTCGAATGGAACCAAAAGAGTAGTCTAAATCTGTAAATCATATACGTCGATTCGTCGATTCCTGATGTAACCGCTATCTTCAGGTCACACAGTGGAACAAAACTTTCTAAAATTTTTCTATAAATTTAAAAAAACTAAAATTTCCTTATTAGATTGATTTAATAAAAAATGATTGCAGAAAATTCTCTTTACACCATTGATGAAAAACATAAATCAGCGCCTATGGTCTAAATTTTACCCACCAAAGGTCTAAAGACATAATCGATTATAAGATAGATAGGTTTTGGTTTTGGGATTTTTTTTTATTCGACCTCAGCAACGAGACCATTTTATCAAGTGTCTGGAGGATATATGTATATTTTTTTTCGAAGTGGAGCTGGGGAATTATCGGGTTTTGGGGGTCAGTGGTTTTCCAGCATGAATTTTTCAATCTCATATACTCACTTTCTACAGTGCCAATAGAACTGAACCGAATTAACCGCCATTTTGAAATTTTTCAATGAAAATACAGTAATACATCAAATTAGATCCAATTTCTTAAATTAAACAATTTTTCCAAAACAAATTTTTATTTTTTGCGCTTTAATCACGTTAAGAATTTTTAATATTTACACATTCAAAAAAGTATCTTCATATTTATTAACTTAATACCTAACTAATGAGTTTAGGATTTCCAATTCACATATTTGAAATATTGATTTTTTTTTAGTAAATAAATACTTATCATCATCAGGCAGATAATTAATATGGTCATCGAAAGTTCAAAATCCATCAACAAAAACAAATTTAAGATAGGCAAGTAATAACTACTGCTTATAAAAAGCTTATAAAAACCGAATTTTTAAAAAATAAGCTTTTATTTACTTACCAGCTTTGGAGGAGGGATCTACACCCCCTCTCCAACCACTCCAATCATAAATCCTTGATGAGCAAAATCATATACATGTGCTGTACATTCAATGTCCGATGGGTGGTGAAATATTATGCAGAAAACCATTTATATATATATATATATATATATATATGTATTTGTTATTCTTTAAATAGACTATAGCATATCCTCTACTAATTCATTAATTTTGTAATCACCCAGTATTACAGATTTTATTTATTTTCACGTACCTACATAGTATCAACATCAATATTGGGCCTACTCTTGTTGAGCCAGAATACTTAGTTGAACCCACCCTTCTATTAAGTTATTCCTCCATATTTTATGAAGACTCTCGACTACTACGTAAATCATTTCGAACAAAAATAAACTGCATCGAATACTGAGCAAATATTATTACCAATGGATCAAAGAAGATAAATATTTTAATTCGAACAATGGGATCGATTTGAAAAAATAATGAAAGCGTCGCTACGATCACACGAGAATTGAAAAAATAAAAAAAAATAAAAATACATAAGGTACCAATATGTTTGCAACGGCCTAGGTTCTCGTAACACAAAGGCGTATTAAAAAAAATACCTAAAATTATGGGGGCGATGCTACTCACTAATTGTTTTGATAGAATACAAAAAGTTGTGATTGCCCTCCTCGAAATAGTCAGTGTTGATCTTAGCCTTGTCGTAGCTATAAATCTGATGAAACAGATCAATAGGTATAAGTAAAAAACAAATTTTTTCTGAGAAAATTCCTTCAAAAACTAAACTTTATCAAATGAAATAAATATGAAATTCAATTTACCAGGCTAAAGATTAACTGAAACCTCATATTGATGCAGGCCCAACCTATGACCAATGATATGGCCGACAGGAGAAAAAATTTCAAAAAGCTACTCATGTTTAAAAACCATTACAGAAAAGATTTACTTTATACCGTTATACGAGTATTTTTTTCCATAGGTATTCTTTGCATTTTGCCTCCTATATAATCAAATTTTTTTACAAACGTAAAGTTTAGCAACTGAAAGATTGCCACTCTTCGCCATCTTCCATTTTGTGTTTGGATAATGGAGTGAAAACAGAGGTATTCAAAACAGATAAGCTTGCGAAACTTATCATCGCCGCATATTTAATCAAACATGGCTTCCATTTTAATAAAACTGGTTTTTTCAGTTTTCGTTACAACGTATTTCCTTTTAGATTTTTTTTTTTTTTCTTTCAATGAAGTGATTCACTATACATTTAAATTAAGTATTTCGTAATTCGAGAATTTGTACGAAGTTCAAAAATCAAAATATGTATTGGTATTTTGTGCTAGTAAAGGAGGTCTTAATAATGAAAGCAAAAAAAAAAGAAGAAAAGTGGAAGCTTACAAGTACCTATAAGAATTTTTTAAGTAACTGGAAAATTTTATTTGAAAAATTACAAGATTTTGTATATGTACGACATAATTATTTATTTTTACACATTCGATTTCATACATATTTGAGATTAGTTAATTATGCGTAATGATTTCTAGAAATTAATTTACTCGATCAAACGACAAAGGATAAAATTGTTTCAAAATGGTAGGTAGGAAGGTAATTAATAGACCGGTATTGAACATAATAGGCCTCTAAACAATGAGAATACTCATTACTTACTCAGGTACCCTAAAAAATTATTTTTATATCAAAAAAGTTAAAGAAAAAAAATCATCTAAAAAGTCAACTGAAAATTTTATCCAGCTTATTCGAAAAAATTCAATTTTTTCCTAAAACCAAAGTCCATTGGTTAATAAATTTTACAAAAATGATTTCCTAAAATTTCATCTGATTCAAAAAACTTTCTGTATTAAATTGTCTACCAACCAATAATAAATTATGCCAGAGTCGTTTCAATTGTTTTTGAACAAAAAAATTAGCTCCAATTTCAGGCGGGATAAAAATTGGCGTGAAGTAAATATAAATATCCACGAGTAATTGGCTTCGGCTGTTAGTTGCTATAAGTACTCACGTAATATAATAAAATAAGATTGGTAAGATACAAAATAAAATAAAAGTTTTTTGACGATAATTTTTTTTTTAATCATTTTTTTTTGTTTTTCTCCTCGATCTAAATAATTATGTTCACACGCAAAATTAGATATGAATAGATAGGTAACTTACTTACTAAACCTTAATCACTATATCATTTATCGACTTTGTGTTTCACTGAACAAATGAACTGTACAAGTTCCTTAACTTCACAAAAACACAAATTTACTAAACAAATACGGCGTTGAACGTGCGTAACATATTTAATGTAAATATCAAAATGAAAATTCTGTAATTAGTTGTATATTTACTCCAATTCTTTGAAAAACGGTAACGAATTGGTAGGTAGGTAGGTACTACCCATGAAACCCTAGAAAAATAGTCAATTTTAAACTCGTAATTAAGGCACCGCTGCGATATAGGTACTAATGTGCAACAAGGGATGCTGTCGAAATTACGAAGAGAAAAACTCGATATTTGTTATGAAACAAGTTTTCACTTGCCAATGAGTGAACGTGTTCCATGTTGCACTTACATGTAGTCCGGAGTTAATTTTTTTGAACGAATAAAATCCGGATTTTCGACTCAAAATGAAAGGAAAAAATGAATCACTCAAATAAAACTAGTTTTTGTGGGTTGATGTATCATTATTTTATATCTACCCTAATTTTCACTTCTTCGGATGTTGCCTACCTGGGCTACCTTATTGGAAGAACTACACGTATTGTCTTCTTGGAAGGTTTTTCGATGATATCAAACGATCAAATAAAGAATGGAAGAGCCAAAGAAGAAAAGTACAAAAAATTCAAAATGAAAATTTTCATAACGGTAGAAAGTACATTGTTGACTTGACTGATATAATTAGGTCCTACAACACTCGGTTCCTAGACATTTTATACGGTACCTCAATCGTTTAACGTGAATGACACAGACAGTTTGTACAGTAGGGAGATGGCAATAAGAAGGTGGCAAAATTTCACTCTGGAAACTTTGTACTCTGGTAGCGCGTAGTCAGTATATACTATAGAAGACAAAAATCAGAGACTGAATGTAAAGTTTACCCCCCCCCCACCAATATGAATAAAAGGCATGGATAAATGCCTTTTTCCAACATTGGAGCAAAATCCCAAATCCAAGAAAAAATGATTCAATTCACAAATTCGAATCCTCATAGTAAAAATTATTCGAATCATGAATCCGAATCCTAGTGTTTTAAAAAAGGATTCGTTTTCGAAATTTTCGAATCCATTAACTAAGTACCTACTATAAATATCTTACACTTTGATTCTTATATACTACCTTCTATAGTACTGTACATGGACCGCTCATACCTATTGATAAAAACGTGAAAAAAAAAAAACATCGGACGTATGGGAAAAGGAAATTACCAGGATATACAGGAAATGGGGAAATTAGGCAATCAGTTCTTGAGAATGAGTGATAAGCTGTTACCGTATGTTATTTTCTCTCATCCATTCAGGTAGGTACTGTTTCATTTTTCTTGTCCACCCATTCACTGTTCAAACAGTCCATACCTAGTACTATACAGTCAAAAATTTAACCTAGGACTTAAGGGAAGAATGTAAATACAATACTCAAGTATTAAATGTGATATAAGAATTATGTATCTTCACAAAGTTGTATCAATATATGTTTATATATAGCCTGTGGAGACTTGAAACTCTCATGAGATATTAGGGGCTTGCACCCCTTAATGACAGTCGCCGCCAAAAGGCTGGCTATTATTTGTCTCTGAATGAAAACCAAACTGTGACTAATCAGACAATTACAATGGTGTCACGATTCAGTACATGAACCTGTCCATTGATTCTTATCTCAACAAAAAATGACAAACTACCCTTATACACAGATGTATGTATTTATTATGTATGTGTGTATGTGTGCGTGTAAATAAGCCCCTATATAAACCATCCGGACTGGCTCTAAAATTGCCAGTGTTTGCCCAGGTTTTAGCTTACCCATATGTGTTTACATATGAAGTGGCAGAGTACACAAATATTCTGTTAATTACCATCTTGTATGAATATTCTTTCACAACAACATATTCTACATAGATAATAATTGATTATGGAAAAAATGTAAGAATTATATACTCAAGTATATTGGTCTTGCATTTGGCCCTAATGGCAGATACAAATTTGCATCATTCAGTCATGCTGTATCATCGATGCATATCAATATACGATATGCATTGATGATACTGCTCCAATTTTTGGATGCACTGCTTGGGATTGTATCATACCCTCAAATTCTATTGAAAATTTTGCAATCCCAGGTAGCACCTTTTAATGTGATGGCAGAGTAACAACATCGAATGGAAAAGGCCCATAGCATATCATCTTCTCAGTTTTTGATATGGTACAAGGTTACAAAATGTGCACCCACCTTAAGAGGCAGATTGCAGATTAGTTTCATAGTTTGCAGAATAATGCTATTGACAATTCAACACAAATATACAACCAAACTTCTAACACTTTGTTTTCACTTTTCTCTCTTTTCTATGTATTTTTGTTAAAATCTTGAAAAAATTTATGCAAAATCAAACTCAATCAAATGATAAAAATGATAACACTGAAAAAACAGTATTTGTGATTTGCAAGGTTCATTTTTGTGAATTATAGCTGCAAATCCTTCTTTTATAGAAATTTGAAAGAGGATTCGAATCACAAATCCAATAAAAATTTACAAATCGAATCAATCCAAGATTTATGATTTGAATCATGGTTCAAATACAAAAGGATTTGAATCCTACCCATTTGCCTTTTTCATATTAAAAGAAATAAGTACCACCCATTATAAAATAAAGGCCTGGAGAAATTCCTTTTTCATTACATGAACAATTCTTTCAATAAAATTATGTGAACACCTAAGCCATTTTTTCCAAAAGTACCAAGCAAAAGTAGCTGAGATGAGGAACTGTACAAATGTGTTTAGGTTGTGCATTATGAAGTACCTACTACCATATACAATGTCCATACACTGCAACACTCGCATCACTCATGACTGCTGATGGCAAATGTTTGAGCTTTTATTATTTATAAGCAAATGCTCAGTGTGTTCAAGGATTTTCTCAAGACATGCTCATGCTTTAAATGCTCAAATATTTAATATTGGATCAAACATGCTCAGCATTTGTTCAGCATGCTAGAGCATTTTTATAAGTTTTATTGCACTCACTATTGCTATTTCATATATGTTCACCAATAACAGCACAACTTGTCATTATTACTTTTTATAATCACTATCCCAGTATCTCAGTACCGCAACTGTTTTATAGTGTTGCCAATACCAGAAGAATAAAAGCTTATCTTTTGAGAAGTTCCTTTTTAATTGTTACTTGTTAATATTTTCTTTTAAACCAAGATGTAATCAGTTACAGACTTGCAAGTTGCAATAGTTATATGCTTACTCAGTCCAGATGTCCTATGAGTTTTTAAGTGAAGATGAAATTTTGGTTTTATAGATGCTCATTACATAGTGTACTCACTCCAGAACAAAATGTAGCATGAGAAACAGGTGTGTGAGTGCACCATATTTCACACAATGTTTTAGTATTACAAAAATGTGTATTTTAAAAATTTATTATTTGTAAACTTATTATTCATTTGTTTGGGCCATAAATCAGAATTATTGACACTCATGAGTTCTCAAGCATTTGCTCACTTTTGATCAAATATTTAAAAAAAAAAGAAAATGATTATTACCATCACTACTCATGGCAAGGAACTTTCATTCAAATATTTGCAGTTAGATTTACCACAAATTTTTGCCATCCAGAGACATGGCTTCTTTGGTTTTTCACTCTTAAAATATAGGCTACCTACTGACTTTGAATTTGAATTTTCAAAATTGAGACAAAACTGATAGTCCAGTCAAATGAGCATCAAAATTATTTAAAAAAAACTCATAAACTTTATTTATATCTGGTTGAAGGTGGGTCCCCTAGAGTAATACCAAAAGTTGCTCCCTCTTCACCTCTTCCATTTTTGAGAGTGGGCATTTATCCCAAAAATTTTGTTTTTTACATTTTTGTCTGCAAATTTTGATTATGAGTTAAAACAACTCACTAAACATTTTCTCAACACAAAATTTCCTCCAAACAAGGCTTTATGCAGTTTATTGTCCAATGCCCCCATCCACTCAAGAGAGTCTTGAAAACAACAATGTCCAATATTCATTACAATTATATGCGAGATATATAACTCTACCATAATAGTATTATCATATTATTTAGATAATTCATAAACCCCATACATATTTTCTTACATCCACCACCCTTTCATAACCCTTATCATCCCTTCTACCTTCACATTTTTGGGCAGTGTTTGGTCTAATCCCTCCTACACCTTCCAGAAAATTTTGGAAACAATCGCATACTTTAGTGAATACGTTTAATAGCATTATATGGGAGATATAACTTATTTAAATTTTGGAACCATAATCTCAAATTTATAATATGAAGGTAGCTGTGACTCTTTTATGTAGTTCAGACAAGGAAAGTGAAATTCCCAATTATTCCAACTTTTCTCCAAGAAAATTGTCACCTTTCAAAAAATTAAGAAATTAAGAAAGAAAAAAAAAGAAAAAAGGGTCATCAGTTACACAATTTGGCCAATTGGGATTGAGCCAGGGGTAAGACACTTCCTCTACCCTGTTCAAAGATACCCTGGAAGGTAAGTACTTACAGGTTCTTATCTCTATATTATAAATAGAAATTGCTATTTTTTGTTGCAGCATCACATCTCTGCTACTGGACATATTTTGTCAAAATTTTTGCTGTACATATCTGCCTATTTTTAGATGGTTCATGTGAAGTTTCATTTTTAAAGCTTTGTTGTGACAGCTATAATTGAGTTTGAAAATTTCAGTCGTAAACCAATTCTTTTTAATTATTTCCCAATTCTACTTAATGATTTTTGTGTCAGTGTCAGTTCTGAAAAGTGAAAACTTACTGTGAGCTTTAGTTAAGTTTGAAAGTTTTCATTAAGAGTTTTAGTTCTAAACCTGTTCTCTTTGAAAGTTAATTAGCTCTCAATCCAACTTTATAGTTTTAGCATCAATTCAGGGAAGTGAGAATTCAAAACTTCGAAGTTCAAATATGGTACTTAACCAAATAAAGTACCTAAAGTTTAAAAAAAAAAACTCTAACGCAGCTGCAGCTACCTTAGAAATAGTAGGTTTCCAAAAAATGTAACGTTAAGTAAGTAGTCACTAAAAAGTTATTAATAGATCTTAATAAATATTTTTTTCAAATTACATTCCCATTAGTCATTTTATAACCAAAACAAAAATGAAAATAGCCATACTGGAATTGCTGTGTGGAAGATTGTCACCAAAATTTATAGCAAATTGTAATATATCATAGTATGGTAAATATTTATTTCCAGTTTCGTAGCTGTTGGTCGAAAATTAAAAAATTTTATAACCAAAAATAATGAAAATAGCTATACCGGATATACCATACTGCCAATTCACAACAAAATCACTATGTTAGGTCCTTGGCTTAGTACTAGTGTTTGATTCAAATTTTGTGCCTATTGGAAAAAAATTGTGACCTATTTCGTAGTGACAAGAAATTGGCTTTTATATATATATATATATATATATATATATGAATTTGAGTTATTAGTGCAAAAATTTTCCTTGAGTTATAAAACAAAAAACATACCTAACCCCATCCACAGGCCATTCTATAACACCAAGATTAATAAGTAGAATTTCAATAGAAAACCTAATTAAAAAGGAATAGATTAATCATAGGTTGATGTCTTCAGGTGGTCACCAGTTGAAAATGATCAAATCGTTTATTTGAATCATCTGTGACGAGCCATTCTCATTCACTACTTCTGTAATATGTTGTCTGTGACATCACAGTATGTCTTAACACTTAGTAATTTGTGACTAAGTTGTATTTATCACTTGTGTAATAATTTTTGATACTTAGTTCCTGTTACTATCTGTCATTTTGTGCAATATAATGAGTTCCTTTTACATGTCAAATTTTGTTTGTGTTTCAGTTCTGATTCAATGGTATTTTGTTTAATACTGATTTGTTCAATTCTCATTATTATAGTTTTGTCATTTGTTTCCGACTTCTGAGACTTTAAAATTTCACAATGATTATGGGCCCAGTCAACATGGTCTCCATTATTCTTGGTGGCAAAATTTGTGTAGCAGAATCCTGTTGATTGAAAATTCAAAACACACTTCCTTACATAATTCATTTTATACTTTCTTTTGTGCTTTGTTTTTTTCATTGGCCTAGAACCTTCATTCCTGCATTTTCATTCGTTTGATGTTGTGGCTTGTGACCTGAATTTTCATCACCTTTTGGCCAGCTGTTTGGTGCTGTACTCGTTGCTGATTATAGCTGTACTTGGTGTGTGGCTGTTTTTATTTTTTGTATAATATGGATGGGGAGAAAAAGTGGAACATCAAAGCCTCTAATGGGAAAAATATGCATTGCTGGAAATTTCAAATGCTACGTAAGGAAAAGTTACATGATGTTATCAATTTTATTTCTGTTGGTGCTGAATGCAATACTCATTGAGAAGATCAAAATGCCAGAGCCATGTTCTTGATCTCAAACAATGTTAAGGATGCCTTTAATTTTGGACCTGTTTTTCTAAAAATTAGTTTTCAGTTCTTCTTTAGGAATATTTTAAACTCAAGAAACTTGGAGCTGTAATTAGTTTAAAATTTCTCACTAAAGGTTTTAGTTTTGTTCTAGCTACTGTTCAACTGGTGATATATATCGAAAAATAAATTTCCCCAACACATCAATGTTAGGATTGGGAACCCCTTGAAGAAAACAAACAAGGAAGATGACTGCCTTTAAGTACCCTACACATACATTTTCTCTCATCTTGTCACTTAGATTCTAAATATATTTCCAGCTTAATGGTTTTGCGACAGGTCAGAAATGTGTGCATTTGAACATTTTGATGTGAAGCGGTGAGTACGAGGAACGAAAATAAGTAAGAGAGAAGTATTCACGACAGAATTTATTAGCAGACTAAAAATATAATTTCAAGTAAAGTACGAAATGGCAAAGCAACAGCATTATCGGTAACAGAAAGTAGGGGAAGCAATTCGTAATGAGAGTGTACGTGTGACATATATATATATATATTGATGTGATGATGATGATGAAGAAGGAGATGAGGTGGGATTTCGTATCAATACCCCCTGAAATTTTACCGTTCAAATTACGATCGCTGAAATTTAATATATTAATTCACATAAAAAATAGATATTATAATAACATTGTGTTTCAAAAAAAATATGGTAACTTTATGTTTCAAAAATAATTTTTGGTTGCTGTGCTTCGAAAATAATTAAACGAATATAATAAACAATTAAATTACATGCATATGTATAGTATATGTGTATATAAAAATAGTAAATGGTAACCTGTAAAAAAAAATTTGTGATTAAAAAAAAATGAAGATAATAAAAAGAATAAATGGTAACATGCAAAAAAAATTATTTCGTGTATATAAATGACTAATATATGATTCATTGTGGCGTGTGCTTGAATAAATTCTCGAACATTTACGAGTGTATAGTATGAAAGGAAAGAAAGAAAAAAAATTGAATTGAAAGGAAATAAAATTAACAAAAGGTTTTTAAGATAAACGATCGTGCATAGGAAACGTTACGTTTTACTATCTTATCAAGTACGTTGGCATGCAATAATATGAAACGATAATATACGATGTCTGTTAGCTTTATCTTTCACATTTCTCTCTGTGTTTGAGGTGGCGTTTAACATGTTTATTTTTGGATAAGGCAGGCTATTAGGTTTATCTTTATTGAGGTCATGTAATGAGTTTTTATCTCTCATATATATTGTTAAGATTTTCCTTTCATACGATCTGTGTGAATTTTTCGTGTATTTTTCTCACGCTTGTACAAAGTTGCATGCTATTTCTATTATTAGCGTTTATAGGGTTTATACTTGCTCGATTTTAATTCTGTTTTCATTGTTGGGTTTGCAGAAAAATCTAGTATCTATTTTTGACAAGTATTTTCGAGTGTATTTTTCTATTAAGTATTATTTGTGAACAATATAGGGGTATTTTTCTTGTACAATGTGTTTCGTGTTTGGACTTACATATTTTGACTTGGTACAACTTGACTTTTGGACGGGCATTTTCCTTAAATAAATGTATATAATATTATGTGTACAGATTCTTATTTTCGAGAATTTTGACTCTTAAATTTTCAAATTTTGTTCTGTCTAAAGATTTTGTAAGTAGATCCGCTAGTTGATTTTCTGAATTGACAGATCTAAAGTGAATTACTTTTTCTTCCATTGCCTCCAAAATCGAGTAGCATTTTATCATTAGGGCTCTCGATTTCTTTTGGCTTCCACCAGAGCAAATTTTTTGAGTTGATATATTATCTTCCATTATGTCCACAGTTATTTTTTCTCCAAAAATTTCAAAGTTCATATGTTGTAATACTTTTATTATATCGAGAGTGTCAAAGACTGCTATGATTTCTGCAGCGGTGCTAGATGAAGCATGGATTGTCTGCTTTGAACAATTCCATTCTATCAAATCTCCATTCACAAAAATCCTAAAACCAGTAATTGATTTCCCCTTTTGTAAATTATTTGGGTCAATATTATTATCATCTACTTGAGGGGCATACGAAGCATCAATATATGCTAGTATTCCATCTCCCTCCTATCTATATGTTAAATTATAATTTTTTGTGGAGCTAATATATCTAAATATTCTCCTTACGTAGTTTTTGAGTGTATCATTTGAGTTATTTTGGAAATGTGAGAAAAAGTTCACTGGAAATAATATGTCGGGTCTGGTTAATCTGGCCAAGTATAATAATCTGCCAATCATCGATCTGTACTCTGTGTCATCTCTACCATTTTCAACTTTTTCGATTTTTAGGGCAGTTTCCATTGGAGTATTTGTCTTTTTTATTTCCGAAATACCAAACTTTTTTATCATTTTTTCTATGTGCTTATTTTGTGATAATATTATCGTTCTATTTTCAATATTTCTTTCTATTTCCAATCCCATAAAAAATTTTGGATTATTAATAATTGTAATAGTAAAAGATTTTTCTAATTGTTCGTTAATTTTTGTAATTGCCATTTGTGAATTTGAGGCTATCAAAATATTATCTACATAGCTTAAAAAATATGTGTTTTCATTATCCGTATTCATTTGATATAAGCATCTATCTGCCTTAGTTCTTAAGAAACCCATTTCTTTTATTTTGAAGTCTAATAGGTCATACCAAGATTTACTTGACGTTTTGAATCCGTATATTGATTTCTTTAATTCAAGGACTTGGTTTGAATTGATATTTATCCCTTCAGGTTTTTTTACATAAATAGGTTTTATAATTGGGGAGTTCAAATATGCCGTTTTTACGTCATATTGTACAAGAATTAATTTTTGTTTGTTAACTATAGAGAGCAACCATCTAATAGTACTTATGGATGCAACTGGGCCATGTGTTTCAGTAATGTTGTATTCAGTTTGGTCTTTGAAGCCCCTTGCTACTAATCTGGCTTTGGGTTTGGGGTTGCCAAACTCATCATATTTTATTGTGAATATCCATCTTGTGTCTATTAATTTTTGACAATCGTAATCCACTATCTCCCAAACATTCATATCATTTAGGGAATTGAATTCATCATTAATTGCATTTACCCACTCTGTTCTAAAAGGATTATTATTAATTTCATTAAAATTTTTTGGGACGCAATCTTCTATATATGATTTATTATAATTAATATTAATATTCATGATTATTGGATTTATTAATCCCAGATCATGTTCGTAATTTGCTGGCTTAATTATTAATTTTCTGTTGGATGTTTCCAATGATTTAATATTTTGAGATTCATCTACCCTTACATCACATGCAATATACGATTTTGTTTCAAATGGATCCCTTAAGCAATATCCCGTATTTGTGTATCCCATCATTATACTTTTTTCAGCTCTGGGTGCTAATTTTGGGTCTATTTTATTTTGTGATTTCGATTTAGCCTTAGTTGCATTCTGTTTCCTCACTTCAAGAGGAATGTGCCTATATCTTAGTGAGCCAAATACTTTTAAATTTTTTAAGTTAGGTTTTGTACCATAAAATAATTCGTATGGGGTTTTAAAATCTATATTGGCTTTTGTTGGTGAACGATTTATCAAATAGGCTGATGTTACAACTGCATATGACCAATATTTAATGTCAAGATTGGCATCGATAAGCATAGCTCTTACTCTTCTCATGAGTGTCTGGTTCTGCCTTTCGGCTACGCCATTCAACTCTGGAGAATAAGGAACTACATAATCCATTGTAATACCATTTTCTTGACAATAATTTACTATTTTTACATCTGTATATTCTTTTGCGTTATCGCATCTGATAGTCCCTATAGGGAAGTTGGGAAATTTGTTTTTCATTGACATTATTATATTTTTAAACTCGTTTGCCACTTGATTTTTTGTTGGTATAGGCATAACAAAAGTGTATTTTGAGTAATGATCGATGAAGGTTAAAATATATTTTTGATTGGTGATCGATGGTGTGAATGGACCCATTATATCTGAAGAAGTTATCTCTAATTTTCTTGAGGGTTTTGTTCTTAATCCATTATGCCTTAATCTCGTATTATTTGCAATGCAGCATATTTGGCAGTTTTTAAAATTATCGTCTCTAAATTTTAAATTTTCTGGAATGCCAACAGATAAGTTTTTTAATTTTTGTATATAGCATGCATTTAAGTGACTCAACCTTCTATGTATGATCATTTTTTTATTTAATATATTATTATTATTATTATGAGTATCATTAATACCATCAGTATCTTCATTATTGTTTGAATTTTCATCATTTGGTATATTTTCTGAATTATTATTATTTTCACCCCCTCAGGTGAATCTGTATTTTCATTTAATATGCTGTTATCGTCAGCTTCTTGTATTTCGAGTTCAATTGAAAAATCCTCCCATTCATCTTCATTTTCTTGGGTTACTGGGCATATTTTTGTAGAACTATCTAATTCTAAATTAAAATCTTCATCGTTTTTTTTTTATTTCATCATTATGTTTATGTGTATTATAATGGATATAAAATATTCCATTTTCTTTTGGAGCTGTTATTAGAATTTCTCCACTTTCTATAAAATATATATTAGCACAATCTTTTTGTTGATCGATATTTACTGTACCCGTATTTGTGATTTTTATTGCACTAATTATATCGATGTTTAAATTAGGTACGTAATGTACATCATTTAATTCAATTAATGATTGTATTTTATTTGAGTTTTCTATTTTTATGGTCATCTGACCAGTGTGTGTGGCATACAAGAAAGCATTTTTACAAGCACATTGAAGCTTTATAGGGTTGATGAATTTTTTAATATTACTTAATTTATTTATATCAGATGTTAGGTGCACTTCTGCCGCTCCATCCAAAATTGCTTTGTTTTTTAGATGTGTATAATTTTCATTTGTTTCATTATTTTTAATTAATTTATTTAATAGCCATTCATTTGAATTATTTGAATATTTTTTGATCACGCAGGACATTTTTACCTGCTGTTTGGGATTCTCTTTTTTATTAGTAGTAGGTATTATTATTATTTTGGACTGTTTTAGGTGGATAATTATTTTGATTTTTGTTAATATTTTCATTATTATTATTTTGTTGGGGATTGTTATTATTACAATTTTGGGCTATGTGACCATTTTGACCACATTTGTAACATTTTGGGTTATTTGGGTTATAATTTCTATTATTACCTCTATAATTATTGCCTCGGTAATTTCCATTGTTTCGATAATTATTTCCCCTATAATTACCATTTCCAGTATTGTTTGAATTATTATTATTATTATTTTGTTGTGGGTTGGATTCATTGCTATTTCCATTATTATTTGTACTATAATTTCGATTGTTGCCTCTATAGTTATTATAATTATTACTCCTATAATAGTTCCATCCTCGATAATTGTCATTACGACCTCTATAATTATTATTATTTCCATTGCCATTATTTCTATAATTATTATTATTATTATTATTGAAATTATTATTATTTTGTTTCTTTAATGTCTGATCTCTAAATTTTTGATCTGCATCTTCTCTCAAAATTTGTTTAAAATTATCGATATTTCGTTCATTGGAAGGTAGATTCTCAAATTGCATTTTTGCCAGGGCCTGTTCATAGCATAGTGCAAGTTGTAAGTTCTCTAATTCTTCCTCCTCACTTACTTCTTTTCCACTATCTCTTACATCCGTAACTAGTTCATCCCATTTTTTAAGTAATCCTCTCATGTTTCCCCCAGGTTGGAATCTAAACTCCATCTACTTTGATATAGCCATGTTAGCTGTAACTGATGTTTTAGTACCATATATATTGTCTAATTTTTTTAACATCATTATGGCTGTGTTACAGTCTCGTATTTGTTTCGTAATATCATTAGAAACCCTTTCAAGTACAAATGCTTTGGCATTGTCTTGCATTTTACAGTAGTTTATCATTTCCTTAGTGGGCCTAAAATTCAAATCATCAATGTGGGATATATAGGATTGTAAAAATTCGTGCTCTCCAAAGATGTCATAATAACCAGCACCCCTAATGGCTGAAATAATCATTCGCCTCCCATCCAAGTAAAACTTTCCATTGAAAACCTTTCCTAATGGAGCCTGGATGGGTTTTATTTAATTTACATTCGACATATTTTCCTCAAGTTTCTTGAAACCTAATAAATTATCTTCTATATTTGTAATAGATATATATTTTTTACTTTCTAATATTTCCTTTTCTATATTTCTTATAAGATTTTGTTTGTTTAATTCAATTTTTTCGTATTCTTTTTCAATATTTTTAATTTTTTCTTTTTCTTTTTTATCCAGTTTCTCTATTTTTGAATTTTTGAATTTATTATTTCAAAAATCTGTTTATAAATTTTTTCTCCGATTCCAATGAACTATATATTTGAGATGAAAAATAATTTGGTGTTGAATCAGATATTTTAATATATTTAAATGAGCTAATTTCCTCTATTTTTCCAGAAATGTCTATTGTGAAAGACTCCAATATTACTTCTCCCGTAAAATACGTGTAAAAAGGAAGATTATATGTTTCTAATTTTAAATCCACTACTTTCTCTCCTTCAAACTTTTTCAACAATTCTACTAATTCCTCTTTCTCAATCTTATACTCTCCTATTTTATTTTCTAATATATTTATTAAAGTTGACATATATTTTGTACGGGAAAAAAATTATTTATTACCACCTCAAACACACAATAAAACTTTAAGAAACGTAAAAAATAATTCAACTAAACATATATTACCTTGACATAAATGAATTTTTTCGTCGATCCATTGCCGTGCAAATTTGTAATTTATTGAATCCCAATTTCACCGTCGTAATCTCCGCTGAAGTTTGATGTAGGTTGGCCCAAAAATTTGTGGTCTTCGTTGTTGGTGATCTCTGGTAGAGTCATTGAAGACGGGAGCAGAAGATTTCTTCAGGTGGTTCGCTGTATCGTTAGCGGTCCTTTCTGAATTGTAGTTCGTTGACTTTCAGGGTCAGCCGTTATTGGATCAGGAACAATTTTGGTTACGTTTTATTTTTTCGACTTTGAAAAAAAAATTTTAATTAAAAAATTCGAGTTTAATTTTCTCGATTGCACGGCACTTTTTGTGTATTATTCGTGTAAAAACAATATAAATTTATGCACAACAATGAATCAATTTCAAAAATAAATCTGCTATTTTATAATTTAATTTTATTCTTCTTTTACTGTTCAACCGCAGTGATGGCTACCATGATGTGAGGCGGTGAGTACAAGGAACGAAAATAAGTAAGAGAGAAGTATTCACGACAGAATTTACTAGCAGACTAAAAATATAATTTCAAGTAAAGTACGAAATGGCGAAGCAACAGCATTATCGGTAACAGAAAGTAGGGAAAGCAATTCCTGATGAGAGTGTACTTGTGAGAATTATAGCAAATTAAATTATACTCATGACTATTATTCTCACGTATCATTTGTGGTGGTAACACTGTCGATATATTTTTGTAATCTGTGATTTTTAGTGTTTTGTACCTGACTGTGATATTGTGTAATCATACGCCTCTAGTCGCTTTTTAATATTCATGTTGTTAACATCTCCACCATACTTAATGTGGAAATAAAAGTTCGTAATTAAGTGAATCTTGTGTTTTTATTTATGTGTTCGTAATGTGTGCGTCTAGTCTCTGTTCGATGTCGTGTTTAGTTTAGGTTCGTTTTATATGTTTTTAGTCGTCTCGATCCGTTGATATTTCCTCATCTTCTCACAGGTTATGGGCCCAGATACCTGGATGTCAACGTGGTCGCCATTGTCATAGTTCGTCAATGTTGTGCTGTCGGATCCTGCTTGCCACACCCAAGTAGTATCATGCCTGCTAATTGTTTTTCGATTGTTTGATATGTTCTCTGTTCGATGTTCCTGTGATCTCATTCGTGTTGAATTGTTGGTCGACGTGTCTGAAAGTTGCTGAAAATCGCTGTGTTTGTGGTGTAACTGATCGTCTGTACCTGTCAACGAGATGGAAGCGCGAAAGAAGAACATGATTGAGCCATTCAATGGGCAGAATGGCCGTACGTGGAAGTTCAGGATGGAGCTGCTGTTGGCAAAGGAGTCATTAACTAATATTATAATCGATTCTTTGCCGACTGTTCGTAACAGGGGAGATGCTTGGTCCAAGGAGAACGCGAAGGCGATGTTCCTGATAGCAAACAACGTGACTGACGAGTACCTAGAGATGATCCAAACGTACACGACGGCGAAGGAAATGTTCCATGTCCTGACGAACCTCATAGACAACGGCAATGACCAGACGCTAATGGATTTACGAGGTGATTTGTACGCAAAACGGTATGTGTCTGGTATTGATCTGCATAAATATTTGTTGGATTTTCGTTCTCGATGTAGACGGTTAACTGAATTAGGAGATTTAACGACCACGAAACAATTTATTTTGGTATTGTTGAGGTCATTACCTGTGGAATTTCATCCAATTAAGGTTGTGATAGAAGATGCAGAAGTCGTCACCTGGGATGGAGTTTTCATGAAATTGAATAACTTCCAGCGTGAGCTATCTTCTGATAGCAAATCGACAGTTCGAGGTAACACTCTGAACACTGCATCACAAAAACCTTCATCAGTGGTTGTCACTGGTGAGGAGAACATTTATTTTGGTAATTACAACAATGTCGGACGAAATTCTAGTAATAATAGTAATGGAAATTGTTTTAGTTGTGGTCAATCTCGAAATAATAATAATAGTCGTGGATTCAGTCGAGGTGGAAATAATAATTATAATAATTTTAATCATAATAATCAAAATTCGAGCTCACATAATAATAATAATAATAATTTTAATGGACGTGGTCGTAATAATGGTACTGACAGTGGACATTCTAATGTGAAATGTCACTATTGTAACAAAATAGGGCATTATGTCAAAAATCATAATAATAATAATAATTGTAATAATAATAATAATAATAACAGTGAAAATTGAGTTAATGACCAAAGTTCCAATAACAATAATAGTAATAGGAGCTCGGCACAGATGTGCAATGAAAATTTTAATGCTAATGACGTTTGCTCTGAAGTGGGTTACAGCTTCACATTAAATAATGACGATAATAATAAAATTAATGACTCTTGCAATGCAAAAGAAAACGTAAATTTGATGCCTCGAACCACGTTTATAGTTGACAGTGGATGCACAATTCACATAATTAATGATATAAATTTGTTCAGTGATTATATAGATTTGATCAGACCACATAGTATCTGTGTTGCGAAGAAGGGTGTCTCTCTGTCTGTCACGTCAGTAGGTACGGTAAAATTGAAACTATTGAATGGAATTGTAATTGAACTGAAAAATGTAAGGTATGCTCGGGAGCTGCCGCAGAATCTGCTTTCGGTTAAACGTATGAGCAAGTCGGGATTTGACACTTTGTTCCGAGAAGAGTCTGTTGATATCATCCAACGCTGCAGTGGAAAAATAGTTACCACTGGTGTTAGCGTAGACTCAGATTTGTACACAATTGACTTTGTTAAAATGTCAAGTCAATCGTGTAATCTGACGTTGGGAGATGAATCGAGCCCACTGTTCGTGTGGCATAGACGACTTGCTCATCTGAATGTGAACGATGTTAGATTGTTGTCAAGTAGGGGTTTGATACCAAATGTTGACTCCAATCGCAGATTGCTGTGTGAACCCTGTGTTATGGGGAAACAGAGTTGAAAACCATTTCCAAGGTATGAACGAAAAACAAGTAAGCCGTTGGAGTTGGTTCATACTGATCTCTGTGGACCTATTAACCCTCCTGCATATAAAGGAGCTAAATATTTTATGACTTTTATCGACAATTATTCCAATTTTTGTTGTGTTTACCTGCTGGCGAACAAGACGGAAGCTTTTGAAAATTTAAAGAATATCACGAGATGGTTTCAAATAAGTTTGGCTATAATGTAAAGAGACTCCATTGTGATCGCGGCACAGAGTACTTGAATACTACCTTCCAGTCATATTGTACTGAGAAAGGAATTGTGGTTGAACCTACTGTTGGCGGTTGTCCTCAGCAGAATGGAAAGGCTGAGAGGATGAACAGGACACTGTGCGAGAAGGCAAGGACACTGTTGTTTGAGAGTGGTCTTGGGAAGATATTTTGGTCGGAAGCCATATTGTGCTCCGCCTATATCGTGAACAGATGCCCCACAAATAAAGATTTTGTTCCTTTGAGAGATGGTTTGGTGAAAAATATAACTACAATAAATTAAAAACGTTTGGATGCGATGCGTATATGTTATCGTTCAAACATGACTCTGACAAATTTAAGAGTAAAAGTGAAAATTAATAATGGTAGGTTATTCACCATGTGGTTATAGGTTGTTGGATATAAATACTAAGGAGATACGTCTGTCACGTGATGTTGAGTTCTTTGAAAGTGCGATCAGTAACTCTGAATATAATAAATATACAAAAAATGATGAATTGTTTAAAGAAGTCACTGAATCCAACTTGGAAAATATTGAAGTTGATGGTGATTTAAATTTGGATTGTCTTCCACAAGAGGCGACTACACGTGATCAAACAGCAGGAAATATATACCTGGCTGAGGATGGCATTCCTTTGCCGTTTGAGGAGGCGAGTGCAGCACCTGATAGTCTGATGTGGAAAGAGGCTATTTCATCTGAAATAAGTGCCCTGAACTCCAATCAGACTTGGAAGGTGACCAAACGTCCAAAGGACGCCCCTACCATCACGTGTTGTTGGATCTTCAACAAAAAATATGATAATGAAAATAATGTTTTATATAAGGCTAGGTTAGTTGCCAGAGGCTGCCAGCAGAAGAAAGGCTTCAATTTTAATGAAGTATATGCGCCAGTGGCGAAACTTTTGACTGTGAGGACCCTCTTGGCTGTCAGTAATAAATTAAAATTTTATATAGAACAAATAGATATCTGTAGCGCGTTTTTGAACGGTGTTCTCTCTGAGGATGTGTACCTCGAGATACCTGAAGATATAGAAACGCAGGTTGATAAACATAATAATGCACTAAAATTAAATAGGTCTATATATGGTCTTAAACAGTCGCCAAAAGTGTGGAATAAACTATTTAATGAGTTCCTGTTGTTACTTGGCTTTGTACAAAGCATGGCTGATGACTGTTTGTATGTGTTCAAAAATAAACATGATGGAACGATAGTTTATCTACTCACTTACGTTGATGACGTTCTCATTAGTTCCAATAATAAAGAACAAATCATATTTTTCAAAAATAAAATTAATAAGAGATTCAAATGTAAGGATCTTGGAAAAGTTAATAAATATCTAGGTTTAAATATTAATTATAGTCGCGAACAGGGCGTACTGGAGATCGAGCAGAAGAATCTCATCGAGTCTGTTGCTAGGCGGTTCGGTGTTGATAAATGCGCACCCACCTACACACCTATTGACCCCAAACTCCAATTGGATAGGGACCTCAATGCGTGTGATAGTGTGCTGAATAATAACTATCAACAGCTCGTGGGATGTTTGATGTACTTGATGCTTGGATCACGGCCTGATATTTGCTTTGCAATATCGTACTTCAGCCAGTTCTCCAGTTATGCCACAGATGAACATTTCAAATATTTATTGAGAGTTCTCAAATATTTAGTGACTACAAAAGACAAAAAACTGATATATTCATATGAGCATAATAATAATGGCAATATAATCGAAACATATTCGGATGCCGATTGGGGTAACTGTGTTAACACAAGACGGTCTATCTTGGGTTACTGTGTCTTTGTTTATGGGTCGCTGATGTCCTGGTCCAGTAAGAAACAGCCGACAGTAGCTCTGTCTAGCACTGAAAGTGAGTTGATCGCCATATGCGATGCTACCACTGAATCAATTTGGTTGAAGTATTTATTAAGTGATTTTTGCATTCAAGTTGATGACAGAGCTGTAATTTACGAAGACAATCAGAGTTGTCTGGCTATCTTGCACTCTGGAAAATGGAACACTCGCAGATCAAAACATGTGGACGTGAAATACCGTTTTGTGTGCAATCACGTAAATTTAGACTTTAAGTATTCATACGTGTCAACTTTGCAACAGTTGGCTGATGTTTTTACAAAGGGCTGCCCGAGGCCTAAATTTGATGTATTTTGTAAAATGTTAAATTTGTTGTAACTTATTGTATATGTTTACCATCTGTGTAGTATTTATTGTCGTAACTTTTTGTATTATTGTTGACTTTTGTCATTTATGTTTTTAATGACCTTATTAATTTAATAATTCGTTTTTACCATTTTATCGTAATCGTATAAGTTTAATTTGAGGAGGCGTGTGAGAATTATAGCAAATTAAATTATACTCATGACTATTATTCTCACGTATCATTTGTGGTGGTAACACTGTCGATATATTTTTGTAATCTGTGATTTTTAGTGTTTTGTACCTGACTGTGATATTGTGTAATCATACGCCTCTAGTCGCTTTTTAATATTCATGTTAACATCTCCACCATACTTAATGTGGAAATAAAAGTTCGTAATTAAGTGAATCTTGTGTTTTTATTTATGTGTTCGTAATGTGTGCGTCTAGTCTCTGTTCGATGTCTTGTTTAGTTTAGGTTTGTTTTATATGTTTTTAGTCGTCTCGATCCGTTGATATTTCCTCATCTTCTCACAGTACGTGTGACATATATATATATATATATATATATATATATATATATATATATATATAGATTGATGTGATGATGCTGATGATGAAGAAGGAAATGTGGTGGGATTTCGTATCAACACATTTTGAAGCGTATCTTGTTATAGTGGTTCACCATAATTTTTTTTTTTTAAATTTACCTTTAACTGTAGTTTCACAATTATTACCTACCCTGAGTATAAAGGGGAGAATTTGAGGGAGGGTTGAAAATGGGAATAGTCTGGTTGATATTGATGTACAAAAAGTTTTGAAACATTTTAACTTGGAATTCTAGCACCCATTCAATAAAATGAAAATTGCCTAGCTATGCCCATGGTAATGGGTAATTAATATTTCGAAGATGTAATAAATAAATAAACAAATTACAAGAGTGTCGGTGAGGACTTATTTACCCGAGTTCTGAAACCGGAAAGAGGTACAACATTACCTACATATGAGTGTTTATTCACTTTTGAAAAATGAGATTTAATGATATTTTTTCTGCAGCAAACTGACAATACTCTTTGACGCATCCATCCTGCAATAGTCTTGTTCGTTTTATATACACTTTTATTTTTTTTTATTTTTGACTATAATACCATACTTTCCACGGACTTTCCATATTTTTTCAATCTTTTTTCTATTTCTTTATAAACCATCATGTACAGAAACATGAATATTCACGTTTCTGTACAATTCTCTTGGTTTCTTCTTTCTTTCCTTGGTTTTTCCTCAACATCTTATCTTTCTTCATACTATATTATATTTCATTTCTCCTACCAAATTCGTCTGTCCGTGGAATTGTTTCTCGATGCAATACATATTTATCTCTGTACCGGTTTTTCCCATACCCCTACTTAATTAATATTTTTTCTCTTGCTAAAAATAATCCATTTGTGAGTGCTTCAGTGCACAGTTCATTTTCTCTCTTTGAAGAGGTAATATGTATTTTAAATGACGTCTAAAGAGACGAATTTTTATTTTATTAAACATGAAAAGTGAATTAATTATGTGTTGAAATTTTCTCCTAGGGCAAATGGGTTGACTTTAGTGATATTTACTTGCGTTTTTGACCAAGAATGTCAATCAAGTAAGTGAAAATCCATGGAGATTAAAAAACCTTTGGTTTATAGATATAAAAATTTTTGTCTATGTATGGTATAAATTGGGGTCCAAGGACACCTGGCAGGCTATCCAGTTGGGCAGTGGTAATTCTGTGGGCACTGTCCTTTGTGTATGAATATTCCAAAGTCCATGGTTATGTGTTTTAAAAAAGAAAGCTGGCCTAAAGAATTTTGTAGGGACTGAAGGAGGATCGCTGTAGAGGCCCCCCTGGCATACCACATATTTTTTCCACTTTCTGCATATACTATGTTCCAAGGTCATTCATAACTACAAATCCGTGTTAACTTCTGTCTAGGTTTGTCTAGAATTTTAATAATATTCATGTAACACCATGCCTTGCTGAGTATTTATTCTCGAGACATTGGGTTATGATACAATAATACACGTGTTGTAGTAAAACACACAAAAAAAATGGCGCCCGAACAGGGACCCGAACCATGTATCCTTAGGTCGAATTTTCTGAAGTCAAAACTCCAAGGTCGTGTTGTTTTATTAATTCTTCAACACTCCTTGGAAATTTTTTTTGGATTGTACCCTCATTTGAGGATAGCAAATAATATAAAAAACCTATAGGTATTGGGAAAAAATGTGATTTCATACCATATCAAACAAATTTTTCACAGACACAGCAGTTTTGAACCTGTGTGCTTTTGTTTTTAGCACAGAAACTCAAACAGTCACCTAGTTGCCTGTAATTAATGTTAAAAAACGATAAAAAAAGAAATCATGCCTAGCCTATTATGCATCTTGATCCAAAAAATATAAATATCTTAGAAAAATATAAAAAAATTGATACTTTTAATTAACCCATTGATTCTTAAAACTCGAAAAATTTCCAAGGTCGCATTTCCAACTTGCGCAATAATAATAATAAAAATTAAAATACTTCATGAAAACTCCATGAATCCTTACGTGACAATAATTGATCGATTTCCAAGGAAAAACATCGCTAAAAACCCACGGCCGTTCTCCAAATAAAATAATTTGAATTTTGAAAAATTTTTAATTTTGCTAAACAGTCTCCTCTCCTGACTGAAAGGAAAAACTAGAGAAAAATATTTTTATTTAATTTGTGAATTTTATGTTCCTTTAATTTTTGTGATTTATTTGTATGTCCGTGGTTAACGCAATAGGCATAATGACGAGAGGTTGAAGGGCTACATCTGACCCTACACTTCAAAATGACCCAAATTCTAATTTGCAACCCAGGGTACAAAATCCTAGAGGTAGACCACGTAAAACTCCGCAACAACAACCACAATTAGAAAGTGTGAATGCACAATTACCCAAAAACATGCCCTTGGAACAAGAAATTGATATCCTTGGACTCGGAGTTGATGTACAACAAAGAGAATTGGACCCAGAATCCTTAAAACAGATACTCGACAAACAAAACTCTGATTTACAAACATTAATGTCAAATTTAAACAGAACCCAAATCCTAGAGACCTCCGTGGTGGAACTTAATACAAGAGCAAACATGAATGAGCTCGCTTTAACAGGTTTGGCAGCAAAAGTTGCTAGCAATGAGAATACTCTTGCAAATCTAAAAGTTTCCGTGGAAGATCTCGGAGTTGGAATTCAGACAGTTGCATCAGAAATAGCTGAAATGAAAAAAATTTCTAGCACTGTCGAAAATATTTCCCTAGTTCTACAGGATGTTGTAAGTCGTATACCACCCCCAACAACCACAAACAATAATACACAAAGTTCCGTGGTAGATTCTGGAATTGAAACCCAGTTGACCATTCCAATTCACACTACACAAGTCAATTCTGGATCCAAGAGATCAGCAAGTTCTATGGTTGCTCACATGAGTGCATTACCTCCACAAAACAACTCAGAAGCAACAAGTATCGCTAGTTCCAATAACCCACCGAGGGATCAAAACCAACAAAATTCCTCAATTTCCCAAGAAGATACCGAAACTGTACCACCTCCAAGACAAGTCCAACCAGTTACACAAAATGGACAACCGGTTGGAGGACTACCCCAATTTACATCATAAACCAAAATAATGGTCATGACGATGACAAATCAGGCATGAATAAAGCCTTCCAGGAAATGGAGAAAAAACAATTTGAGTTAGATCCATGGACAAGTCCCAAAGATGAGAAAACCCCTATGCAAATTGTTGAGCAATATGAGAAACTCATAGGTAACAGTAATGTTACAGTAAAACAAATTGCTGCAGGATTTCGTAGAATCATAAAAGGACACTGTAAATGGTTGAAAACTGAGGATCTAAATATGACTTACACAGAGATGAAAACTCTATTCCTGCAAAGAGAATGGACAGCCATCGCAAAAAGAAATATAATTCGTGAATTTGAAAATACAGACAAGAAAAATTCTGGTTTTGACAATTTCCGTGATTATTTTAAACATTGGGTGCGTAGGCTGGAAGGTTGTGGATATCAGGATGAAATAATGATCAGTGTTCTATTACCCATGATGAACAGTGGCTCACAATTTGATGTGCAAAAACAAAAAATAAAAACAATCGCAGCACTAGAAGAATACGTAGAACAATTTCCCCCTGAGATGTTTGAGTAGTATGTCCAACCCCAGAAAACGAACAATCCACCTGTTAAACAAACTTCTGAAAATAAATACGAAAAGAAATTTATCAGGTACGAAAAAGCAAAACCCAAAATAGGACAAATTTCCAAGGTCAATGAGAAGGAGTCTGAGGAATGTGAAACAAGTTCAGCAGATAGTGAAGCAGAAGGAGAGGAAGAAACTCCCAAGATAGGATCTGTTACCTCCAAACCAGCGGAAAACTGAACATTCCATCCTCAAACTGCAACTGGGGGATGGAAAAAAAGAAATCAGGGTTGCTAACTTCTCAAGATTATCAACCTGCCTACCTTATGTATAAAGATTACTTAATTATTAGAGATAAACTCGCATTGGACATTTTAAAAAATAGCTTAAGCGAATACAATGCGATGAAATGTTCCAAAACCAATGACTTGTTTTGTAGGCAGGGAAACAAATTAAAATCTGTGGTTAAAAGACTATCGAAAATTCCAAGGTCGATTAAAAAAGCAATAATTATAATGGGTTATGAAGAGCATCAAAGCAGTGGTTTTCACATTGAAGTATTTGACAAAGAATACCAACAACTTGTTAGAAAATTGAAAGAATTTGGTTTTAAAGAAATAATTGTGTCCAAGGTCCCTCCATGTCAGACAGACCTGAAAAACAGAACATATTGGACAACACTAAACAATGTTAATGCCAATATCCATAACCTAGCAAAACGCTTTGACCTTAAATTTGCAAATCTTGACCACATATTACTCTTTTTTGACAAAAATCAAACATACGATATTTACAATTACTATTTTAATAAAGACTTATCATTAAGGTTCAAAATTTTTGTTAGCCTCTTCAGAGACAACCACACCCCAAGCACTGAAGCTCTTGGTCTAATGGAGGAGGAGTTTAGATGGATTAGTAGGGGAGAATCCAACCCATCATTACAAAAAAATGTACCAGCTAAAAAAGACAAAAACCATGAAATTAAAAACGAAAAAACAGACAAAACAAATTCTGATTCCAAGGAACCCAAGGTTGGAAATATTTCTCCAGAAAGTTCTAAAGATATAACAAATACACCAGAATCATTTGACCCGCTAGTTGGTGCAGGATTTTCAAATCTTCTGGATGGTGAAATAGATGGGGGAGAAATGATCCTCAGAGCATCGATTCCAAATTATCTTAAAGCTCCATACGTATTAATGAAATTAAAAGAACTTATATTTCCACTCCTTGCCGATTGTGGTTCTCCGTGGAATTTTGTAGAACAAGATGCTTTTAAAGCAGTTCTGAAAGTCAGTCCCGATTTACAATATACGGAAATCCCAACTTCGAATTTAAGCATCAAAGCCATTATTGGAAAAAAGTAACCAAAGTTACAAAATCGATATTCATTACCTTCTATTTGTATGATGCAGAGACTGGAGATAAAATTCCTGTCAAGACTGTAATCCGTATAGTTGCAGGATTCAACATTCCATGGATCCTTGGCAGAGAATTTCTGGTGGCATATCATGCAGCAATAGGGTTTGGTAATAGAGAAGGATTGACTTTTACAACACCTGATGGGAAAACTCATATGATTTCTACCTATACATATGATAAAGTTCAAGCGTTGGTAACAGACAATAAAGTCCAAGATCCCCTTAATTATTTAAGAGATTGTCCCATCGCGTTTTCCCAGGAGACTGATATGGCTCAAAAAGAAAAAGCAAGTCTAGCACCAATTTACAAGCTAGAACAAAAATTCGTAGGCAAAGATAAAAATCTTAACGAGTTGGATTTTCAAAAACCCATCTTGGGGGAAAATAGCTCCAACCCTGAGATGGATGAGACAAAGGAGCAATTTGAAATTGAATTAACAACAGAAACAAATGAAGATTGCATCGAGGCTCTTATAGCCATACTCCAAGGTCAAGATAGAGAATATGATTCAGGCTTTGATGAAATCAACCCCGATGAAGTAACTTTAAAAAATGTTGCCCCCATCCTAGGGAAAATTTCTGTGGAAGTAGAAAAAGAGAAAATGGAAAACAAAAAACCAAAATACAATCCTGACTTCCAAAAACATAGAGATGAATTCGACCACATATTCAGACCTGAACCTGGAGCTTGCAACCTTTATAAACACCATTTGAAAGTCAGAAAAGACTATAAACCAACTATGTGTAAAACATATCCCGTTCCAAGGCATAAAAAAGAAAAAATAATGGAAAAAATAAAAGAATATTACAACCGTGGCATAATAAGACTTTCAAAATTGTCTTATAGGATTCCATTAGTAGCAGTTCCCAAAAAGGATGGATCCTACAGGCCCTGCGGTGATTTCAGACAATTAAACCAATACTTGGAAACACAAGGAGACAAAGTTCCACACATAGACGAGCTAAAAACCCAGTTTGCAGGGTCAAAACACTTTTCATCTTTGGACTTCAGAAGAGGATTTTTACAAATATTGCTTGATGAAGAATCCTCGCAATATTGTGCGTTTGTATTCGAAGGTGTTCCTTACTAATTTACACAAATACCATTTGGCACGAAGGATTCTATGCAAGCATTCCTCTCAGCAATTTGACAGGTATTCAGAGAAACAGAAGAATTTGTGGCTGCTTATGTCGACGACATTTTAGTTCATTCGAAGTCCAAGGAAGAACATCTTAAACATCTGCGTGTAATATTCCAAATAATTTTAGATGCAGATATGACGCTAAATGAAGACAAATGCAATTTTTTCCAAGAGTCCGTGGTTTTTATAGGCTATCACATTGGAAAAGATGGCATTAGGCCTGTAGAAGATCGAGCAAAAATAATCCAAGACTTCCCAACTCCAAGAAACCAAAAAGCAGTGCAATCATTTTTTGGGATTGTAAACTTCTATAGATGTTTTATACCACGATGTGCAGAAATAGGCAAACCCTCTGCAGAAAAGTTCCATTTGAGTGGACTGATGAGTGTGAGATTACCTTCAACAATTTGAAAAAAGAAATCGGTAGACAACTTCTAGAAGCACATCCAAGGTTTGATAGGCCATTTTTTATCATGGCTGATGCCTCAGGGTATGGGATTGGTGGCTTCGTTTATCAAATGGAGGACGATGGAATAACTCCAAGGATCGTTTCCATGGTTAGCCGTTTGCTCTCAAGGGCTGAAATCAACTACATGACGTATGAGAGAGAGCTGCTGGCAATCATCTATACGTTGAAGAAATGTTATTTTTACCTCCTTGGCTACCCCATTATAGTGTTTACAGATCATCAAAGTTTGAGCATGCTCAGAAATGAGAAAAGATACTGTTCTCCCCGGGTTGCCAGGTAGATCACAACATTAGAAGAATTTAACATAAAAGGAATTAATCATGTTGCTGGATCCAAAAACAAGATTGCAGACACTCTCTCCCGATATCACAAAACTTACATTTGCAGTTCAGACAACTTTATTGTCTCAACCTCAAATGTTCAAGCACTGGAAATGACCATAAGCGCTTTAAAACCTTTAGCTGAAAATTCCATAATAAATTCCAGGAATTTTAGTCAATGGTACAAAGAGATTCCAGACGCACAAAAATCAGATCATGAGATTTATTTAACGCAGAACTATCAGAAAAACCAGAAAGTTTCCAAAGAGAATGAGTTGCTATATCTCTAAGGTCGTGACGGAAAAAAGAGAATATATCTACCAAATTGCAAAAGAGAACAATGCATTAAATATTATCTCACAGATGCTCAACATCCCAGGATTAATAAAACAACAACAATCATACAGAGATATTTTGATTGGCCAGGATGCAAAGCAGATGTCATTGAATATGTGAAAAATTGTAAAAAATGCATGACATGTAAAAGAGCATCCCTAACACCTTACGGCAATATGAAAAATATCATTGCCAAAAAGAAGGGTGAATTAGTAGCTGTAGATTATTTTGGTCCACTTCCTAGGGGGAGAGGTTCTGTGGAGAAGAAATTAGTAATTCTTGACGTGTTTACAAAACGTGTGAAGCTTTATCCTGTCAAACACATGGACACCCCCACCACAATCAGAAAAATGGAAGAATATATAGATGAATTCTGGAAACCCTTATGTATTTTATCTGATAATGGACCCCAGTTTGCGTCAAATAAGTGGATTGACCATTGGAAAAAGAAAAAGGTTGAGATTCGCTTTACCTCAATATATTGCCCAGCCTCAAACCCGGCTGAAAGGGTCATGCAGACCTTAGCTGAGTGTATGAGGATGCACTTAGATAACAAAACAAGACATTCATCATGGCCTGATCTAATCCAAAGAGTTGAGAGAAAAATTAATACAACTGAGCATATTATTACTGGAGAAACACCAGTTGCTCTTCATCTCAAACTCAGGCCTACAATCCGTGGAAGTGAGAAGTTAGAGAAAATTCCTGAAAAAGAATATGAGGAAATATTGACAAAAGTCCGAGAAAAAATAAAAATAAAAATAAATCAAAGGCAAAAATATTTCTCCAAATCACACCCACATCCTGTAAAACTCAAACCAGGTGATATAGTTTATGCAAAAACACACTTCCAGTCTTCTAAGGAAAAGAAATTTGCAAAAAAGTTAGCACCACTTTTCCGAGGACCATTTTCCGTGATAAAAGAATTAGGTCAAAATGCCTATAAATTGGAAAATTTGGAAGATGGAATTGAAGAAGACCATCACCTTAACAACCTAAAATATTAAATAAAAACTAATAAAAAATTAATAAAATGAAATAAAATAAAATCCTAACAAAATAAAAAGAGAAAAAAAACGAGAAATACGAATAAAATCTACACAGAATAAAACATATATTCACAAATACGCGTTTTTCTACCGCCCAAAAACGCGGCGAATAAAACGCGATGGAATAAATAAAATAAAATGAAAAAAAATAAAAAATAAAATAAAATAAAATAAAATGAAATAAAATAAAAATTCCCCAACATCTTAGAAATGAAAGAAGACAATCTTTATCTGTTAAGATACAGGCACGTGTGCGTGTAGGTAAAGTGGTGATGAATAGGACCAGGCTGCTACCCCTTACCTCGACACTCCATGGAAAGGAAGCCTTATCTTTGAACATTAAAGCAGACTTTAACACTTTAACAGACATTGAAAGATCGCAAATCACTCTTACTATAACTGTTTCACTGTGTACACCAAATTATTTCTTCTCTCTTTTTCATTTTTTGTTTTTTTCTAAGTGTTTTACTATTATTTAAAATTCTTTAAATTAATTTCCGAGGAATTATTACGATTGATTAAACATCGCAGAGAATAAAAAAAACATCGACTTCAAGTAAGTTTTTAATGCAATATTTTTGATCTTATCGTGAAATTAGAAGGCATGGTTTTTATAATAGTGAAATTTTTTCAACAGAATAATCATTTTTGAATTTGATACTCCATTTTCTGCGGAAATTCATCATAAATTACGTGAGTTTTAAAAATAATAAAAATAATTTACCGCGAAAATAATTCCATGGAGTTCGAAAATAAAAATAAAATTTTTTCAGAAAACATGTGCTCAATCGAAAACGAGGTGAAATTCATAATTTCCGAGGTCGATTCCATGGAAAAGGCAATTGCCGGTATTGTCTAACGCCTGAAATTCCTAGCCTTGCCTTCCACGATCTCCCGCGTACCACTCGTCACCCGCATCCAAACACGTGCGATATTGATTCAGCAGAAGAACAGGCTGATTCAAGCGGTGGCACTAAACGGGGTGAAAAGGACAAGAACTCGGAGATGTTGGTTTCCCCTATCAATTTTGTACAACCCGTAATCACAGACTCCATGGACCTCACTTTTTCACCACCACAATCAACGGCAGTCAGCGGTTAGGAAGAAAAGTTTGTGATTCCAAAAACCGAAACCGCTCCAGCAAAAAAGTCGGTTGCGAAAAAATGTGCGGTGCGAATATCTGTTTGTTTCCTTGGGAAACGAAACTCAGCTTTTCGCAAACGCCAGGCGCAAGCATGCTTTAGGCTACGACACGATTCTTCGCTGGGTAATATAAATTTAAATAAATTACACAAAAATTTAGGTGACGGGGAAAATGACTCTTTTGCAATTATAGATGACTCGCAAGTTGGTAAAATTGTGGCAGAAAAAATTGATTCATCACCAAAAGCGGAAACGACATCAACCTTTGAGTCCAAGAATAGTAAAATTGCGGCACTGGGTAAATTAAATGATGAACTTCTTGAACTTGCAGAAAATTGCAAAAATAATAATCTTTCTTTAATTTCAGTCAAGAGTGAGTACAACATGGTCGACGAATCGGGTCCTTCCATGGATATAAAAAATTCTGTTTTTCCCATCCTCGATGAGATTGATATTACGTCAGATAACTCCGAGGATGAATCAGATTCTTTTGAGGTGATTTCAACAGAAGTTGCACCACCTTCAGAAACTGAAATCAGCCCAAAGGCCGATTTAGTGATCATAAATACGCATTCCATGGACCTGACTGGTGAGAACTTAATTAAATTTAATGGGGAAAATTTTGATTTTGAAAATGTAAATCCAATGTCATTCACCCCTGAATTTGAAATTATCTCTCGAAATGAAGTCTCACCAAACGATCATGTATCCTATTCTCCTCTTCCTGATGATTCTCTTGATTTAATCACAAGTAGATTTTTTTCATCACCCTGCTCTGCTACATTTTCAGCATCATCCGATACCGACTCAACAGTTCATGACAAATCTTCCGTGGTCACCTCGTCCCTGGAGAAGATTGTAAGCTACGCGGCTCCAGAGACTGGAGGAACGAGTGGATCACCTAACCCAAAAACAGCAACGGAGATGAAGTTCAAAAAGAAAATGAGCATGTCAAGGGGTAAGAGGGAAGCCTTGCATATTACGTCAATGCACCAAGCAGGTAAAGTGTTCATAAATAAAGTTAGAACTATTGCCGCTTCTCAACCTTAACCCGTTCCAAGTATAACCCTCGATGTGATGATGGCCACCCCAAATTCCGAGTTGGTCCATCGAATAAAAACCTTCTCGGAAAATTTGGAAACAGAGTGCGTAACCCCAAAACCGAGTCTAACTGAAGTTGTGGAAGACGTTATAACGCTGGAGGCTTCACCAATAGCAATAAGTGACACGTCTGTGGAATCTGACAAAGAGACTCTTTCCAAGGAGACAAGGCCAAAATTGTCGAATTTTGATATTTTAGGGCCTAGTGGCAACTCTCCTCAGACTGAATATATCGCAAAGGGTGATAAAAAACCCGTTCAGTCTGAGGAACCCGAAATTGAATTGATCAGCACCGACGGAGTATTTAATGCGGAGATACTGCCGAAGGTTGCTGATCCGAATAAATATCTGGATAATGTCTATGGGCGAACTAGAGATAGAGGAATGGAAAAATTTCCTTGCAAGGAACCCGAGGTCAGCCTACTCCCCACCAATCTTTTTGATTCTCCCCCGTGCCCAAGCGCAACAGTCACTTCGACTGAGATAAGGCCAATCCTCAAAGCTCGACTCAAATCCGTGGTTAATGTTCCGAACAAATCTGTTACCTCTTCCAAGGTTAAAAAAGTCGAATTTTCCAAGGGTACCAAATCCACCAAAAAAATGGAGGTTTCTAAACCTTCAAAGCCCCGCTCATCCTCGGATAGAGAGTCTAAGAAGGGGAAGAAAATTACTCCAGAACCCACTAGAACAATCTCCAAAAAACCTGAATTGATCAGTGGAAACATGCCAGCAGTGGACTTTTGTATGGCTCTTGGGATCATTGGTCCATCTCCAGTTCACACCTATATTAATGACCAGCTCTGTGAGAGCTCTCCCCTAAGCACGAGCTCTTCAGCTGCAAGAAGTAGCTCTGACCCCTTTTACCAAGGAAGTATTGCCATGGCAAAACTCCCGCCTATTCCAAAGAGGACTAAGTCCACCGTATCGATTGACCAAAAATCTGAATCCCATGACCCCTCAATCAATACGGCTTCCAAATTCCCAGGATCATCCACCCGTCCAATCTATAATGCAGCAAATTCCTGTCGCAAACCGACCCAAGATACCAAAAACAATAGCACCTATCTTGGATTTAACCGTCCAAGTAGGCGTCCCTCGTCGCCTGATTTTTCACATGGTCCACATCCCTCCTTTCTTCCCCCATTAAACAGCAGGCAGACGAAGGCTCAAGGTCGAAAAACACACACAACACACGGAAATAGGAATCGTAGTCCCTCACCCGTGAAAATTGATGTGTGTGAAACTCGACATAGTAGCCCACCAAAATACCGTACTTATGATCCATTATCGATACATGAGGATGTTGGTTTTGACACCTCATATAGACAAGTACAGACTGAGCCGAACCAATTTCAAAATTTCATAAGGGCCGGGGTACATAATCCTGTACCTGAGGACTCACCATCACGGCCAGTATCCTTTGTGTATGAGGTTGAGTACGATCGACGAAGGCAGATTCACTACAACCCTGAAGCTGACCATTTGATCTGCGGCACTGCACCTTTTAGGCCTGAGGCTTTGGCTAACCACCGAGTATTGGGCAGAACTGGGTATGTCGTTCTTCCATGGCGCAACAGAGGTCCCAAACCCTATTGGTTAGATACCACGTTGCCTATGGGCATTTTCGTGTCACCTAGACACAAGATTGTAGTCAAGATGGGGATTGTTTCGAACTTGTTCGAATCAATCAACCTGGGTAAGGACTTTGCGCGTCTCTATAATGTCAGACTGGATATGGATCCTTTTTCTGAAAACGGCACTATCTTTATAGATGGCGATGGAATTCCATGCCAATATGTAAGGGTAGACCACCAGAAGAAAAAGGGATCTGTTCCAGGCTCGCATTATCCTCCAAGGAGACATTGAGGAAATCAACTCCGCCTCTAATCTGGAGTTTGCCCTTAATTCTTGGCTATTGACTCAAAACCCTGGCTATGTCTCCTTACCCGATTTTTGTATGCAATTTTGTTTTTTTTTTTGGCTGTACATGTAAATTTATTTATTTTGTAATGTTGTATTCTCTTTTTATATATGTACATTCTGTTAACATTTTAAAATTACTGATCCTCATTTTTGAGACCTCATTCTTCTTTTATTAAGATAATGTGGTCTAAGAGGGGAAATGACGCATCCATCCTGCAATAGTCTTGTTCATTTTATATACACTTTTATTTTTATTTTATTTTTTTTGACTATAATACCATACTTTCCACGGACTTTCCATATTTTTTCAATCTTTCTTCTATTTCTTTATAAACCATCATGTACAGAAACATGAATATTCACGTTTCTGTACAATTCTCTTGGTTTCTTCTTTCTTCCTTGGTTTTTCCTCAACATCTTATCTTTCCTCATACTATATTATATTTCATTTCTCCTACCAAATTCGTCTGTCCGTGGAATTGTTTCTCGATGCAATACATATTTATCTCTGTACTGGTTTTTTCCATACCCCTACTTAATTTATATTTTTTCTCTTGCTAAAAATAATCCATTTGTGAGTGCTTCAGTGCACAGTTCGTTTTCTCTCTTTGAAGAGGTAATATGTATTTTAAATGACGTCTAAACAGGCGAATTGTTATTTTATTAAACATGAAAAGTGAATTAATCATGTGTTGAAATTTTCTCCTAGGGCAAATGGGTTGACTTTAGTGATATTTCCTTGCATTTTCGACCAAGAATGTCAATTAAGTAAGTGAAAATCCATGGAGATCGAAAAACCTTTGGTTTATAGATATAAAAATTTTTGTCTATGCATGGTATAAATTTGGGTCCAAGGACACCTGGCAGGCTATCCGGTTGGGCAGTGGTAATTCTGTGGCCACTGTCCTTTGTGTATGAATATTCCAAAGTCCATGGTTATGTGTTTTAAAAAAGAAAGCTGGCCTAAAGAATTTTGTAGGGACTGAAGGAGGATCGCTGTAGAGGCCCCCCCTGGAATACCACATCTTTTAATATTCATATTCTTTTTTTAACTTATATTAATTTAGACCCTTATTATATATAGTTTTAAAAGTTTTATCCTATTCATCTCGTCATAGAATAGTCCCTTAGCTAAATAAAACAAAGAAACATACCAGCAATTCAAAATCAACATTCCGTTCTTTTCAATTATAATTAGAATGAACAGAAAACTTGAAAAAAATTAAATTCTCAATGACAGGAATCTTGAAAAATATCTAGAAATTACAATACGATATAATTTATGTATTATGACTGAAAATTAACGAAATGTATTTTGAGTCGCCACTGTTGATCAGTTTTCTGAAACTGCGTTTATATTATTAACTCATTCAAAAAATTTAATTCATGAACAGACCTAGTCAATCGTTTCAAACTGAATATCATAATAATTACAAAAATTACTTACATATGTATCATTTTTCTGAATTCTTGAAAACAAGTAGATACCTAAATAAATAATGATTTTTGGGGTAAACTGTGTGCTATTTCATCAGAGCCTGTGGCTGGATGTCCTCAAGGCAAATGGGGAATCCGACGCAAGCTCTAAGGCACATTTAACTTTCTTTCACATTCCCTACAGTTATCTCTATAATACGATTTTTCCCTTCCTTCTACATCTCAACTATCACCCAAAAATTGGTTTAGTTACACTTTGAACCTTTTTATTGGCCACGTGGAGTTATTCTGCCATCAGCCTGGGCTGTTTGTCTCGTTAAAGAACATGTTAACAAAAATTTAGGCACCATTAAATTTATTTTATAATTTTGTAGCACTTGGAGGATTAATCCAAAAGACCAAAACTCCTTAAATGCTTGAATCTTATTTCAATCGTTGATCCTTCATGCTGTATTTTATTTTTTCCTAATTCCTTTTAACACTACCGTAATAACTAGTGACACTGAGCCTAAAATTTATTTTTATTTTTTATCGAAGATCAATAATTAATTAAAAATATCGAAAACATCAACTTCTTCATCAAATTATTCAAAATAAAATAATCAAAAATATCAAACATTTTTTTTCCTGTATTTAAAGCTCCCAACCTTCCACATTTTCCCTTTTCTTCCCTTGAAAATCCTGACTGTAATCTTCGACCATTGCAGGAAAAATAATATTTACTGCATTGTTCACCAGTGATACCTTTTCAGTCCTTTACCTGGGATAATAGTCTAATTATTTCTTTTTAAGAAAATTTTAGCAAAAGCCCTTATTTCATTTATTTTTTATTTTTTTTTAAAGTGAGAATTTCAAATTTTTCAATTTTTTTGTTGTGTACTTGTGTAGGTAAGTGCAAAAATGTAAAAATTTTTTTTCAAAAATTTATAGAGCAACTGCTGCTAGTCCTACCTGCCCTTCTTGGCTACTCATGCATTCATTTTTCCCTTTCAGGTGTTCCTTCTAGCAAATTTTCAACACAAAAAAACCTGCTACTATTTGTATTAAATTATTATTCAATATAATTTATTAATTTAACTTTTCTATGGAAAATCAAAAATTTGTTGGTTTTTCATATTTACAGGCTTTATTGTTAACGATATTTAGCGTTACCTACAGAAAAACTCAAAAAGTGATATTTACGATCCACAAAATTGTAGTATCTATTCTCGAATTTAGTGAAAAAAATTGAATTCAATTCACTTGGGATTTGATAAAGGCGGTGTTAATTGGTTGGTTGTGAACGTGTACTATATTATTTTAGGTAAAACAAATATGTGTTAATACTATTAATAGCTCTAATTCATATTACATCGATCTTTAAGAATGACTACAATGAATACGCCCCCTCTTAACGGTACAGATAAAGTGCTAAAAAGTGAAAATGATGATGATCTTTTTAAGTCAGCTATCGATGTAAGTAGTCAATATTTTGTTCGACATTTACTTATAATTTGTCTCGTGTTTTCAATTTCGTTTAATCCGAGAGATATCCGTGAATATCTTATCGCTCTTGAACATTAGTAATCACTAAATTCTATGTTTGTGTTCTACTTTACAGTCAGATTCTTTAGGAATCATCAACGACGAAGATCATATGGAAGACGTAATTTCCGCGAATAATACGTCCAAACAAGAACTCAATATGAATAATGTATCCGATGCTTTAGAAGAGAAGCTGAATTTCAGCGAAAAACCAACCTCCGTTTGTTTTTAAAATCTTATTTGGTGCCAGTATTATTTTGAATTATGGTTTTCATACAAGGCATTTGATTTGCAGAAACCACTTAATGATGAAGCAAGGGATCAGTTCATTGAAATAAGCGTTACTGAGGCCAACAAAATTGGTGATGGAATGAGCTCTTATGTTACATACAAAATCGAGACGAAAACTAATATCGGCTTATTTCGACGAAAGTCGATGAGTGTTCATCGACGTTTCAGCGATTTTCTCGGCCTGCATGACAAATTAACCGACAAGTACTTGAGATCTGGGCGAATTATTCCACCAGCTCCTGAAAAAAATGTTTTCGGTTCGTAACCTGTGTGGTGTATCGTGAATATGATCGTTGCATAGTTACTTTATATAATATTTTACTTTTAAAGGGACCACAAAAGTTAAAATTTCCGGTAGCCAAGCCGATCAGAGTAATAGTTCTACTGAATTTGTTGAGAAACGTAGATCATCGTTAGAACGGTACCTTCGAAGAACTGCCGCTCATAATGTTCTAAAAGTTGATCCCGATTTTAGGGAATTCCTTGAAGCAGGTTCATAATATTCTTCTGACAAAATTATGAAACCTAAGTTACAGAAACTAATCATTTTTCGTTTATTCAGATGGAGAATTACCAAAAGCAACGAATACATCAGCTTTAAGTGGAGCCGGGGTCAAACGATTTTTCAACAAATTCGGTGAAACAGTCAATAAGATTACCTATAAAATGGAAGAAAGTGAACCTGTAAGTGTTGCCATGTTATTTTTATCTATACTATAACTTGTAACACGTTAATTATTTCAACATGTATGATTTTGCAGTGGTTTGATGAAAAAACGAACTTATTAGATGATATCGACGTACAGCTGAGAAAATTACACAGCAGCGTCGAGTTTTTAGTCTTGAATAGAAAAGAATTAGCAGTTTGTACATCACAGTTTGCCAAAGCCGCTGCCGTTCTTAGCAATCGTGAAGAACATACGGGATTATCACGGGCCCTTGCGCAACTTGCAGATGTGGAAGAAAAGGTGCAAATGAAGTGTTCATTGTTATTAAATGCATATCCGGTTCTTAATTTTGTTGAACTATTTCCGCCTAGAATTATTGTACATTGAGTGCGAGCTGATGAAGTCGCATGTTCGATTCTTAGTTTTTAAGAACAATTTTCGCATGAATTAATTATTCTTATCCGCATTTTTTGTTGTAATATTATGTTCACAGATTGAAAGTGTTCACAATGATCAGGCGAATTCTGATTTTTCAGTTTTATGTGAATTAATTAAAGATTATATCGCGTTGATTGGTGCAGTGAAAGTTAGTAAATCATGAGTCAAATGTATATTTTATATTCATGATGTGAAGCATAATTTTTTATGAAATGAATACTTGCTTCGTAGGATGCTTTCCACGAACGCGTTAAATCATATCAACATTGGCAGCATTCACAAATGATGTTAAAGAAAAAACGTGAGTTGAAAGATAGAATGGAAGCGACCGGAAGATCTGATAAATTGGAATCTGCCTCTCAAGAAGTAATTGAAGTAAGTTCAGTCAGTCATTAAAAAGTTAAAATTTTCTAACAATTCTAATGTCTACTTGATGAATTACAGTGGGAAGCCAAAGTGTCACGTTGTGAAGAAGAATTCCAGAAAGTGTCGAAAGTTATAAAAATTGAGTATGAACATTTTGAAAAAACTCGAATTAAAGAATTCAAATCCATAGTTACCAGTTACTTGGAAGCCTTAGCACAACACCAATTACAGGTATATTTCTTGATGTTTGCATGTACTGACGTTACATTGTTGAACATTACGTATTAATGTTCTCTTTAAATTAAGGTCATGAAACATTGGCAAGCGTTCTTACCAGAGGCAAAAGCTATTAACTAATCGCCCAGACTACTGTTCTTTCTCTCCAGTTACACTTTCTTAAAGAAGAGAGCAAGAAATCATGTTCGCATACTTTATTCCTCGGTGTTACTTCCTGTTTTTGTATTTAAATTAGAAAAAATTGTTGCTTTCTTAAGTTTGAAGGATTTACCATTTGATGAATTTTTGTTTCACTTGCTATGTAAATAATCCAAGTTAAATAATTTTTCTGTATATTTTATGCTTACGTTGAACGGATTTTGGTAAAACATTCATGATCTTAGGTATTGTATTAAATCAGATTCTCTTGAATTTAATTTTTTCATTTATTGAAATCAAAACTTTATGATTATTTTTCATTTTCGATACATTTTTATCGCATTCTTATAGATTATATAATTTTCAAATTTTTTATTTTCTATTTACTCCTGTATTTTTTTTTTGTCATTATTATCTTTCAAATATTTATAGTGTTCCGGTATATTTCTTATTTTATTTTATTTTTCTTAACCCCATTCATTTTATTTCATTTTATTCAATTTTTTTTTAATTCTATTCTTGAAAAAAACATGTGATAAGTACGATAATTATAATATTTTCATTTATAAAGAGTAACGCGAAACGTACAACTTTTTTTTTATTACTCAACTTCAGTCTCAATTTTACGCAGAATATTTATTGCTTAACATTTAATAGGTACTAATTATTGTTTATCTTTTTCAAAAATGTATGTGATATTTCATATTTACAATAATAATATTATTATATGAGTAAGCATTCTTTTTTCGCTGTTACGTCTGAGGTGAATAAACCTTGAATAATGCAAGTCCAATGAAATGTTTTCTCGTCGATAAATTATTTTGTGAGTCTGTGGTAAAGTTGCATAAATTATAATTCTGTAAGGGTTTTACTTTGGAATGTACGTGAGATGTCCCATGTCTTACATCGCTTAATTTCATATATTTATTGAGCAAAATTTAACCTGAGGAATATTTTGGCCCAAGTTAAAACTTTATTTTTATTCGTAGAAAGTATAAAAGGATACTTCGCATTTTTATAGAATATAAAATTAAAAGTGCCCACAAAAGGTGTGGATACTAACTAATTTTTTCTGAATGGAATTTGGCAGTGTTGTATTAGTTTTTTCTTTCTTTAATATTTCGTAAATCTGGAGGGACTTAAATAAGGGAAAGTGTTGAACCGTTAAGTAGTCCGAAAAATAATAGCAGTGTTTTAGTTTTTTTTTTTTTTGAAAATTTCTTGAAGTTGTTCAGAATTATTAAAATTATTCTGAATAAACGAATCAAATGAAAAATGTAACTTGTAAGAATGAATTCTTTGGATAGATCAAAGATTGGTATAAAAATCTTCATCCAAACTATAAGTACGCAACTTGAGTTTTTTTCTGAAGTAGTTTTGTAAAATTATTATAAAAATAAACTCTACCGTTTGTTCTTTAGTAAAATTTATTTGCAGGGTTGCTCGGACCTATGATTTTAAAATTTATCTTGTAAAGCAAATAGCCTGCTAGCAAGGATCCGCCGCTCTTCCCCCATCAATCTTTAATAATCTTTAGGCGTTAGAAAATACAGCCATGATGCCAAAACTACATAAAAAAAGAGAATAAATTGAATTGCTTAGCTGAAAATCTTTGTTTATTAAAATTAAATTAATCGCTTTCAGTTGTCATGCATTTATAGTTAAATTTAGAGTTTTTAGTGCGTTAATTTTATTCAAGCTAATATCTGTACTATTTTTGGAGTTTTAAATACGAATATGGAAAGTTGTCAGAAAATCCGGTGCCCGCAGAATAACATGTTCGAATTCCATGTACGATAATTTGCCATCACCATCGACATCAGCTTCCTCGATGACTTTTTCTGCGATTTGCGAAATTTCTTCTGATGATAACTCATTTCGCGTCAACAACCGCGCGGCCTGCTCCAGGTCAGAGATACCAATATATCGATCACCATCAAAATCTGAAAAGATATTTTCCTTCAAAACCAAAAAGTAGGTATTCATAAAATGAGGCCTCCAGTTATAGAATGATCCATCAAACAGACCCAATACGTGCTGAATTTGAATAAGTTTTTTTTTTTTTATTATTATTGGGCTTTGACTACCAGGCTATTTTACCTACAGAGTATTCAATATAAAAAAGGACGCATGTGAAACAAAAAACGGCACCATTTTCACGATAAAAATATCCGCCATTCCTAAGGTACCGACAATTTTCTATAATATTTTTATCTAGGCATGAAATTCGTGTTAATTGTGATTTCGAAATAAAAATTATATTTAGGTATAAATTCATTTATATAATTTTTTGTAAAAAGAATTTATTATTATTGCCCATGGGCCCGAATGAGGGGCAAGGAAATTCGAATTTGGTATCGAAGGAGTGAGGACAAATAGCTTCGAAAATGGTGCCATTTCTCGTTTCAGCAGTTAAATAAACGTGCTTCCTCTAATATATTTAATACTCTGCGATTTCACTCAACAATCTGGAGGATGTAAGTAATTTATGATGTCAACTAAGGGGAGGGGGTATGATCGGGATTTGGTAACCAGTGGTCTAGCAGAATGAATTTTCAATCTCATTCCGGAGTGCCAATAAAATTGAACACATATCGCCATTTTAAGTCAGGAATAACTCACAACCTTTCAATCGCAAAGCTGAATACCTTGCCACTTTGCTACGCGAACTTAATCAATGGAAATAATCAAAAACTCATTGGAACTGTCCAACAAAAGAATCTCGATCTGGCGGAACAACTTGTAATCAATGGACCATTCTTAAAAATTGGCAAAAATTGAATTTTTGGAAATTTTAGATGCAACTGGAGTTCAATGAAAGATTAAATCTTCTTCTTCAAGTAGATGTAAGAAGAAAAATGGTATACAGATAATTAAATATGCCTATACAGATAACTTATAGAAAAAAATAGTATTTTCTTGAGTAATTTAACCAAAAGACATATAGGGAAAGAGATATTCAAATCTCTATGTGCTCTGTGGCTTCGAGGATATATATATGAAAGAGATGACACGGAACAGTTTTAACATGGGATTGAGTGTCTAGACTATAGATGACGCGTGCTGGCGTACGAAGTACCCCAGAATGAACACCCCAACCAATCAGAATCAAAAATTGGTGTAAAAGTGAGGTACTTTGTACGCCAGTATTTGTAAACAAATGCACGTTGCGAAATTTTCCTTCAATCAGATATTTAGTTGGAAATACACGTGTTTGTAGAAGTCCTTTCTATAGGGAGGACACTGAAACTGGCCATGTGTTGTCTTCACTCGAAGGCTCCGTGGTACAAAAATGTGATAAAGATCTTCAACCGTCATCATCATCATCATCATCATCTTCATCATCATCATCATCATCAATGAAAAATCAACTTCGTTCAACGTTCTGCGCAGTCAAAGCTGCGCAAATTTTGTAATAAAAACAGACATCTCTATACCAATCTACACACACTATCAAGCTATGACACGTATGCAGTAACAAATGTCGGACTTCTGAATGATTTATAACATTCTATCTCTGTCGTTTTTAATTGGGCATTGGACATTTCATGTCTTTGAATTTAACATTGTAAATTTATTAAAAAATAAGGCGTCTTTTCTTAGGTCCGTATAGGTTTATTTAACTCTGCATAATTTTTTTTTATTCAGTTATTCAAAGGAGGGATCTTTCGTTTAGCTCAAATTGTTCTTAAAAATACAAAAAATTCAATTTTTAGTGAATTTTTGAAAATAGTCAAAAATATATAGGCTCTTATAGAACAAAAAAAGATTGAACCCACATTCGTTTCTCATCAGCCGAGTCGATGCTGACGCACTCTGAGCTTAGACGGTCTTAATAGTCATTACCTACTCATGGATGAATTTATAATTATTTACTAATGAACGAATCATTTTGTTTCGCAGAGGACGTGTTACGTAGTGTTGGTAGACACGTTTTTATATTATGGAATTTAAATTTCAAATATTCTTTTGTTGTTGAGTTTGCAAAGTGCCGTGATCGTAGAAAGGGCTACACATCGCTGTATGTTCACATGATGATTTTGAGGCGCCATTTGTAAATTATGTTATCATGATTACCGTAGATCTTGAAAGCGTAAAAAACTTTGATGTCTCGCGGCGTTTGCTCACTGAATACCGATAGTAAGTCTAGCAAATCCTCGAATGTTAAATGCCCTTTACCGTCGCCAGAAAACACTTCACATATACGTCTACGGAATGGATTTTCCTGTAAAATTCGCCGTCATTAGCAAATTTTGATTGGGAGCAGCAGAGAAAGTGGGCAGGATTCGAACTATTCGGATAACGGATCCTTTTTATGATCCGTGATTCGAATTATTTTTTGGGTAAGGATCCTGATTATCTGTTTGGATCTATCTTTCATGATTCGTTTGTTTGAATATTTGAAAAAAATAACAAAGAGAATACAGAAAATACTTGAAAATTTTCCATTTAATTTTTCAAAATTGATGAAAAAATTTTTTTTTCCTAAATCATTCCCAATCCTGATAGGATCCATGAAATGATTTGGACGGATTCTTTTTTTTTTTTTACTGATGATCTGTGTTCCGGATTCGAATCATTCTTTGGAAATTAATTCATACCCAAATCACTTTTTTGAAAATTGAAAAAGATCTGTAATCCGAGTTATTTTCTTTGTTGGTCTTGCCACTCCTGAGAGCACGCAAATGAACTTCCTTTAAGTATAATGATGTTTACCAAAGCTAACATTAATATTCATTTTTAAAACAAAGCAAAACCAACCTCGCACCTATCTCTTGTTTAAAATTCATTTTTATATGAAGATATAAATAAGTGGCTTTAATAGGTAAGTGTAGGTAGGCTACCTATATATGCCTACGCGTATAATCAAATTTTTTTTTACTATTAGTAGGCTTTCGTTTTCCAAAACGAAATTTTGGGCCAGGTTTCATTGCACATTTCCACCAAATACATAAAATTTAAAAGTAATAATTTATTCGAACTTCGCTTCGCCACCATACTAACCATATTTACATCTATAATTTTGTGTTTGATAAAAATTAGGTTTCCAAATTCATTCTGAATAAATTTTTGAAAGAATGAAAATTGAAATGTATTTACAAATTCAGCATTAAGTTAGACTTATTTGTTCTGTGAGATTTCATCCCCAAATCCAATGAAAAATTATCAATTTGTAACGCGTATTAACAAAATAGAAACAAAAGCATATTTTAAAGGTAATATCGATATAAAAAATTGAATGTAGGTATTTTAATGGTACTTTTAGCATCAAGGTTGTGTTTGTGGTAGTCTACTTTTTTAGATAAATATACTACCTTCTGGAGATATTAAGAAAATTAAGCAGAACTTCATTCGTACGATGAATATAATAGAACTCTAAATAATAGAACATTCGAAAATGTGTTGTGTAAAACTTGAACAACGTTTTTAAATTCAATAAGAACTTTCCAGTTTTATACCTAATAAATTGACATTAAATTATTTTATTACCAGTATCTATAGGTATATCTTATAAAAAAATTCCATTTATCTACATTTTAAGAAAAAAATATATCTTTAGCTTCAGGGTTGTTTAATTGATAATGTAGTACTCTAATCAAAATTATAAGTACCTTCATGTGAGCTTTCGCATTTCTTGCTTGATTTTAACTTCATCCTAAAATTTTTTATCAGTAAGTAAATTACCAATCAGTTTTTTCGTGAAAAATTGTCAATATTTTCCCCAAAATAATAATTATAACAACGTACAAGTACCTACTTACTTTCAAAATATGAGCCAAATTGAGACTATTTTATTTTTACTGGAGCTAGGAACCTCATTTAGTTCAATAACTGTGGACTAATTTGAGCATCTAAAACGTTGCGCAGCCTTATAGGTAGTTAGTTAATGTTTAAGTTTTATGAATTAAATTTTACCGCTCTGTGATTATTCTTCGAGGCTGAAGATAAATATTGAAAGATCGGAAGCTTTTATTGACTGCATTGTCAAAGTAAAACCCTTTGCAGTTGTTGAAAAGATAAATAGGTGAAAGTGCTAGGCGGGTAGGATTCCAATAAATTTATAATCAACAATGGGAAATTATTCCTACAGAAACGAAAATATGCAACTTGAATGCCGCCAGTGTTCGTGAAATAGTACGCGTCAACTGTTTTATTTTGTTTCTTTCAACAATATGCTGTTGTAAAAGATGATTATTACTAACTGTCAGAAAGAGGTATTCTATTAGAACCGTTTTCGGCCAATCTAATGAAATTTTGTGCCACTCTGCAGCATTTAATACTTATCGTAAAAATACGAATGATGGTTCAAAAAATTGGTATGTTTACGATGGATAACACTGGCCAAAGAAATCCGAAAAATTCCCCATAAATGACCCAAATATTAAATTCAAAATTTGAGAATTTTTTTCATTAAAAAAATAAGTTGACCAACTACAAGCCCAGATTCCAAACAAAACGGAATAACACATCCTGACTGGATCACCCAAAAGTGTCTGGGATAAGGTATTCGTTGTGGTTATATAAATATTTCAGATAACACAATTGATTATATTAGCCTTCCTTAGTTATGCACATATATATAAACATTCCATCAGCAAAATTTTGAGTTTTTACATTTTACTGTTTGATACATTACCAAGTATGTTTTTTGAGGCGCTGAGTTCGAATTTGGTATTCATTTTTTCATCTAACACATTTTTCAACCCACAGTAGGCCTCAAAAGGGGCTTAATTTTGAATTTTGAAATTTTAATGTATGATACATCACCAAATATGTTTTTTGAGGTGCTGGGTCCGAATTTGGCCTTCATTATTCCATTTGACCCATTCCTTAACCTTCAGTGAGCCCCAAAAGGGGGTTATCAATTTTGAGTTTCCACATATTATTGTTTGATATATCACCAAATATGTTTTTTAAGGCGCTGAGTCCGAATTTGGTGTTCATTTTTCATCTGAACCATTATTCAACTCCAAGTGTGCCCCAAAAGGCAGTTAAAGTTGAGTTTTCACATTTTAATGCGTGATACATCGCCATATTTGTTTTTTGACATGCTGAGTTTGAATTTGGAGTTTATTTCTCCATTTAAACAATTCTTCAGGCCAAAATGGGCCCCAAAAGGGGGTTGATTTTGAGTTTTTACATTTTAATGTATTATACATTACCAAATATGTTTTTTAAGGTTCTGAGTCCAAATTTGGTGTCCATTTTCCATTCAATTCTTACTTCAACTGCCAATGGCCCCTAAAGGGTGGTCATTTAGAGTTTCAACATTTTATTATGTGAAACATCATAGTATACATTTTTTGATACACCTTTTTGTTAAATCATTATTAATATTACTATCAATATAATCCAATATAGTAGATCTAACAGTATTTAAAATTGATTTTAAACTTTGAATTTGTTTTCCTTGCATCTGATTGGAATTTTGATCTTGACCAATAAATAAATTTGAATTGCCATAATTGAGAAAAAAACAATAGGTTGAAAATCAAATTCAATTATGTCCAAATATTACAATATCAACAATGGTTTGCCACTTTTATAGTAAATTCTTTTTATTATGAAAAACTGCTAGAGACTTTCATTTTTCACTTCATAAAAAATTAATCAAATAATTAAATTTTTGAAAAAAAAAAAATGAAACTGACTGTGGGTAGAGACATGAAACATAATAGAACTAAAATGTTGAAAACAAGTTTTCCATGTTTTATAATAGTAATTTTTTTTTACAAAGTGGAATTTCAACTAACATAGTCGTTGACAGAAATACCTTTTGATATTAATATGAAAATTAATGCTGTTTGGTTCTTACTAATTAAAGTGTGCAATAAATTATATTTAAGTGAATGTTTATTTCATAAGTACCTACTTATCATTAAGCCTAATATGAAATTGATTGTAATCAAATGGAAAGTGGAGAGTTTTCTACGCCACATCTAAGGAATTTAAACATTCTTAATAAATAAAACCCCCTAATGTTTTGAATAGGTGTAGTAATGCTATGTATTTTAAGGTTGTAAAATCGATGTTAAATTTACAAAAAATTGCATCAGGGAAATATTTAATATGTATGGATCAACATTGCTTCATTCAAAAATCTTGCATATTATATACCTATATATAGATATATATATAACATGTGACTTGGAAGGAATTTCTGCCAGGGACTGTGTTAGTTGTAATTCCACTTTGTAAAAAAATTACTAGTGTAAAACATGGAAAACTTGTTTTCAACATTTTAGTTCTGTTATGTTTTATGTCTCTACACTCAGTTGGTTTCATTTTTTTTCAAAAATTTATTTTAAAATCTTTCAAAATTTTAAGCCTGCCACAAGCGCGGCTTAGTTATACTTCAAATTAAACTTTATTGGCCAATTGCACCCATAGCTTCTTCGCTTTGAATTAACAAACCCATTATTTTTTATCTTCTTGAGAACACTCAGCTGTATTTATCGCTGTTTTGCGACAATATAATTTCTTCAGATCTCTTAAATCAATATTTTTTTACCCAATCAACTCATTTGTTTGAGTTAATCTTGAAGATTCTCATAAGATATAGATCAATAGTGTATAGGTTGATAGTGATACCTATAACAATGTTAAATTTTTGTATTTCATACCTATTATATAGTACCGGTATATTATAATGATATTTCACCACCTAACAATTTTCCAAAAATTCATTCCATTTTTTACAAAATTTTCATTTATTAATTCTTCCATTTAATTTAAGAGATACCTAATCACACCTGAGGACTAACGTTAATTTAAAAAATTAAATTAAATTAAATTGTAGGTCAAAATAAAATGGAAATTTGAAAATGGAACTGTCAAATATTACAGAGGAGGGAATAAAAAAACAAAAATTAGGCATAAAAAATTTCATATTTCATTTCATTTTTTAATAATAAGTTATGAACTACCTATTGTGGAATATCTTGTTGTGAAAAGATATTCTCACCAGAAGGTAATCTAATACGTAGTGATCACATATGTTTGTGTGAACAGCCTAGTGCGTCATTTCTGGTAGTGATGAAAAATGATGAGCCAGTTTGTGTACAGAATTGTGACATCATTGTATTGTTAAGATTGGTCACAATTTGGCACTTGTACGTTACTTGCATGTATGTGCAAGTAATTACAATCAAATGTAATTTGTGCATATGGTTTAACATCATTGAGACGAATATTTGCCAGCTTTGCGGTGGCAACTGTTGTTGGGGGTCCGAGCCCCTTAACCTCATATGAGATAAGTCCCCACACCTATCTACAAAGAACTTCACGAAAAAAACTTTGAGAAATAAGGTACTTGGAAGGGATCATGATCCTTAATTTCTTATTACTCTCTCACCAGATTGCTCAACCCCATGCAATTTAAAATAATTCTAGTAAATAATTAGTTCGTAATTCAAAAAACGGACATTTTTCTGGGCAGCATTCATGTAAAAGCAATATTTTTTACGAAATTTAGACCCTGTGTTTCTATATGTAAGTAGACATATATATATTATTTAATATTAACCATGAATGTAGAGATTGGAAATTTTTGTTGAAGATTATAGTAACAGAATTTATTCATTATAATTTTATAAAAATAAAATAAAATAAAAAATAAAACTATTTTCAAGATATTTTCATTGATAAAAAGATTTTACCGAAAATATAAAAAAGTTGGATAGAAGTTTTTATAGTGAAAAAATTTTGTTTCTAGGCCTTGTAACCATGTCGAGGCATTTCATTCCAGTCTAAAATGGTGACGTGTTCAGTCTTGTACCTACATTGATAGATTTATCTTGGGAAATAATTGATTATCTAATCCCAACCAAACTCCTTCCACTTACTAGCATTAAGGGTAATACTGGCCACACTGTGGTTAATACTGGCAACTCTGTATCTGTAATTATTATTTGTTTATTGCTTTAGCCCTTCTACTGAGTGGTTCATTATATCAAACATATGTTTGAATGGAATTATTTAGTTATAATATGGATAGCATTACTATGGACTGCTAAAACTGATAATGAAGTGAAGACATCACGTTAAGTCCGGGAAAGGAATGGCTCGGGTGCAACGGGCTCATGCAATACTTTGGTTGGATCATCGCCAATGGATAAGTGATAAGAACCAATAAGAACTGAGGATTTTGTTTATACGTGCACTTTGCACCTTCATTTTCCCTTCCCTATCATAGCAGATGATATCTTCGCTTTTGTTGTCCTACGTCCCAATTGTTGGAGGAACCCATATGCTCCATGTGTAGTAATACAGTATAATCAAAGATGGAAGCACGATGATATAGACTCGAATACAAGAATAATACTCAAGTGATCCTTACATTTTTTTCACTAACCTATCAATAATTATATCTGTGCCTAAACATGTATAGATATAACTTTGTCAAGGTAAAGAATTATTAATTCAGTATTGAAACATACTCTGGGCCAAAAGAGTTATGCAAGAATTCTTGAATAAACATTATTGGAGTTTTATTAAATGTTTATAAAAATTTAACCGAACAAAAGTATCTATATTCCATTTTGCATCTATAGTTCGTTCCAGATGGGAAGTGGAGGCTCCACACGGAGCACTAAATTCACCTCATATTATCATAATCTGAAATGGTACAATGTATTTTTTTCATGTATTTTTCCATAACAAAAGAAAAGAGTTTAAATTGATTATCTGAAAATGGGTAAGACTTTAATATGGATGAGCACTAATTGTTAGTGAATAATCTTTAATGATAAAAACGCATTTTTAAAAGAAATTTTTGCATTACAAGATCAAAACATTTATACCTATCCATGTTTTTGGCCAATTACTATTTTTGCTACCAGAGTGCGTATCTTTTGCCTGCATTCTCCAAAAGAGAAGTAATTTTTTCAAAGGCGCAAAGAGGCGGGCTTCGAATAAATGTTACCTACCAAGTTAAATTAATATTACTTGGCAAAATAAAAATCCTATAGAAGTGACATGCTTTGTTTCATGTCCAGTTTGCATCCTTCTTTAACTATGTAGTACTGGATTAGTAAAGAAAGATGATTTCTCGCAGGAATGGTAATCTACGCGTAGAATATGTAGAAAATAAGTAGCATATAAGCAAATTGATAACTCTTATCAATGTTATTATTACTTTGTTATCTTATCAGTATTATTTTCTCATATTTTCCATGAAAATAGATATGCTACTTTACATATTCTGTGTGTAAAATATGCATGTATATATGTAGAATTCAATTCTACGTTGCCATCTCTGATATCTACGTTAAACATTCCGGCACTAAATAGGCAACCAGAGCGTACCTTTTGATGTAATTTTCTTTGTGTTTTTGCATGCTATGCATGTGAATTTAAGGGATGTCATTGTCAGATGTATTCTAAATTGGTGAACTGAAGCAAAATATTTAAAATACGCTAAAAGTAGGCTAGGGTTGCGTACTTCTTCACCGGCATGTCTTGACATTAAAAAATACATTGGGTTTATGCAGTTATATTAATACATTATTTTATAGTCAAAGGCATCCTTACTTTTTCCTTCCTCCGCTATTATCTGCGATACAAATAAATTCTGTACATTGCAGGAAGTAAATTACCTTCTCTTTTAGAACGGACTATAGAGTAAATCCTTACCATTTTCTCCCCTCACAATGTCCCCACGTTTCCTATATTACAGGTGGCGGTTTTCGTTTCTCTTTTGGAACAGAAAAAGTATTGTTCTTGCATTCCAGCAATGTTTTTCATTCGATTCGTGTTTGGAGTGAAATATCTGCAATTTTTGTATGTTCGATAACTAATGTTTGTGGCTATAAAACCTTATCAAGTTATCAGCATGTAGATAAATCTATCTGTGGATTTAATATGTTCAATAGTTCTTTGTTCAGTTCCATGAATTGAAATGCGTTTTACCGAGAATTGGCTTTAATTTACAAAAAACAAAAAACAACAATTTCTTCATTTAAGCGAGTGGTTGAGGTTTTTCTAATAACAAAAGGTGATGAGAAACTGCTAATATTGGAAAATTTTTTGTTGCAAGTTTTTTTTGTGAAAGACTTTCACAAAAATTGTAATTAGACATTGGTCAGGTTTTGTCAGTCGAAAATTTCAGAGTAAAATTTAAATTTTTCAGAAAATAGTCAAACAGTAATTTCGTGTTTCCAAAAATTGAAGACATTTTCGAGATTGATCAATCTGACATCGTAAGTCAAATGACAGTGAGACGGCTTTTTAACTTCGCAGAGTCAACAAAAAATTTTTTTTTGTAGATTAGGTAGTTAAATATTTTTTGAGGGTTAGTTGTACATTTCAGAATTCATGATAATACTGAAAAAGTGGATAAACAGTATTACTCGCAATGCCGGTAAATAACCTTCAAACGCAGAGTAAAATTGTTCTGATGCCATATACCCCACCACCAAAAAATATTGTGTTATGGGCATGAAAATAAAGCAGACTTGTATTAAGTACGACTTCGGAACGCGTCTCGTATTTATTTTCGAATATTTTTCACTTTCTTGATGTAATAATTATTTTTCACCAGTAGATTCGGACAGCGTATCATCATTATTAATTTTATTATGAAATGTGGCTGAATGAAATTAATTATAGGCTCTAAACAAAATATGCCATTAACTTGGTTATTGGATGTAATAATTTTTGAAGCTTCTTGTCTTGAGAAATTGTGCGAGGTATCGCCGAAAATAAAGTCAAACAAATAACGTACCTGTGCCAAAGTTATGCTAATTTTTCCCATTATGAATGACAAAAATTAAAGCATACTCATACCTAGCGTACGTATGACTATGCAAAACAGTTTTTCTCTTTTCCCCTTTTGTTTTTGTTTTTTCTGAGTACGTATAGGTAGGTACACCTACCTGGTCAAACATTACCTACAGATATTTCATCAATAAATCATTTCATTTCATTTTTTCCTTCCAAAATAAATTAATGAACCTTATTTTCAAAATTCTCGACGTCATATCATCAAATCGCAATGGTTTTAACGAATACCTATCTTTGCCTTCTCCCTTCACTGTAATTATGCTTGTATTGTTTCTGACAGAAATTTGCGAGTGATACAACTACTGTTCTGACATATGTAGTGGGTTAGTGTAAAGCATTGAATTTTTTTTATTTCTATCAACTTGAATGTGAAAAACAGATATTCTACCAATGAGTTTAAATATTTTTACTGTCAGTGTAACTTCGCTGTTGTATTGTAGTTGTAGCAGAGTTGAAGGTACCGAAACCAAGCTGAAATTTTCGAGAAGTATCTATTTATTAAGAATGAGTATTTTGGACAATTTGTCAGCCAAAAGTTCGCACCGAAAAAAAGTACTAACCATAAATTTTACTTACCTGAATTTTACGTATGATTTTATCGAAGCTTAGCTGTGTTTTGAGAATTGTATTTCAAAATTTCAAGAAAAAGTACCAAAACTTGTAATTTGTTATGAAAATTTACGAATATTTACCTACTTTGATTTTTATAGTACTTGTGTGCTTGAAATTTTTTATAATATTCGCAAAGAGCACTTGATTGTCGAAGAATGACAAAAATTTATATGAACTATGTGGGCGTTGTTCTTTTCTCTAAATGCAGAAATTTTCTTTAAATTTCTTTTTTTTTTTTTTTTTTTACAAAAGATATACATGAACATTAAGCATTTAATTTTGAGAACAAATAAGAGAAATTCCGAAAACAGTCAGTCATTCTCTTTTCCAATTTTTTAAATGTCTTATAGGTACATATATATAGTTTTTCTTCCGAATATCCTTCATTTTTTCTATTAGGTAAGAATAATGCCATTACACGTTGATTGTATTACTTAAAAGACAAATGTTTTACCATCATATTTACTTGTGCAATGGTCAAATACAGATAAATAGGAACGGTAATGCAAAAAAATTTTAATTCAAATTTAACCTCAGAATTTGTCGTACAAATTAGACTACTATTACGTATGCTCACGTAGGTATACACATAGGTGTTTCGATTCATACTAAATAATAAATTAAACTAGTTTTTCTCCCTCTTTTTTAAAATTTAAAAATATAAAAATAAAACGATATTTTGGAAGGAAAATACCAAAGTATCATGTTTTAACTTGTGTTCCGGGTCTATTCGAAGGAATGAAGTTGGTATCCTTGATTGAGGCTTTGATGCTATCAAAACATTTTTTACCCCGTCAGAAAATCATGGAATGAAGATTTGAATAAACGATAAAGCAATTTTAAAACACTTTCAAAATGACGAACGACCTATTTGGTAATAATATAATACTTATACTGCGTGAATTGACATTAATCCAGGCTACTATAGGCCTATTAAAATTCCAGAAACATCCTTTTTAGACCAACGAAAAAAATTCATCATTGATTCTTTTCAGATTATTATAAACTAGGTCTAACTGATTCCTCAGTTTACTTGGAAATAGTATTTTCTTTAGAATACCGATAAAAGAACACGCTCATCCCAAATAAATAAGAGTTTTTGAATTTCATAAACAGAATATGAATTAGAGAACATATTATATTTGCGTAAATCAAAACCAGCTTCAAGTGTCTGTACTCTGTATAATACAGTGGCGTGGTTATTGACGGGCCAGCATGGGTTATAGGCCATGCAAAAATTCTAAGTCCATTAAAAAATTTTACTGAGAAAAAAAGGCTGATGGCGTGTCAATCAGAAAAGTAGATTTCCCCTAAAATTTACAGAATTTCAAATTATGTGTATTGCGGGTTTCATAAGAATTTTTTACTACAATGAAAACTTCCAAAAGCAATAATTCAAAAACCAGTGATCGGATTTGGTCCACTTCCAATATTAATCAAGACATAGATCCCAAATTTTGTCTCGATCTGTAAAGAATTACGCCCTGCTCACCGTTGTCTTTAAATTTCAAATTAAAATAGCCGCCATTCAGAAACCAATGGGCAGATTGGGTTTAGCCTCAAACATGACTGAGATATATGTAAATCAAAAATATACCCATGCTGAATATCGTCTTGATTCGTAAAATTTATGCCCCTCAGTTTATTGACGAATTTCGATATATCTATCACATAAATACATAATTATGTATAAACTTTCAGGGAGTGTTTCTGAGATCTGGAGACCGTGATCGGAAAAACTATAACGAAATTTTATCAGAATTCGCTCAAATTCAATATCAAATCAGTCCGGAATAGTCCTTAACTAACATAAACAATTCAGAAAAAAATCTTTCACTTTACATACAAGTTGTCGGTATGATAACCTGGAGAGCTTGCAAAAATATGATAGCACCTCCCGCCGAAACTATTTTATAAATTTCAAAAATATTAATACGAATATGTAACCTATGAAAGTTTCTAACATTGTTCTAAGTTTTAATGCAGCAAGCCAAACAGCGGAGACTCCACAGACTCATAAATTTGTATATAATGGGCTACAGAGCACGTAGGTATATAATTATGACGTATTATATTGTGTACAGAAGAATTTGAGTGACCTATAAAATTTATATGTATTCGTGATGTACGACTCAGGATCGCACAGGTTCCGTAGTTGCTCTGAATGCAATAGTTGTATTTGCCTTTGAAAAATACAAAACTATACGTCACCTCACCAACTTATATAGACTGGAGTAGTTACTCACGCTACCAACTATATCTTATGCACAGTCTAATGAAAAATCAATTGAGAAAGCTAGTAGCGCGGTCAAGGGTGATTAGGGGGATAAATCTTCCCTTCGGATTTTTTTAAAGCAGGATTTTACAGAGTGAAACCATTATGATTTTTAATTTCATGACAAATAATGACGAGTGGCCTGAAAATCATAAATTCATATTCCAAAATACACAGAAAATTTGTTCATTCACTCCGCTCGCCAAATAATCTTTTCAATTTATGAATACTATCGTGGCTCCACCCACGAGGCTCCGGCGCACAGGCGATGCGCCGGAGTTCTCCCACTACCTTCGGTAGTGGACATACTGGTGTTGAGGCAACGCCAGTTGTGAGGAACATGTACGAGGTACAGGTGTGTGACTCCAACAACATTTTACTGTCTCCTAGACTTTAAACTCATATTATATATATAAGACTCTACCCACTACAAATACTCCTTCCTTCTGAGATGAATCTTATATACGGTTCCGGCTGGGAAGGTGAAGGTCGACAATTTTTAATTCAAATTTTTTGGTTCTTTCAGATGGTTGACCAAAATCCACCTATGGTCTTTCACCACTATGAAAAAAAATTTCTTGCAATTTACTGCTGAGAGTGAGAAGAAAGATGAGAAATTTTTTCTCTTCAAATCCGCCCTTAAGAAAATCTTGGCTACGCCACCGGGTTAGGTGGTGCTAAAATGTAAGGGGAGAATTTCATTTCACGTGACTGTCTATAAACTGTGAATAAAATTATCAAAAACTAAACTCGCATACTGAATTAGTAAAGATGCATTACACTGAATGTGCTGTATTAAATAGGTACCTACCTGACAGACATTGATACAAAAATAAGTATTTTCAACGGTGATTTATGCACACAAAATTTGCGTCTGACAAAAAAAAATTAAAGAATACTTTTTTGTGGATTTTCTATTTTTTTTTCAATTTTGGTAGAACCAGTTTTCATTTAGATGAAAATTAAGCGAGATAAATGTGAAAAACTAGCCCTGGGGAGGGCTCGTACTAGTGTCCTTTGCATTGAGACTTTCAAGTGATAGTTAAAAGGATACGGAAACCGACATATATGCTAAAATTTGGCTTTCTATAAATTATTTCCTTTTTAAATCCTAATTTTTCGGAATTATAAACGCTAGGATCCACCGTAATTAACAACTGAAGCCTTCCAAAAGAAAATAGTATAAGTTCCACCTTGCGTTTTTCAGTGAAATCAGTATCATATGAAAGTGTCAATGCAATGATAAGAGAATAAGTGCCCTGGATATATTTTTTATACTTTAAATATGGTATGAAAGATGGCGTTTCTGTATGTACCATCCAAAATTTCATTGAAAATAGTATAAGTCCCATCACTTTTTATAAGAAATAATGTATTTTTCAATACTTTTATATTGATTATCAAGTCGTATGCGATGTCATTTTCATATTTTGGGGTGAATTCTATTTTTAAAGGTTTTTTACAACAAACAATCACCATGTTAATCACAGAATAGTGAAAATTTGCTCTTAACTTTCAATTATTTCCAATAAAATTACAATTTTTTCGGAAAATCAAGATAGAAACATTCAACTAAGATGTTCTACATCAATCACACCCCACAGTACCCTCTGCAATCCATAAACTCAAAAGTTATCAAGAAAAACTTCTTCCTTGAAAAATTTTAGAAATGGTACCTACACTATTTTCATAGGAAAGGTTTCAACTGTTTCTCTTTAACTTCTCTCCTAGTTTTTCTAAAGTTCATTTCTTATCTTTTCGAAAACATGTCATAAAAAATTACTTATCTAAACATCGTAAAAAAAAAAAAAGGAAGAAAAGAAAATGAAGAAATAATTTTTTGACGTCTTCTAGAAAATATACTTCAACATTTTCATCAGTCTCCAATTTCAATGAACAATAATAACGTAATTTTATTCTTTTTTCTCGCATTCCTTCAAATACTATAAAAGTTTATGTCATAAAAATTATGTCATAATAAAGAGCAAAATTTTCATGACGCAATACGGGTTTTAGTGAAATTGGAAAAAGTGTTCAAACTAAAACCTGAAAAAAACAAAAAAAAGTACGTACGTACACTAATAATAATTACCGCAGTACCTACTGTATTAAGACGAAATTCGAGAATAACTCATTATCGTTAAATTTTTTCTGCAATTAGTGAAAAGCAGTAAAAACATTATTATTGGAAAACGATGTTTTCTGTATCAGTTTTCAGTTCGGTGGACCTGTTTCGTTTTGAAAGTGGAATTTATCAAAATTGCATACTTTTTTTTTTCAAGTTGGTATAGTGTTCTGGAAGGATATTGTGTTTTTTTATTTCTTCTTTAGTTTTTATCGTCCCTGATTGAATAATTGAGGTATTTCTTATGAAAGCCATTGTAATGCAGTATTTTAACACGTTATAAATCGTAAATATAGCAGCCTATTTAGAACTATGGGAAATTTTAATTTCATGAAATGAGGGTACCTGGGTTAGTCGTTAGGTAAGTGGAAGTTTTCCAAAAACAAGTTCTACGTGAATTTAACCTACTGTTTTCATTACCCTACCTACACCGATTATAATATTACAGTAGGCTATTATATAAAAACGTGAAGGTTAATATATGAAAAGCCTATGTGGCGCATTTCGAAAGAAAGACAATAAATTGATATAGGCTAATACTTTCTTAGATATATTTTTTCTCAGATCCGCACAGAGAAGAGGATCTCTTATGGTAAAATGTAGGTAATTCTTTGTTTCTTTTTTTTTTTGGGGGGGGGGATAAATATAAAATAGTATTTCACATTTTTATTTAGCATAAAAAAAAGAGTGGATAGGCTTCAGAGTGAAAAGGAAGAGTTATAATATGAAAAATAATAATTAAGTATCTACTTTTCAGCTGAAATTTTCGCTTTGAGCGTTCTCTATGGGTACTTATATACAAAAATGAGAAATTAATTTTCTTTTAACTAACCTCATAAATTTGGAATTTTTATTACCGAGGTAATTATCTCTATGTTTTTCGTCAAAACGTTGACGTACCTCTAGTAAAAACTGATGATTTTTCGACCGCGAAATGTTCGGTATCATCATTATTATAGCCTAGTACAAAAACGTAACTAAAATAAGACAGTAAGCCAATTTTATGTTTGACTGTTTCTTACCCAGTTGGCTTACAAACTGGGTATTAAAATTAACCTCACAAAAGGGTTAAGAGTGGGTATGATGAAAATTTTCTGTTTCATGATACAAGAAAATTATCGACACCATTTTTCCATTTTGACCCAATTTTGTTTGTATGTATGCAAGTAGGTAGGTATAGTAATTATCAGTCCACTCAAATGAGCATTAAAATAAAGGGGAAAAAATTATCACACAAACTTTAATTTTATAGGATTGTTGGGAGAGTCCCCTAGAGTAACATACTAAAAATTTCACTCTCTAGGCATCTTGTAATTTTTGGGCGGAGGTGTTTATCCCTAAAAATTTTTAGCTAAATAAAAAATGTTGAACATCAAATTTTATGCAAAAAAATTTTAATTAAGTTTTCTGTCCGACGTTTTCCATTTCCTCTGAAGAACCTTCAAAGCAAGCGTTCTTTGGTAAACATGTTAAGTATCATTATATGAGAGATATGTAATTATCATACTATTTATATAATTAGTGAACCCAATGCATATTTTCTACCCATTCACCCCTTTCATAACTCTTTATCATCCCCTCCACCTTCACAGCCTACACCGTCTTATGAAACAAAACTGGTACGGTATCTACAAATTTCTATTTACTTACATAACATTTTCACCGAGATTATGTAGTGTGTACAGTATCTTATTTAAGTCAATCAGAGGAAAAATTAGATTTGGGAAACATGGTTTTAAAATCATATTTTTGGGGGAAAACTTGACTGAGAAAAATAAATTGGAAATTTGATCGCCCTAACACTTAAATATTCATAGTAGCAGCAAGGTCATTATTTTTAAAACTTAGTTGAGTACTTTTTGCTAGTTCAGATAGGAAAACTGTTTTATTTCATACTTTTGCCTAACTTGCATTAAGCATTTCATGAAATGCTGGATTTCACACTATACATGTAACATATACTCGTACATATTATATAATACGGTATGTAGTACGTATTTATGTATATGTACGTATATATATAAGATCTGAAAGATCTTACAAGAACGAAGTCGGACTGAGTCAAAAGAATGCTTTATTTTAATCAAAGAATTCAAAACGAAGATCCTTTCCGAAGTAAAGCTAGTATAGCGGAATTATAAGCGAGAAAGTAATGAACGCGGCAAAAGCGTGTATGCACGAAGCAAGCTGAAAACGGGGAAACCGAGGTCAGCGTACGTAGGTTTGAACAGAGAGTGAATAAATGGTTACACATAAACGAAGTCGGTATATTGGAGATACAGGAACAAATGTGAAAGATAAGAAAGCGAGTAAATGGAAAGAGAGGAAACAAGAAGGAACACGGAGACGACTATGTGACGGGTGATTCTTACATCCACCCTCCCCAGACATTTAAGAGCGGAGGAAAACAAAAGGGAATCACCGATTACATTTGGTGTCGAGCAAAAGTTTGCTCGCATGATATATTCTATTACAAAGAGGTCCTCGACCCATATTCACAGAAAATACGTTGTTCGATAAGCGCTTCTCAATACGGAACGGACCTATGCGTATACAATCTAATTTTTCACGATTTAACTTACTACCGTTGTCAACATAAACGGTATCGCCTACGTCAAATTCTATCGAAGACTTATTTTTATCGTATAACGTTTTGTTATACTCGTGATACCGAATCAAATTACTTAAAGTGATTTCGCAATCAGCTGCGAGGTTGGGAGGAGCGGATAGAGCGACGGGAACGATTTCATCTAAGTGACCGTTCAGAAGATAAGTAGGAGCAAATTTAGTAACGCTGTGGGGGGTGTCGTTGTACTGCTGTACGCATTTTGCGGCAAGAGCAGCCCAAGATCAACACCGAGGAAAGGTAGGATCATGCTTTGCGCATCAAATATGGTTAACGATGGTCTGATTGAGTCGTTCATTCAGGCCATTGGAAGACGCGCTGTCGACGGCAACAAAGACATGTTGAATATTTGAATGGGAGCAAAAGGAGCAAAATTTGTCGGAAGAGAGACCTCCGTATTGATCGGTCATAAGCGTTCCAATTGGGTTGTGCTTATGTACCGAGTCAACCAGAGAAATCATCTCCCTTGTGGTTTGCCCCTTTTGAACAGAGGATGTAAGCGAAATGTGAAAAATGGTCGACTAATAGATGTAGATAACGTAGTTTAGATTTGCCATTGCCAAAGCCACCAATGGTGTCTAGGGACATGACTTGGAATGGACGGTTGGCGGGGCCGAGGATGCCCAACGTGGCACTGCGTCGAGAACGACGAGATTTATTACAGATACGGATAGTACATGAGCGACAATACGAATTTATTGAGTTATACATGTTAGGAAACGAAAAGTGTTTCGAGATAATCATAGCGGTATGTTTCGACACTATGTGGCTGTAGTTTGCGTGGACAAGTTTGATCAAACGAAGACCGGCAGGCGGATTCAATATAATTCGAAGTCGGTTGCGAAATTTAAGAAAAACGACACCATCCTTGGTGATATCGCGATCTAAGGGAGTTACAGAAGATTGTAAAGAACAGATTTCTCCAAGGGACAGAAAACTGAATGTGGGAAGGATGTAATCAGAGTTTTTGGAGGGTTCGAGAATGGGATTTCGAGAAAGAGAACCCGCTTTGTATTTTGAAGATCCGGGTTCGTAGAGAACGTCAAAGTCAAACTGGAGGAGTTCATTGGATAAGTCGCCAAGCTCCTTGTCAGTACGGGCTTTGAGGTTTAGATTAGCAAGGGGTTTATGGTCGGTAACGACGGTAAAGTGGCGACCGACCAACCAAAAACGCCAAAAATGAATAGTCTCACGGATGGCCAAACTTTCAATGTAGATTGCCTTCTTCTTTGTTTGCACATTTGATAGCTTACGAGAGAAATAGGCAACGGGTTTTTTATGTCCGTCATCCTGAGTCTGTTTTAGCAAGGCGATTATTCCCACCCCATTGGCGTCAGTGTGGATGAAAATAGGTTTTGTGCGATCGTAGATAGCCAAAATGGGTGATGAAGTTAGAAGGCGAATAACATTATCGAAGCTTTCCTGACATACGGTTGACCAGCAGAAAGGGATGTTTTTCCTAAGGAGTTGATGGAAAGGTTCTAGGAGGTTTACAGAATTACGGATAAATTTGCGATAGAAGTTAATCTTTCTGAGAAATTGTCGAATGTCTTTTCTGGAGGAGGGAATGGGAAATGATTTTATGGCAACAAGATTGTCAGTGAGAGGTTGTATGGTGTTGGACCCCAGAATATGACCCATGTAAGGGATGGATGATTTGGAGAAATTACATTTTTTAAAATTTAAACGAAAACCTTCAGCGTAAATTACATCAAAGACGCGTTGAACATGGTGGACATGTTCTTCGAAAGTACGAGAAAACACAAGAATGTCATCTATATAATTAACTGCGAAGTTGGTAATGCCTTCGCGAAGGAAAACGCCGGACAGAATGCGTTGAAAGACAGCCGGTGAGATTTTGAGGCCAAAAGGCATCGAGCGCCACTCATAATGTCCATGTTGGGTGATAAACGCCAATTTATATCTGTCCGATTCTTTAATGGGGATCGAATGAAATGCGGCATTTATATCCAACGCGGAGAAGTACGAGCAGTCCCGAGTACGAATAAGGATTTCATCAATCAATGGAAAAGGTTGACTTTCTGGAATGATTATTTTATTTAATTCGCAAAAGTCAACGCACATTCGTGTTTTTTCTTTAACAGCACACAGGCCCTCTTTCTTGCACTGCATGGTGACTGGGGAAGCAAAAGGAGAAGACGATTGAACGATCATTCCATTATGAAGTAATTCGGTGCACTGAGCTTGAATTTCCTCCTGGTCCTCAAAAGAATAGCGATAGGGCTTTTTTTGCGACGTAGGTATTTTGCGATAAATTAATAGGGCATTCGTGTTTCGTTACATTGCCCACATCGAATTTACTTTTACCGAAAATAAAGTGGTTTTTGATTATAAATTTGTGAAGAATATCTTCTTTCGTAGGGTCTAGATGAGACATCTTATTTTTAAACATGTTGTACAACATATAGTGGTTCCATATTACATTAGTGTTTAGCGAAGTAGAGTGGATACTTGTCGACGTTTTTACGTTATTTTGTGAAATTTTTAATCCGTGATCTAGAGATAGCTTAAAGAGCGGAATTAGATCAAGGCGGATAAGAAAATCAAATAAAAATGTATCTGAATTGATTACGTATAAGAGAACTCAGTGTGTAATAACAAAAATCAAAATTTTAATCATAGTAATGCCTAAGATAGCGCCCTTGCCGCTCGTCGTGTTATAGGTCAATTTAATCGGAAGGTATTTAAAATTTTTATTTTCTTAAGCGCCTTAAGGGCGATAGTGGAAGCGTTAGCTCCTGGGTCATAAAGACCACAACAAAATAAGGATTCCTAAATAACCTTTAACACGACGAACGAGGGCCGCTTTAGTTTTTTTGAACCTCGTTCACTTCCGTTTGCAAATTGTCTACTTCTAAAGTGTGGACGGCTTTCGTGTCCGGTATTTGATTATTATTGTTTTTACTTTCTTGATCACGTTTTTTATTATAACAATTTTTTTCGAAGTGAAAACGTTCGGTGCCCCTTTTAAGACAATACGGACACGGAACTTTGGGACACAGAACTTTGGGACACAGAGAGGAGAAAGCAGAATTTGAGGTAGACGAAGACGAGTTCGAAGGCGAGTTCGAAGACAGAGATGACGAAGAAAACTGACGAGAAGCGGCCGGTTTATCGAACGAATTTATCAAAAGTAACAACTTACTCAGGGAATCACAATCGTTGAGATTGATGCGGTCCTGAAGAGTTGATGGCAGACCGAGGGCCACGTGAGCGATTTTAGTCAACTCGTCCATCTTCGGATTAAATAACACCAAGAAGTTCAGTTTATTCTGGCAGTAATCACTTAGGGATCCATTATAATATCGATATGCGAAAGCCAAACAAACAGAGTGAAGACCACGTAGACGGAAATTATCTAAAAAAGAGGTTTGCCAGAAGTCCCATGAAGTCGTAGCCGAAGAAAGTCGGGTGGTGGTTTACCACTTCTCGGCGGCATCTTCGAGAAAGAGACAGATTGTCTCCAAGAAGCGATCTTGGGTTATTCCTAGACATTGGCACTCTTTTTCAAAGATCTTGATCCATGCTTCAGCATTGGAGTTCGACTATGCGTTGAATTTCGGGATTACGGCGTCTTTAACTATCGAAGAAGTGGAGTGGGGTTGAGCAGGAGCAGAATCGCATGACGGAGAAACAGAGGAAGAGCGAGTGGGTGGCCAAATAAGATTGTCTTCGTTGAAAATATTGAGCATCGTACCGAGGAAAGTCGGGTTGCCTGCGTCATCGAGATTGAGAGCGGCTACGTCGTTGGGAAGAGTTATTTTAAAGATGTGGTGTGCCCAATGAGGAGCGAGTTCCTTTTTGGCCGACATGGTGATAGGAAGAGCAAAAAGGCGATTGTGATATGTGAGCGCTTTATAATTCGAAGGAAAAGCGAATATTTCTGGTTCGTCGTCATCTATAGTTTGGATCTAAATCAAATTGGTAACCGTTGTTGCCGAATTTGAAGAGGAGGGTTCAGCACGAACCATAAACTTTACGCGGACTGGAGACATTTCGAGAGAAAGTACTTACGAGAAAACAAAATTGAAGGACAAAGTGTTTGTAGAACGAATCACTGAGAGCGGGAACGAAATACTAGCAAGTACTCAAAACGCGTGAGAGTTGAAACGAAAGAGTTTTGAATTTATAAGATCTGAAAGATCTTACAAGAACGAAGTTGGGAACGAGTCAAAAGAATGCTTCATTTTAATCAAAGAATTCAAAACGAAGATCGTTTCCTAAGTAAAGCTAGTATAGTGGAATTATAAGCAAAAAAGTAATGAACGCGGCAAAAGCGTGTATGCACGAAGCAAGCTCAAAACAGGGAAACCGAGGTCAGTGTATGTAGGTTTGAACAGAGAGTGAATAAACGGTTACACATAAACGAAGTCGGTATATCGGAGATACAGGAACAAACGTGAAAGATAAGAAAGCGAGTAAATGGAAAGAGAGGAAACAAGAAGGAACACGGAGACGACTATGTGACGGGTGATTCTTACATATATATATATATGTGGGGACAATACTCGTATGAGGTAATAGGGGCTCGCACCCTTCGACGACAGTCGCCGCCCAAAGGCTGGCAATAATCGTCTTTATGACGTTGAACAAATTTACACTGGTGCGTTTGTATGTTCGTACCTGTACGTACGTACAGGTAAGATACATTGCACGGGCCGAGATCAATTACCTGATAATGATCTCAGTGATGTCACAGCCCGGTACCAAATGCGCTGCGTCGTTCCTTATCACCTCAAAGGAGGCAAGAAACGACATAATGCATGACATAATTACGTACATGTACGTATGCATGTGTGTCTGTGTGCGTGTACCAAATCCTGTATATAAACTCTCAGAACCGGCTCAAAAATTGCCAGTGTTCGCCGAGGATTTGGCTCTCCCATACTTAACCGTATGAAGTAGCAGAACACGCAAAATACTGTTGAAGACTTTCTAGTGCAAATATCTCTCACAACAAGGTATTCCACAGTGGTGACCCCGATGTGATTTTTTGGCTACGTCGTGGGTGTCTAGGCGCGTTGCGCTAATTCTAAAACTAGGCACGGTGCGCTGGCGAGTTACTCGCTTGTGATACAAATATTTTTCACAGACCTAGACACCTTTGGCTGTTGAAGCAGAGGTCTGACTTTTAAAGTGGGAAATTAAACCCCCCCTTCAAATATATTTGCCAGAAGGGAACCAAGGGAAGTAGACCTGGAGGAACAAAGTTGCCCTCATCCGCCAACTCCTCCAGCTTTGACCAGAGACTCTGAAGTCTTTGAGACTCCGGAGAAGCAAAAACAAACCCGGAGACCAGAAGCCTTACATTTGGGAGCTATAGTCAACCCAAACGAGACAACAAGTCGCATCCTCAGAAGTGGTCGACTATTGAGCCAAGACTCCGACCCTTCAACCACAGACCAACACCCGACGGAGTCTGGTATAACCTTTGCTGAAAAAGAAGTACAGCAGATTACAATGCCTAACGGAAGTGGAAATACGACAAACCCGACCTCAAACCAGCCTGGAGTAGGTGGAAGTGGTCAGCCACAGCTGACCCCCGAATTGCTTGTACAGTTACTACATCTGTTGCAGATACAGACTCTGCAAAACCCTGCAATCCAAAGGCAGAGGATAGAGATTCCGGAATGTTTGCCAAATGAGATAGAACTCTGGCTGACTCTCCTCGAAGGTCGTTTCAAAACAGAAAATCTACAGAATGACCAGAAGTATTCACACATTTGCAGCGGCATGCCCGCAGAAATAATACGTCGCATTCCAGATATCATGGAATGCCCTCCGGCGGAAGCAGATAAATACAGTTGGTTCTGCAAGAAAATTCGAAATGTGTTTGGTAAAACTCAAAACCAAATAATAGATGATGTTATGAGTGGAATGAAGATTGGAGATGATAAACCCTCCACCTTCATGGCCAAATTACGACAGAAGGCTGACAACATCGTATCACCGTCAGTTATTGGGAACCAGTTCTGTAAGCAACTGCCCCAACATGTTGTACAGTGTCTGGCTGCTGTGGGTACCACGGTAATCAACAACTCCGAGGACCTAGACTTCTTAGCAAAGAGTGCTGATAGTGCACTGGAACATTCGAGATCAGCATCCTCGATTAGTGCAGTATCGACAGAGACCGGAGAACTAGCTCAGCTTAGAGCCCAGATAGTTCAGATGACTAGTGAAATAAAGAAGAAAAGTAACAACAATAATTCAAGAAACGGTAGAAGTAACAACCACTCGAAAAGCAGGAGTAACAATAGAAACAACGATAGAAAGTCCAGGTCCAGAGACCGAAAGAGCAACTCTACCAGGGGTCAGAGTCCAACTCCCACTAGAAGAACATCATCCCTTAAACCTCGGTCTCAAAACTGGGACGATAAATCCTGCTTCTTCCACAATAAATTTGACGCAGAGGCCACCAAGTGCAACAACAGATTTCAATGGTGGGGAAAAATGTACAGTAAGCCGTCAAACTAGAAAGAGGGGTTATCTATACGGCTGAAGATCCCTCAAAAAAGTATTCACGCTGCCTGTTCATCAAGGACAGGACAAATAGGAGACGTTACCTTATAGACTCAGGTGCTGACTTGAGCATTTTGCCAGTAAGTAAGAACCAAAAGGCATTCCCTCCGAAATACTACCTCTGAACTGTGAATGGTCAAAACCTTCCAGCTTATGGAATAGAATCCAGCAAAGTAAGCATCGGTTTGCGAAGAGACATGACGTGGTCCTTCACAATTGCGGACGTTCCAACTTCGATCCTGGGCGCAGATTTTCTCGCGCACTACGGCCTGGTCATCGACCTAAAAAATGGAAAAATCATAGACAACAATACTGGTCTATGTGTGGAAGGCAAAACGCTAGCGTACCAACTGGACACCAACATATCCAGCTGCATTAAAGTCGACGAACAATTCCTACGGATTCTGTCAGACTATCCTGGAGTCACTCAACTATCGATTTGCAGGCATCCGACCTATAAACATGACACTGTTCACTATATAGAAACAAAAGGACCGCCTTGCCATGCTAGAGCCCGCAGGCTACTGATTGATAAACTCAAAGCAGCACGGGAATACTATGATCCCATAATAGGGGAAGGCATATGCCACCCCTTGAAAAGCTCATGGAGTTCCCCGATCCACATGATCCAAAAAGCAAGTGGAGAGTGGCAAATTGTTGGAGACTACAGAGCCTTAAATGCCAAAACAGTTCCTGATCGCTATCCAGTCCCAAACATAATGGATTTCAACGCGAATATGAAGGGCAATACGATGTTCACAAAAATTGACATCAACTGGGCATTACACCAAATTCCAATGGCTGAACAGTATATTCCAAAGACAGCAATCATAACCCCCTTTGGTTTATTCAAATACCTTCGAATGCCGTTTGGACTCCGTAATTCTGCACAAACTTTCCAGAGATTCATCAATGGACTGTTTATGGATTTGCCGTTTGCTTAGGCATATTTGGATGACATATGCATTTGCTCAGAAGGCGGTGAGCAACAGCATGAGAAGAATGTAAGAGCCATCGTACAACGTATACACGCTGCTGGACTTACCATCAATGTTGGAAAAAGTTTATACAAACAGACCAAGATTGACTTTCTCAGCTATCAAGTCACAACCGAAGGCATTTCCCCTTTGAAGAACAAGGTAGAACCCATATTGAAATTCCCTAAACCCTCAAACATTGCAGAACTCAGACGCTTCTTGGGGATGGTGAATTTCTACAGACGTTGCATTAAAAATGCTGCAGCTGAACAAAGTAAGCTGTTTGCATTAATTAAAACAAATAAAAAGAAAGATAAGACTCCACTCGATTGGACAGAAGAAGCTGAAAAAGCCTTTGAAAATATTAAGGAAACACTGGCAAATGCAACTCTACTAGCTCACCCAGATGAAAGTCTGCCGTTATGTGTCGCAACTGACGCATCCGACTTTGCTATTGGTGCAACACTGTACCAAAAGGACAATGACAAGAAGTTACCGCTCGCTTTCTTCTCCAGAAAGCTATCAAAAACCGAGAAGAACTACAGCACATACGACAGGGAGTTACTAGGAATATTTGCTGCGTTGAAGCATTTCAGGCACCAATTAGAGGGTAGATGTTTCACTGTGTATACAGATCATAAACCCCTAACACATGCCTTCACGCAAAAGACAGAACCAGCTTCCCCGAGAAGAGCTCGACAATTGGACTACATAGGACAGTTGACTACGGATATCCAGTATATAAGTGGAGAACTCAACACTCCAGCTGATGCTCTTAGTAGGATCGAAGCCATCTCGGCTCCGTCTCAATTACCTTACGCTGAAATAGATAAAGAACAGTTAAGAGATGCAGAATTGCAAGAACTGTTGTCAAACGATGACACAGCTCTCAACTTGAGACAAAGGAAAATCCCTGGTACTAATGTTCTACTAACATGCGACATTAGTACAGGCAAGAACAGGCCATTCCTGCCAACAAAGTATCGCAAATTGGCTTTCAGTAGTGTGCACAATCTATTGCACCCTGGACCAAAATGCACTGCTGGATTAGTAGCATCAAGATTTGTTTGGCCTCGTATGAAATCCGACTGCAACAAATGGGCTCGCAGTTGACTGAATTGCCAAGAGTCCAAAGTAGGAAGACATACTCGTTCACCTCTCAAATCTTTTAAACAAACGGAGTGGTTTAAAACGATACACATAGACTTAGTAGGAAGACATACTCGATCACCACTCAAATCTTTTAAACAAACAGAGTGGTTCAAAACAATCCATATTGATTTAGTGGGCCCATTGCCCCCTTCACAAGGACACAGATACCTGTTGATGATGATTGATAGAGCAACTAGATGGCCAGAGGCAGTTCCTCTCTATGAGATGACAGCTCCCACGGTAGCTGCTAGGTTATACGACACCTGGATTTCCCACTATGGCGTACCTGAAGTCATCATCACGGACCAGGGTCGCCAATTTGAAAGCTCGCTCTTCCAAGAGCTGTCTAAGAAACTTGGTGCACAACACAATCACACCACAGCTTACCATCCTCAAGCAAACGGTAAAGTTGAGCGATGGCACAGAGCTTTGAAAGCCTCAATCATGGCTTGCAACACCAAGAGATGCGTTGACATACTACCAACCATCCTCTTGGGCCTTCAATCTGCTCTTCAAACGGATACAGGACACTCTGCCACGCAGTTAGCGCTTGGCGAAGTTACTCCTACCAGGGGATTTTTTCACCCACTCGAAAGAAATCAGCCCCAAAACGCTCGTCCAAAACATACGGACTAATGCTAACAGTTTTTTGAAACAGGCAGCTCGTCATGGCCAACCAAAGATTTATGTCTCCAAACACTTGGCCACAATTTCTCATGTGTTTGTAAGAGACGAGAAAATAAGATCTTCGTTGAAGAAACCATACGCCGGTCCTTATAAGGTTGTATCACGAGATGACAAGAATTTCGTGATACTAATCGCAGGTGAAGAAAAAACGATTTCAATTGACAGATTGAAACCTGCGTACCTTATAAATGACGACAGAAAAATACTCCAAAGAGCAACAAGGAAGATGACAGACAGGAAAATAGAAGAAGAAAAACAGACTGCACATCCCAATAACAAACAACCACAAAAAGTTGAGGACAAACCAGTCAAAAAAGGTGATAAATCATCAAAATCACCAGTAGAAAAAACAAAAATCAAGAAATTGGTGAAGTTTAGTGACAAGATCGTCAAAATTCACAACGATCCATCGGCCCCCTTATGTCCATGAAAAAGAGGCAGTCCATTTGGCAGTAAAAAGCGAAAAAACCAAATTCCAACTCAAAAATCTGAGAGATTGGCAAGGAGAAACTAAAAAATATTCACGAAAGTTAATATCCATTGCGAAAATTACAAACCCACATAAAAATACGCACGAGAATCTGGGAATATTTATAACAAAAGAAATTCCGCAGATAAGCAGAGAATAAATGCGTACAAATAAAAAACGACACGAATAAACAAACCCACGTGCGATACGGAAGAAAAACATTGCAACGTGTTTCTATTGACAAATATCCAGATAACAAATAGTCAATAGATCGTGACGTCACAAATGAAGAGTGCATTCCTTTGTGAAATACAAAATTCAAAGTACGAAAATTCAAACACGCTTAACTCTGCTTGTACTTAACAGATTTGGACCGGAAAACTTTTCAGCTAAATTATATTTAATGCACTATCCCCTCCGAACATGTCTGAAATGAGATAACGACTTGGAATAAAGCTGCGAACGAAAAATATTCTCGCAACGTTTTTCACTCGCCTTTCTGCTGTTGACTATAACACGCCGAATTTTTCTACCAATTTTTTCTTTTCTTTTTTCTCTCCAATATTTTTCTGTTTTTCCTTCCTCACACAATGTCGTCCCCGACTAACACTCCATTCTCGACTCTGGAATTCCAATTCCTCATTCCACCTGTACCTCAGCCTGTAAAGACTAAGGAACAGACGGAGCAGGAAAAGGAAATTGAACGAATCGAAAATGAGCTCTTAATGGACACGACATCGGCTGAGGACATAGTTAAGATGATGTCCGCACCCCTTCCTGCCATCATCTCGCCTCCAAAGTCACCGGAGAAGACACGGAGAGTGGAGAACCCACCCTCGGAGTCCTCAAACCTGATGGCGCTGGAGGTGAAGAGGCAACTCCCGGTAGAAGAGGTGCCTCAAATACGCCCTCCTCCTACCTTCGGTCAAACCTACAGACCATCGGGGATGTCAAACTCCCCGATGTTCAACAGGCCAAGACCGAAAACCCCATCTGCTCCTCCACATTCCCATTGTCCCCATCCATACACTTGTCCGGCACAAAACCAACCACCCAGACGTAGGGGGCAACAAAGCCGAGAATCCTACCAGGCCCGTTTCAGCACTCGTAAGATGTCTTACGAGTGTGTGGGTGCTGCGGTAGGATCGGCCTAAGCCAAATGGGAGAAAGATCAGAGACAGCAGTAGACTCGATAAGTCCCCCCAGGCACGCGACTTATCATTTTTGCGGCGCAAAAACTGGGGGGAAGTAGCTGTGGGGACAATACTCGTATGAGGTAATAGGGGCTCGCACCCCTTGACAACAGTCGCCGCCCAAAGGCTGGCAATAATCATCTTTATGACGTTAAACGAATTTACACTGGTGCGTTTGTATGTTCGTACCTGTACGTACGTACAGGTAAGATACATTGCACGGGCCGAGATCAATTACCTGATAACAATCTCGGTGATGTCACAGCCCGGTACCAAACGCGCTGCGTCGTTCCTTATCACCTCAATGGAGGCAAGAAACGACGTAACGCATGACATAATTACGTACATATACGTATGCATGTGTGTCTGTGTGCGTGTACCAAATCGTGTATATAAACTCTCAGAACTGGCTCAAAAATTGCCAGTGTTCGCCGAGGATTTGGCTCTCCTATACTTAACCGTATGAAGTGGCAGAACACGCAAAATACTGTTGAAGACCTTCTAGTGCGAATATCTCTCACGACAAGGTATTCCACAATATATATATATCATAAATTTTGTATACACGATTTTGAGAAAACTATGATAAAGATAGGGCAGAAATTCCTGAAAAAGTGGTTTTTCTCACATTTTGAGGAAACTACAAACGGATCGTGCTGAAATTTTCACGACAGTTATTCCTCATATAGTCGTAGCTTTGTTGACAGTCTGGCATCTATTAGTTCGGTAGTTTCCGAGAAAATTGAAAAATAAAAATTTGCCATAAAACATTTTGCGTTCGCATTATTTTTTGAAAAAACTACGAAAAGGAAAGAGCTCCGAGAAAAATGTGAAACAAAAGAAAATTGCTGGAGAAAAGCAAGTCGCCTGTGTTGCTTGAAATATTCTTTTCGTTCTTACAGCGTAAGGAGTTACGAGCGTCTCTTTTTGGATGGCATTAATTTAGGTTTTATTTATTTTTTTATTATTTTATATTTTTGAAATACTGATGAAAATCGGCAAACTTGGTTTTTTAGCGAAGTACTGCTGCGTTGAAGTTTTTTTTTTCTTATAATCCATAATCTTTAAATACGTACTAAGAAAACTAGAAAAAATCACTTTTTTATTAAAAAGTGGCGAAATTTTCTATTTTTCATCGCAACTATAAATTTCCTTGAAAATTTTTTTTAGCTTGGTAGTAGCTGGTAGTGATGAATAACAAATAAATTTATGTATCCATTACTTGTAATTTTCCAATAATTACCTAAACCTTTATAGTGAACTGACTGAAAAAAAAAAAGAAAGAAATGTTGCCCAGGTACTTTAGTCGAAATAAAACATAATATTCCAACTGAAGGTAAGAAGTTCACTGAAAACATCTTCAAATAAGTGTTTAGCCTACCTGAGGATATCAACTCCGACTGTGAAATAAAAACTCAAAATCGTACATGCTTAATACTGTACCTTTAATTCGGGTAATTTTTCCATAAATTCCAATGGAACTTTCTTTGTCATCGACTCATTCCCGATCATTCGTTTTGGAAGCGTATCGGGACATGTTTCGCGAAACTTCTTAAACACCCTGTAATACAGAATAAATTTACATAATAATTAATGAAAATAACGACAGGCTGATGTTCTTTCCTTGCTTAATTTATTTTCGTTTAAAAAAGCAAAAATACGAGGCAGTATGAAAAACATATAAGGTAGTAAGTAGGTAGCTACAAAAAAAAAATAAACGTGATTCCGAGCACGTGTGTATAAAAAAATGTAAAATGAAAATCTCAATGAAAATTGATTGAAGTAAGCTTAATCCGATTCATTATAATGTCTGAACCAAATTTAGCTTACCATTGCTTTTAAATGTTCCATTACATATCCATCTAAATTACATGAACTTTCAGATTGTTAATCAGACCAACCAATTTATAATCAGTGGCGTCAAAGGCTAGCAGTTGCCCGCTGTGGCTTCTCATTTTGAGACTCCTAGCTTCGGTTTTCTAATTACATTTTTTGAAAAACAACATGAGATCCTCCCTTGTCGAAGAAGTCCGTAGTGTACCCTTCGCCACCTTTGTCCACTAGATACGCTGTTATAATGATTCATAATTTTTCATCAATTAAATTTCATTGAAATCAATATGGGCACATCTGTTGAAGGGGTCCGATGTGGTCCAAGTCTACCACTGAATTGAATTTTATTTCTTAAGCTCGAAAAAATAATGATACCTATAGGCCTCCCTAAGGTCCTCATATTCAAATATTATCCAGACTGAATCGCTTCAGTAGTGTAGTTGTGAGGAGGATTTTGAAGTTCAAACACTTCGTAGAGGCCCTCGTATTTATATGCTAAAATCACCCATTGAATTGATAAATTAAGTTAATGTTTGTTTATTTTTGTTGTTTTTTTTTTTAGTTGTTGAAAACTTCTCCCAGAATCTTGAGTTATTACCGCCACTGAATCACTTATTAAATGTATTGTTGTAGAAAGATATTCTGGGTAGACTTATTTTTCTTATTTTTCTATGAGCTAAATTTCACTCACATTGTTAAAGTAATCAGTAAATCAGTAAATCAGTCGTGGTCGAAAATGCAATTTCTTTTCAGATCAATTCGACAGTTTCCTATACTTATAGTTTCTTGAATACGATAAATTTTAATAAAGAGATAATTAAGAAAACTGAAAAACCTATCACTAAGATGGAGACGACACATGGGCAGTTTCGGTGTCTTACCTATAGAAAGCGCTTCTACAAACAAGTGTACTTCCTACTAAATATCTGATTGGAGAAAAATTTCGCAACGTGCATTTGTTTATAAACACTGGCGTACAAAGTACCTCACTTTTACACCCATTTGCGATTCTGATTGATTGGGGTGTTCAGTCTGGGGTACTTCGTACGCCAGCACGCGGCATCTATAGTCTGGACACTCAACCCCATGTTAAAACTGTTCCGTGTCGTCTCCATCATATACATATATATCCTCGAAGACCGAACCTTAAAAAGGGACAAAATTGAAAGGGCTCATTGAACATATGATTCGTCATCATTATTCTGAGTATTTTATCCTATGTATTATCAAGTACTTAAATGATGAATACCATTTTTAAAATTCAAGAAACAAAAGATCGTGGCTCTGTGTATATATTTTTAATGGGTTCATTAATATTTCCATTCGAATGTCTCTTCAACTTACTATGTAGGTACTTTGTGTTTCATTTCTTTTGAAGACTATCCTTTTAGGTAATTCGTGTAATTGTAAAAAAAAATTGCCCCGAGTGATAAGTGTTTTTTTTTTTTTTTTTTTTTTTTTTTTTTTTTTTGTTACTGTAAGTACAAAGCAACATGTTCGATGGGTTTTTACCATAACAGACTTTGTTTATGGGTCTGTTTTTTTTTTGTTTTTTTGTTTTTTTTCGTTTCAAATTACCGTCAGTTACACTAGATGTTTGCAAATTAGTCAAATAACGGATTGGTAATATCAGATAATGACCTTCAAATTATATGTTTAATACTCATGTACGAATTCTGTACGCAACAAACATTTGAATGAGTTAAAACTTGAAAATTTTTTTCCATTTTCAAAAAATATAAATGAAAATGTACTTATACAGAAAACATGAAGACAAAACCATTTAACATATGGTAATGATAAAAAAAATTCGAGATCATTGTAGTAGATAAATTAAATGCATTTAATTGTTGTGTTTGCAAAAATTTTATTACCTAAAACAATATTGCATCCCTCAAAATTTTTTCTACGTTAATCGCATTAGCGTGAGCAGACATTTAAAGTTATGGTTTCCCGAGAAAATGCGGAAAAATTTTTTGTCTCCCATAATTTTTCCCCGCCGATTTTTACTCCTTCGGCCATCCCCCAATTTTCGGGCCTCTTAATTTGTGCCTTACCATAATTATTGTTTTCTTTTCTTTTATCCTCCTAATGTCATACAGCATACACATACTTAATTATTTTATTATTGCATTGTATGAAATGAAATGAAGCTTATCTAAAAAATCCTAATATTATTACTTATTATGAAGAGAAAAAAGAGTTGCCATGGGTGCCAGGCACATACAAACACTTACCTGCATACGCCTATGGTTAATCGTAACTGACCATTAATTCAAATGAAAACTTATTCGGTTCACATTCACTGTGCTGTTGCATTTAAACCTGCATTTTTCAAATTTATAATCTGAACTGGTATTACGTTCTGACTATCCCCCTTGATTTTTGCAAAACATTATAAAATGACCGAAAAGTGTTGACTGTATTATTATCTATTCTAATTTATGCCTAAAAACTGGAAAACGTTTCAAAAAACAGTTTCATATTTTGGAATCATGGAAGACTTCAGTCGTCTTAAAAATCACCGACCATAATCAAGGACAGAAATCGTAATTATCCATCACCCAAACCCTAGATTTTTTCAATCGGCATTTTTAACAAACATTTAATATAATTACGACACCCTTTCAATTTTATTACAGATAATTATGAATCACTGGTCGGAAATTCCTTATTTTTTAAGACCATCTCTTGACGCCATTGATGTCTCTGAATGGTAGCCTACATTTTTTTCTATTAATACTTAGTTCTATAATAACTAAAATAAATAGTTAGCCTTTTAATGAAAAGAACTGCAGACGTGAGTCGTAAAACAAATAAATAAAGGTGTGCGAAAGGATAAACTTCAAAAATTCATAAGCTTACGTAATAAAATGTTGGTGGGACATCTGACGAATTTTATGTCAAATATGGTAGGTACAGACCTTTTTGCGTAGCTGGCCTTTGAGAATAAGTTATTTAAATTTGATAATTCCTGATACTGCCAAAAGACGATGACAAACTTTCGAAACCGAATTTTATCCATCAAAATTTATTTTCCGAGGTTTTTAAGAGCAATTACTGATACCTAATGTACAAAACAAACAACTACTCTTCAGTCACTGAGTTTTTATAAAGTGAAAATTGAATTAAGTATTGACCAGAAAAAAAAAAAAAAAAGTAATCACGCCCCAGTTCCAAATTCAGTCTCGAAAACAAATGTACAATGCTTAGCAGGTTTTTTGTTTTTTGGTTTTTGTTTTATAAACCGGCTAAAATTGGCGAAGTTTCAATGTAAGTAGTAAACAGCTGCGAAAAAAAATTTAAACTGGAATTCCCAAATATTGATCGAGTTTTTCTCATACTTACTGTTATTAAAACCTAAACATATCATTCTTTCATCGGCTTCATTCGAAAACTTTTAAAATTTTCATTTTCATTCAACACTTGGTCTGCTGTATAACAACATTAAAAAAAATGATTTATTTCAGGTTTTTATAACTCTGTTTCATATTTGTAATTTTTTTTGTTTTGTATAGGTAATTACTATTATCATTTGTATAAATATAATATTAACGAATAATGAATAAATTTTTAAATCATAATATGTTACTCTGTTTAGTTATTTGTTGAACAACTCAAAACTGAAACAAGAATCTATTGTAAAATTAACATCAAAGTGTATAAATTAAGATCATGCCGCTATGTATAAAAAGAGCTATCAATCTGGATTGAAAGATAATAGGTACGAACAGAAAGTAGCGAAAAAATACCAAAAATTTATTTTCCACTATTTACATTGACGAAGTAATTTTTTGTACATGTAGGTTACTAAGTAAATATATGACAAAAATGATTAATTCCGCCAAATATAATGAAGCTTTATGTATGCTAAAATCTAAATACATAGAAATTGAAGAAATATAAAGATTTTTGCTAAAACAATTTGGGCCATATAATGAGAGAAAATAATTTAAAAATAGAAGTGTGAATGAAGCAATGTAACTGAGTGGGTTAGAAGTTGATTTTCTGACAGATGATTTTAATTGAAAAGCAAAAAATATAATTTATATAAGGGTACTAATTCAGAATGTTTAAATTTCAAGTCTTTGAAAAATTTTGGTATTGCTAAACAAATAATTTCTGAAATACATTTTTGTTCAAATGACAAATATTCTTCTGTAAAAAACTGGTTGAGATGAGGATCTTGAAATTTCTCATGTATTTCTTTTAATGATCTTGGCAAATGGTTTTAGAAGAAAAACCAAATTTCTTCAAAATGGCTTTATGTAGATTATTTGTGCAAGATTTCTAGATATTATAAGATAGTTTACAGTTGTCACTAAACACATTTTCAAATTGAGAAAATGTTCCCAAGTGGGTTGGGTAAAGTAAATTGCCGCTGGTATGGTGTCATTGGTATAAATCTTTACACACTGTTTATTGCATAGCGTGTAAAATTAAAACTTCATTTGTGTAGAAACACGATGTAAGATGGATCCAATCTGAGCATTTGAGTTGTTGAAAAAATTACTGATAACTTCCCCATGACTCAGGAACAGTTCAAATTCATTCTGGTTCAAGTAGATGCACTGCAGTTTACGGGAGACCAGGTATGGTTGTAACACTGGGATGGTTGTAACAATCACAATATCTCAAAAACTGTGTTGATTTTAGCACTTCTAATGGCATATATGGGTACTAAGATGAGAAACACACCTAAAATGAAGTTTCATGTCTATAGATTTTATATTTGTGAAATTATTATCACAAACACATTTTTCAACATTGAAAGTAAATTTTTTAAGAAAAAAATTTTTTTTCTTGGTGGTTCAAAAAACAGAAATCATTGATTGTTTTACACAAAAAGTAAGTATATAATCTTCCTAAATATACCCATAATTCAGTCTAAACTAATTTTCAAAGTATGTTGAAAAAAAAAATCTTGATTATCAAATGATCCTGTGGGAATGGTTGTAACAGATGACAATGAGGATGGTTGTAACACTATATTTACATGTATATTTCTCAAATTTATTCATTTTAATGAAATTTTTATGCCTAGTGGTTCGAAGCTGGAAGAAAAAACTGATTGTGGATGTGCTTCAAAAAAGAAATGTTGGAAGCTGTAAGAAAATTCAATAAAATGGGCTTATCAATACAGTGATTCTTAGATCAAAGCGCATCCAGGCATCACTATGACAATTTATGACATTTCAATGATTGTGAAAGATTCTTACCAATATGTATTTACAAAAGAGAATATTACATCAGGTTTTAAAGCTACGAGAATCTTCCCACTGAACCTGGAAATTTTTGGCCAGTTCGATTTTGCCCCTAATTTTGTGACTGATTGAGAAAAACTTGAAAAGAATGTCAATGATCCAGATACTCCAACTAATGAGAATGGTGGTTTAAATTCAACAATACAAGCTACATCGATAATTTCAGACAGTGCTTCAATGATGCCATCTACTTCGTTGATGTCTTCCTCTTCGTCACAACCTACTAATTTGTCACCTAAAAAAATCTCCCCAGAAGAATTGAGGCCATTTGGAAAAGCAGATCCGAGAAAGAAACCAAGAAATGATAGACAATGTTGTAAAAGTGCTATTCTTACATCCACTCCTGAAATGAAAGCAATAGAGGCAAATAAGAGAAAGAAGAGTGAAGTCAAGAAATCAACCAAGAAAAGAAAGCTGTCATTTAATAAAAAACCTATCATAGAATCAGAAATTTCAGATGATGAAAATTGCCTTTGCTTAATATGTATGAAACTATATTGCGATAGTCAACCAGGAATTCAGTGGATTCAGTGCTTAAGTTGCAAGAAGTGGGCACATATAAAATGTGTCAGTAGTAATGATTTGAAATTTTTTCAATTGTAAAAATTTCAATTTGGATGAATCCTCTTTGTCTGAATGAAACTTTTTTATTTTAAATTTTTTAGTAACATCTTGTAGACTCTATATAACAAATTTTAAGACATGTTAAAACCATCCCTGATGTGTGATAGGTACAACCTACCCCATGGGGTGGGATGGTTGTAACAAAATAAATAAATTTTTCAATCTGCATTTTGAAAAAGTTTAAATTTTTTGATATTTTTGAAATTCACATCATTCATAGAGTACCTATACTGTGAAGTTTCATACGCCGTTAGTCCAATTTGAAAAAAAAAATTAAAATGAGATTAAATGAACTAATAGTAAATTTTTTGACAACCTACCCCGGTCTCCCTTACTGACAGTTTTTCCAATCTAGATTACAAGTTGAAAGCCATTTCCATCGCCAAGCCAATTCTGATGAATTTATCACCAGTTTGTGTGAGTGCGTGCATCGAGCAAAGAACCAAACATTTCCTTTCCTCCGTGTGTTTCACATCTGTAGTCTTGGCTGGTTTATCCATATTTTATTGGTTTTTAACACTTTGTTTGTTTGACATTATGAGGGAAAAAAAACTTTGAAAATAAAATAATAAAGTAAAAAGGAAATATATTAGACTATGTTTTACAAGAAATTATTAGAAATACGCAATTCAAAGAACCAACAATGTTTAAGAGCAGGATATAAACTAAAATATTTTACATTGAGTTTAAAACTATTCTGACTGAATACTCACTTCAACCCAGCTCAGTTTCTAAGCAAAAGAAATAGTAGGGATGAAATTTGAAAAGTTGTCATTACTTTCTCTTTACTCACTTATTCCTGTTGAACACGTTATAAATATTTTCTGTTTTATCCCACTCAGATTTCTATTTGAACACCATCTTGAAATGTGGAGAAAGATAAGAGCTCCACTTTTTAATTCCTTTTACAGAGTTTCCTTGAAAAACATGTGTAAATATACTAGACAATATTTTCCACATATATCAGTAAAACAACTCTGTAATCCAATATTATTATAATGCCAAATTTTAGGGTTACGTTGCATAAAAGAAATAAAAGTAGGATTTGTAGGTGGAAATCCAAAACTATCAAAATATTCACAGATTTCTTGCAAATTAGTGCGTATAGCTAAACAATGTCAACCTTTGCTGTATGAATTATCTGTATTAACAGTAACACTGGCAGTTAAACTTATCCTCCCTGGCAACTGATCGGCAGTGTAAACATTTTTGTGTTCTACTGGTAGGAAAGTCATATCCCACTTTAACTGTACCATATTCATATTGATTTTCTTGTCTCAATTCTTCTGTATCTTCAAAATCTAATATCGGAGGTCTCTTTAGATTTTCCAAAAGCCACCATTTCAGTTTATAAACTCTTCTTAGAGAACATGCTTCAAAATATTGTCCACTACTACTCGAGTGATGCTTATAATAACAACTTGGTAAAGATGAAGAGTCAATTAATGTTTTTGCTCTAAGGCATTCCAATTCATCCAAATCAATAGTTGACACCTTTGTCAGTTTTTCAACATATTTCTTCCTTTCCCTCCCTTTTATACATAATTCATCTAAAAATTCAGTGATACTTGTCAGCACCCATACAGCTTACTTAAAAGTAACATATCCATCTTCCCATTTAATTCTATGATGATTATCTACCAAGTATCGGAATGAATTCTGAGATATACTTGAAAACTTGTCAAATTTAAAAGGAGGAAAAATCAAGCAATGCATCAATGTTGTTCCATGAACTGAAACCACAGCCAACTCTTTTAAAATATGCTTATTTTTGTCATCTTTAAATGCTTGAAAATCAATAATGTAACATTTCATCTTAAATATTTTGAAAGAAAAACACAGTACAACAATTGTACAAAAAAAAAGTAACTAAAAACAAATGTCCTATAAACTCGACTGTCAAAATAATTTTCTAAAAAAAAAAATATCGTCCAACTTCATACTTAATTTTCCATTCTCCCCACTCCAATCTTAATGAAATATTGCTCGGTAAAAAAAAAGTTGGCAACACTGATAAAAAAACTCCAAATTTGCCTTTTCAAAAAAAAATTGAGGTTTGCAAAACTGCACTCAAAAACGAGCTCGTCATAAAGACTGATTCACTTAGGTAATTCACTTTGCGTAAACGACTGCTAAAATGATTTAAAATAAACGAATTTGCTCTAAAGACAAAGTAGCATGTACAGTAGTCATGTCCTACACAGCTTTTATTAAATAACTAACACGAAAACTAAATTATTTAAGTTATTAATAGCTGCGTTCGATATGGCAAAAATGTGGTAGGTACTCTAAAATTTTTAGTTCCAAAACAGTTTAGTTAAATGTTAAGGTTTTAGCTCTGCGTCAGTTTTGTGAAGTAGAAAAACTCAAAAAATTAATTGGTAGGTAGTTTAAGTAGAACAAATATAAGAATTTTTTTGATAAGAAGGGCGTATGATACGAAAGCACTCAACGCTCACATATCCAAAAGAGAACATTTTAACAGAACCCAACAGCCTATTCGGGTAAAGAAATTTGACCTTTTTTGAGAAAAAAGGCTAAATTAACTATGATCTAATATCCATAAAATTTTTGGAATATAAGACAAAAATAATTGGAAATGTAAATTATCTTTAGCTATTTATTCAATAAATTAAATTTATAACAGCTGATAAAAAACAAAGCCTCGCGCAGAAGTATCTCGCTAGAAAACCCACCAAATTTCGAAAAGACTTTCAACTAAATTAGGATAATTGTCGCGAAAATTTTAGCCTGATCATCTTTTCCGTTTTCTCAAAATCCTGGAAAAACCAATTTTTTGAGAATTTTTTGTTTTCTCCAAAACTACTGACCCCAATAGGCCATATACGAATAAACCCTATCAGTATGTAATTTGTTCATGTAAAATTACTTCCTTTCGTAAAAATTTCAGACCTACTTATCCCTTTCGTAATTTTCTCAAAATCGTATAAACACAAAATTTGGGCGATACATAATATAGGTACCTATATACGTAAAAACTAATTAAGTGAAAACGTGAAAATCGTACCAATCGTTTTCTCATGAAACGGATAATTTTCATCATCCCCTCTCTTAACTTTTTTGCTAGGTCAGTTTTAATTCTCCGTTTGAAAGAAAAATGGGTAAAAAGTACCTTACTAAACTTTTAAATTAGACAAAGTTAGTATCGTACCTGAGAATTTCCTTTCGCGTGAAATATGTAACATCCTGAAATTGAATATTCAAATCTTAAATTAATATACTCTTAATCATCTAAATTTTAAATCTAATATAATTACTTGAAAATCTTCAATTTGAGATTCTGTAAAAGCGGTCACCTTGTTGCCCATGTTTGACAGTCACATTTATTACATTTATTTTTCTATAATTTTACATACTTCCATTCACTTATACATAAAATCAAACATTTCTACTGGTACCGGTACATACGAATGAATGTTTCTTTTTTTTTTTTTTTTTTTGGTAAGGGCGTGGTATTGCGTGCCTGTCATAGCATGTAAGTCAAAAGTAATTTAATTACGCTAAAGAGCTCTTGTCTGAGAACGAGGTGATTATATTTTTGTTTGAGAGGACTGAAAAATTTGAAGGGTACAGTTGAAATAATTGCCATATCCGTCCTCAAGAAATTATGTTGTTGTTAATGTGTTGCGAACATTTTCCTTATCAAACTTTTCGACGTTGAAACGTAAAAGTAGTGAAAAAAATCGTGTATTTCTCGGTAATGCGATTTGAGCTGAGTGGTTTTTGGTTTATCAAGTTCATTAATGAATATATAGGCTATATACCTGGTATAAATCTGTTTACGGTACCATATTTGTTTCAGATTATTTTGAATATTTGTTTGGTTTCATGCAAGCTATACGTTGCGTTCAGAATTTTTTACCTATAAATAGAGAAGAACCTAATAGAAGTTGATTGTATTCTCTCAAAAAATGTAACTACAAGGCTCAACTGATAGAAGTATTAATTTTAATAACATCATTATATAGTGTTACGAATATTTGACCAAAACAATTTTTGAAAAACCAATACATTTTCCCACTTTTCTCAATAAGCTGATTAACAATTATAATAAACAAGCAGCAAACCCTACACCATAATTCGTACAGTTTATTATTTCGTTTTCTTTTTGGAATTGTCATTGCTATAAATATAATGTTTTAAAACATAAACAGGTTGGCCATTTATTACAGACATGCCAACTGTGCAATACCAAGATCAAGATTCAACACAAACCCCAACTGTGCGCAAGACTGAATGCGGATATAACATTTTTTTTTTACCCAGTTTGCTTGCAAACATATGGTATTAACACTGACCTCACAAAAGGGTTTTTGGGTATGATGAAAATTATCCATTTCATAAAAAAAGAAAACGATTGGTATTTGATTGCGACATTATACCTTCTTTATAATTTCTAATTTGTACTTATCTACAGTACGCATATTATAACCACCAGGCTTGTTTACTGATCAACAAAATAATCTGCAACATATAAGAGTCCATGTACATTTTACAAATGGCACCCGGGCAAAAATTCATATTTTTCTCTCACATGCCGCCAGGACCTTAAAAAAACTAATTTCAATTCAAAAACGTTGCGACATCCAAACTCGGGTACCATGAGATTAAAATAGGTGCCTCAAAGGTAACAAACAAATGTAGTATAATTTATAAGTATAATTATTTAAGTTAGCATGTATCGCCCAAATTTTGTGTTCATGGTTTTGAGAAAACTATACGGAATGGATAGAGCTTAAATTTTCACCAGAGATAATCCTTATATATGTATTCGAGTACGTCTGAAAGAAATTTGGAGTTAATTAGTAAAAAAAGTTTTGGAAAAAACTGCAAAATAAAAAATACCTGGAAATTTGTTTTATCCATGAATTTGAGAAAATGACCAAACGGATCAGACAAAAATTTCAACAATACATTGTATTTATAAAGTTGCAGTTCTCACAGAAATTTGGTACTTACTAGTTGAGTGGTTTCTGAAAAAATGGAAAAGAAAAATTTGCTGAGGAAAATTTTTTGTACACGGTTTTGAGAAAACTGAAAATGAAATAGAACTGAAATTTTTATGAAATTTATTCCACATATGGAATCAAGTCCGTTAAGAGCTTAATGTTTATTCGTTCGGTAGACTAAGAGAAAACAGAAGAATAAAGAATTCCTAGGAGAGTAGTTTTTCGCCGATTCTGAGAAAACTATGAAAGAATCGAGCTGAGATTTTTACAAGAGATAGTTCTTGTATTGTCTGGAGTTCGATATAAAATTTATGCCTATTAGTTCATTAGTTTTTTAAAAAACTGGAAAATAAAAATTTAGTGGAGAAAAGCTTCGATTACGTTTTTGAGAAAACAACGAAAGGGATAGGGCTTAAATTTTTAGAAAAAGTGGTCCTTATGTGGAACCAAGTCTAATAGAAATTTAGTGTCTATTGGTCAAGTTGTTTTTAAGAAAACGAGAACATAAAAATTGTTGGAAAAGTGGTTTTTCTACAATTCTGAGTAACCAACAATTATTCTCGTAATTCTTGGTAATGTGTGAATCAGTTTTCATTGTACTTTCATAATGAACTTAAGATTTTGAAATAAGGATGGATTGACAAACATGTTTTTCCAGCGAAGTTCAGCTACACTAGAGTTTTCACCCCGTATGCTTATAAATGAGTTATTAAAATTGACCTCACAAAGGGGTCAGGGGTGAGATGATGAAAATTATCCGTTTCACGAAAAAAGAAAACGATCAGTATCATTTTCATTTTGGCCTAATTTTTTTTTTAATGTATACCTTTATGGGTAAGTCAGGTAATCACTCAACACACAAAAATCCTATAATTATGTTACGTGATAATTTGACTTGCTGTAGAAAAATCCGCAGATATGGCGAGTCCTTGACACAACATGTACAGTTTAATACAGGTTTTTTTTTTTTTTTTTTTGTGTAAACGATGATTTGTTACGAATTATATGTTTCCCAATGTTTTTAGTTTCTTGCGGTAGTCTAGTCAATTATGTTGCATCAAGACTCACCATATAACTTAATATGGCGTTTTTCACATAGCGGGTCATATTATCACGCAACATATGGGATTTTTGTCTGTTGCTTGATAATCTGACTTACCCGATATATGTATGTTAATTATATACTGACAAGCCCTGAGGCGCTGCTTCGTGGCGTTTTGGCTTATGCCAGCCCTAGATTTTTGCTGATTTATGGGTAACACCATAGAATTTGTTATTTTGGCGGAAACAACAAAAAAAAATTTTTTCGTGTATATATGTGGCTGTGTGAGTAGTGGTGCATGCTCATCAGATATGAAGGAAAATGTTGGTGAAATAATTTGGTGGAATAATATTGTGAAATAATATTGTTTGATTCCTCAAAAAATTTGGGACAAGCTATAGTGTAAGTGCAAGAAATTTTTGACATAAAGAAATAATAATACCTATATTAATTTACATAAAAATTATTATGAAAAATCTAGAAAACTGTTATCATAATTCTAGAACTATACTTAAAAAAAATTCTTTAGGGAAAGTCTTCAATTTAATTTCTTCTTCAGGATATGTGATTTCTCAAAATTTTCTATTACATACTGCTATGCTAGAAGTTGTACTCATACAACAATCCTGAAAATGAATAATCATTTTCATTAAAACTGCGTCATTCAGGTGAATTTTGTTAATTTTTTTAGAATGAAAAATAATTAATAATTTTACCTTTTTTAATCCAAAACATTATGACATATATTCCTAATCCCCCCTCTTCAACACCCTAATTAATTCCAGGTTAAAAAACAAATTATAATTTGACTTTTTGTTTTAATTTTTAATTTTCACCCCTACCTATAAAAAAAGAGTAACATAGAGAAAACAGTTAATTGAATTTGAGTAGAATGAGATCATAAATAATATTATTAAATGTTTTTTTTTTATCAAAGAAAATAAAATTTACTAGATAACTTTTTTAACAAAAAATCGAGCTGTGTAAGAAAGTCAACTTGCAAGAGTTCTTGCACAAAATGGTATTTTTTCACGTCGCGTTAAAATTCCCTACATTTGGTCCAGTTGAGGCGCACAAAACCTCTATACTTTCCTCAACGGTCCAAGGCTACGGCCGTAAGCTGTTTTATTTGTAAAGAACGTATCTACAGTAAGTACGTCTACTTCATGAAAGAACACGATTCAATACAGAAAAGTGCAAATAGTGTCCCATTAATTATATTTTAAATTTGCTACTCAAGTGGTGACGAATATTACTTCGTCAGTAAACACATTAGCAGCTATATTTTACGCAAAATTTTTTTATCTGAAGCGAATTCATGACGCAGTTTCGAGTTCCCCATAAAAGTTCAGGGACTGAGAGGAGACATAAACAATAAATTATTGACTAATTACACGAAGACCTAAATGAGCGGAAAAGCAAAATTGGAGCATCCGTAACTTTAAAACTTGGAAGTACCTACGTAACAAACAAAATCAAAAAATAGCTAATAAACAGTTTTTACGTATATATAGGTAGGCTACCTAATATTGTTTGACATCATTGGTCTAAAAGGGAGAAAATATTATTCAACCCAAAAAAATTAGTTGCAGGTTTTCAAATGGAAATTTTCTGAAGAGAGACGTGCAGTAGGATAGGATAATCAATGTTAAGAAAATTATCGTACGTTATTAGATAATAAAAGGCGAAAATTTGAACGATCACTTGGAATTTGTTGTTCTCGAAATGTACGATTAAAAATAAGAAGCAGAAAAAATCAGGGTGAAAAAAGTCAGACGTAGGTAAAGTAGGTAGCTTGTTAGTATACGCTAAGGTTATAAATAAAATATCTATATTTAAAAAAAATAAAGATTGGTTTCTAAAATTCTGTTGCATCGTTATTTGTCGAAAATTGAGTTAAAAATAAAAATTATGGTTTTCATTTTACGTCGTCAAGTATAAAATTTGCAATTCAATTTGTGTTGTTTTTCCTTTTTCTCTTCAGTCTTAATGATAGCGTGACGCAAATTTTGTTTTCTTCGTGGAATAAAAGACAATATTCCATTTTTAAAACCAGTAAATAGGTAACAAAGTTTCCACATCTAGAAATGTTTTGAATTGTTACCTATACTATTACGCAAGATTTTCATTCACTGCTTTCAGATGGAGTTGAAGTCAACTATAGCACTTACAACTGCCTACCTACTTTATAATAATAGTCAGCTGGTCCAGTGGTTCTCAAATTTCTCAAACCCTTGTCCTCCTTTCAGCCCAAGACCGAATATTGGGCGACCTCACGATGAAAATAGGTATCATCAATGGCAATTTTTAATTACAACCAATTTTATTATTGACTTGTGTAACAAAAATTTTTCAATACCTATTTATTTTAAAATACACCCCAATGTGAGATAAGTATTAGATGGGCTTATTTCTGACATAAGTAACGCACTGTAAGTGGGTGTTAAGCCAAATATTATCACCCTCATTTCTATTGATAACACATCCAGTTTTGTTTGATGTTTTTTTTACTTTTCAAAAAATTTGGACAGTTTTTATCAAGATGTTGTTTAATACTTTAATAGTTTTTATCAAACCCATTTTAAAACAAGGAGTTTATAAGTTTGACCCTATGTATGTTCTTTTTGATGTACCAACATCTTAGTGCTCAGTCTATGGTAGGGGATAATTATACAATTGTAACTCATACGAGTTATGTTGTCATTGTGAACACGCGCATTGCTCATGCTCAAAACCATACTATTATGTTTACTCATTAATCCTTCATGAGTATAGTCCCAACAGAACTAATTCCTTCTTTTCCCACGTTTGCTCCAGGATAACTTCTCACCTTGAGAACTGATTTTGATGAATTGTTTTTGATATGTGAACATCTTATCACACAGTGTGTGCTAAATGAGAATTAGAATCATCAGATTTGCGTAACTGTAACTATTACAATTGTAACTCTCATGTGTGTGTGTGTGTGTAACGTATAATTGTTTCAAAAAGTATATGACACATACATTATTTTCATATAATGTATATTTTTTATATATACAAGAAAATATCAAGATGTAGTATATTGTACAAGAGAAGAACTGGTAATCAATCAGGCTTAAATCTAAAGGTATGGATTTGAGTGAATTATACATTGGTGTCGTGGGAGATATACAATGTGATTGGTTGATAGAATCTACATAATTTAGAGTTAGCCAATAGAATAACATACTTATGACACAAAGTGGGTGTAATTATAATTTTAAGAGAAATTGGGAATATTGCAGAGTTGTATTTTGTATTCATGGAATAAATGACATCATTATGTTTAGTAAGAGAATATTGTATTAGTTGGAAAAGGTGACGTCAAGATGCAAGTCTTGACAAGTTTCATTGACGTCATTAAGGCAGGATGTAAGAATGAGGTTATAGACAAAATGAAATAGAGGTATAATATTAATAGAATACGAGAGATATATTAAAATAAGAAATGATATGGAATTATCATTACAGTTGCGCATGCGCAATGTGGTGCATATGCACACAACCACATTATTATTATGTTTACACATCAATCCTTTATAAATACGCCCCGGTGGAACTCACAAATTTTTTTTTTAAATAACAAAGGGTAATCTAATGATGGTCCTATTCAATTTTTTTTTTTCAAAATTGGTGAAATAGTTTTTTAGTTCTTTCAAAAACTATTTGTTTTAAAGCAATATTGCCATTAAGGCTAATGTAAATTGGTAGGTATACTCACCTAAATAAAATGAAAAATTATTTTAAAACTTTTCATCAAAAAATCAAACATATTTTAAAAAAGAATAATTGAATAAAAAAACTCTAAAGAGAGAAAAATAGTTATGTTAAAATTTCTCCAGTTGATAAAATAAAAATAAATTGCAGTGGGGTAAATTAATATCTAACTTTATTTTTTTAAATAGAACTAATTCAAAAAATAAATTTATAATTATATACAAATAAAAACAATAAAAATGGCTAAAACGTGAAAAATAACCCTTTTTAAATTCTTGAACATTCTGTTGTTTTGGTGAATTTCACAAAAAATAATCTACCTACAATTTTTGTGATTTTTGTAGCAAAAATTGGGAGTGTTCAGAGTCCTTTGATCATTATAATAGGTAGTTACATTAATTAAGCTTTTATCCACCAGATGGCGACTCTTGTCCTGGAGAGTGCCAATTACTTTGTAAATCTTACAAGAAGAAGTTGAATATCACAGAATTATATAAAATTCACATAATTAGACTAAATACTGCGATCTACTTTGCAGGTACAAGCAAGTAATTCTGGTATTGCCTCTGTTCACATTTAATATATTCAATAGGTATTTTGTTTTCTAAATTTATCCTCATATTATTATTTTGAAAGGCAAGGATATAAGGGGAGTTTTTGGAGTTTAAACCTTCTTCAAAGATCCCCAAAAAAAAGGGAAAAATGGGGAAAAGGTAAAAATAATGAACCAAATCGAATATTTTTTTTAAAAACCCCTACTTAAATTTGTTTTCTAGTGTCCGCACCTACACTTTGACCTAAATAAAATAGAAAAATTACTGCAGTTTACATGTATTCCAGAAAACATTATGAATATTATTCTTCCCTTAGTATGAAATAATGTAATAAGTATATAATATTCTGTACCTACTTACATGCATTTGAACAAAGATAAAGCGATTAAAACTTTTATTCTTAGTATGAAGTTGGTAAAGTCACCTGTTAAGCAGAACTGCAAATTCTTTTTTTACAATAATAAAATTGTTAGATTGTAAGAACTAATGTAGAATACCTTACATGTGGAAGATATTACCTGCACTACAGAAAGTAGTCTCCAGTTTTGCATGTTTACCAGCTTTGTGCACAAGTAAAGAATGCCAACCTCAGTAAACACTGGCTACTGTGTATTGTTTACTGACATCATTACACATGGCTCTGAACACGCACATTCGTATAAATAAATACATATTTTGTATGTAGTGGTAATCTAATTACATTGTACATTGTACATAAAAAAGTACAATGAATGCACTTGACAATATGACATAATCAGTGATAAGCCGATTAGTCTCGGTCTGACAATTATGAATTACATACAGAATGTAACAAGTAATTTGTGTACGAATGTGTGGTTTAATGTGCAGTGCACTAAATTAGCCAGCCTTTTGGCAGCAACTATCATTGAGGGGTCCGAACCCCTAATCCTTATCTAGGATGATATCTTCGCAACTACATTGCTTGAAAAAATTTTCTCTCAAAATATTGATTTTTTTTTCTTCAGAATTACCTATTAATCAATGAAATTTTTCTCTGTTTTTCAATTAGACGTCATTTTCTTGTGAACAGTTTAACGAGAACAGATCATATTTTTGACTCACTTTTAGAAGTGATATTACAGAAGAAAAATAGGCCCTTCATAGAGAAAAAAGAACCATAGATACTTCAATTTTCTGGAAAAATCGGTAATACTAAAAAACAAATGAATGTAGGTAAGAAAGTTTCAACAACTCGATGTTTGTAAGAGATTTTAATTTGTGAAAAAAACGAATTATGTGCCAATTCAAAATGGAATTAAGTATTTCTTTTTTTATCTGTGACTGCACAAATGTTTTTTCATATTGTGTATTGTACTCTTCCATCATTTTGTACTATATACCCAGGGAAACACAAAAATACCTCTGGTTTCCTTCATTCTTTAAGGATACTCATTCTGAATTAGTGAGATTATTGCCCTTTGGTCTATTTCAATTTTTTCAATTGAAAATGTATCAGTAATTTTGTGTTTATACACGGACAGCTTATTAGTGAAGTTGGCTTTATCGCAATACCCCTAATAGTTGTTACCTATCTTCTAATATAAATGACAAATTCTAGATTCTAACAATCAACAGTTTGGCTATCAACCATACTTTATAACCCATAAAAACTAATTAGAAAATGGAAAGATAGTCGAAATAATTATAAAATTGGTAGGAAATTTAAAATTTGTTGTATTTTATTAAAATTTTTAATCTCCAATGTCTTAACATCTATTTACGACCTTGGCTCATGATCATGAATGAGATATTTCGGAAGCACATAGATTAGGTGCCTGTATGTATTATGTTTAATTTCTGTACTTATTCAATGTTTTTAAGACCTATATGGTACCCTAAAAGTCAATCGAGTAATTTAAAATAATTTCGGTTTGCATAAAATATCGGTTAAAATAGTTACTGTGAAATGCATTTGAAAAAATTGGAAACTCGATAGTTTCATTAATTTTTATTAGATTTTTTCTTATAAATGACTTCGTTTAATTTAATTTTTTTCCGTCCCACCCGAGTACAAAGCGATGCGAGCAGTAATTCAATGGTAGATTAATTTATTGAGTACCTACTTGTTAGATACTCACTTGAATTTTTGCATAAGGCCTCGAAATAAATTAATTCACTAGTTTGCTGGTCGATTATGCGAAAATGAATCATAGGAATGAACGCCTCTACACCGAATTACTGAATATAGGAAATAAGTACGTTCACGTTAATAGTGCATTAAAATTAGTTTGTCAGCACAGACGAAAGTAATTATTTCGAAATTAAAAATTCTTTCTTTTGTTTTTCTGATTACGATAACTTGTTGAATGAAAATAATTTTCATTCGGCAACATAAGATTACCAATGATACAATCAAAATCTCCAATATTAATTTATTAAACTGGCAGGAATAGGAAATAAGTAAATTTTCAAAATGTAAGTGATAACATTTCGAATCTCCATCTCGAGGAAGAAATAAAATTAGGCCTACTATAAGCTGGCATACACAAAAATGTTATGGACACTGATAATAAAATGAAAAAAATTAGTTGATTCATGATAATAATTTATAAGTGCACTTGAATTTAATCGAACGATAGGAAAAATGCAGTACCTACCTAATAAAATATCAAGGTGCTTAAAAATTTTTAAATGAAAATTATGCCCACAGGAAAGGGATAGGATTAGGTCTAATGTTTTTTGCGACGGAATAATGGAACCGATAGGGAAAATTAACATTACTTACATTTTTATATTGACCCTTGAATAACGTTTTGTAAATTTTGAGCCTCCATACCTATTTCATTTGTTTCACATCTGCATTTTGATCCAAGCGTAAATCAACGGATTGCAGGCATATAAAGTAGGTAAATTATTTTTCGTTCCTCATGCTTCGAAAACACCGTTTTGCTACATGGATTTTTGGGGTGAAAATCATTATTTACGAAACTGTATTCGTAAACACTGATCAACTTTACTTTACTGACCGTTAGTTTACTTTTCAGGATGCTCAATCCACTTTGCAAGCTATTCCGACTGATAACATTGTATTTCAGTACAAACATGTTGATTTATTTGAATATTTTTTTCATACTTTTCTAAAGTGTCTTACTTTACAAGAACTGAAAGTGGAAAGTGAGATTGCAGCATTCTCCTGCAATAACTCACTTTCAATCCTTGGAAAGTAATATACTATTGATAGTATTTTAAGGATATACCAAATGAAAAAAAAGTTCTTTAATGAAATCCAAGTTCCTGATAAATTATGAATCTTAACTAAAAGCCACCTTCAAAGAACTTTTGAAATTTCTCTACGCGGTGCGTCAAAGTAAAATAAAAAAGCACTCTGCAAGAAGATAAAAGAGGTTCCAATGAAAATATTAATTTGAAACTTTTGTGAATCAAGGGCGTAGATAGGTCTGTCGTAAGGGGGTTCACACATTCTCTATGGTCTGTTCGGACCTTTTCCCGACAAAAAATCCCCAAAACTGACAAAAAACACAATTTTTAAAGTCTAGCTTTTTTCTTTGCTAAGTGAGTCCAGACTCTCAGGACCCCTCTTATATGTACAGACCATTGTTGTACATACGGTTATAATACACAAATTGCAGAAAAAGAAATTTCAAATCGAACATTGCTTCACACGATGTATCAATGTAACCCTAAATTGAAGATAAAATCAAAACATAATTAAGTACAGACGTGTAATGACATTATAAAAAACAAACACATCCCACAAAATTATATCGATTGACAAATTAAATTTGGTTAAGAGTCAAGGAAAAAAAAATTAATTTTTAGTATTTAAATCATCCTAGCCAACCAATTATTGAAGAGGTGGACACGAGACTGCCAAAGAAATGAAGACCGAAATTAAAAGCATTTAGAAAAACTTCTCACACTATTTGCACAACATAAAAAGGAGGTGATTTTGATTCATAAAACCTCTTAAAACAATATTAATCAAAACGCGAAAGGAAAATAATTCTTATGAATGGTGGAAAACCCCCATATGTTCTGGTAAGCAAGACTACTGAAACTTTTGATGGATAGGTTTCTTTGAAATTTCTGATAAAAATGACCAAAAAAATGAACGCCAATGAATTACCGTCGATAAATTCAAATGACAGTTTTCAGTTGGGTTTTTAGTGCTTGTTTTCTGTGAATATTCCGTCTTGTAAATTTCTGTAAAAATTTTAGGCATAACCATGTAACAGTGAAAATACCAACACTTGAATTAGAAAATATAATTGAACATTTTATTATTTTATAGAGCAGAATATTTTATAACGAAATGTTTGCTATTAAAGTACCTATAAAGCTAGGTAGTGAAGAGAGTAAATGGAAGTTCTGACATTTTAAGCTTTCACCGAAGAATAAATGGACAAAAAGTAAGAGAATCGATCAGGTAGGTTATGCAAAAAATAATTTCCGATGAAGTGAGAGAGGGGTTTTTAACAATGTTGAAAAGACAGGTGAAAAGGTAGACAATCATTTTCAAGGGGCTGGAAGAGAGGTTACAAATTATATGTGAAGAAAAACTTTCGGGGGTATTATTCTCAACCTCCGCCCCACGATTACGTCCCCGGAGTTTAGTAAAAAGCAGAAATAAATTGTATGAAAGTTTCGATAAAGTAAGCAAAAGTTTAAAGTAGTTTTTAGGCTTGATAGGGAAAAGAAAGATGAGAGAAAAGTGAGAGATAGAAATTGGAATGCGGCAAGTGACACTGACAGGAAATACATAGAAAAATTATGGAGCGTACAATATACCTATGCGTATGTTTATAGTGCTACTGAATATTATATCAAGGCATCCAAAGGAAGTCTGGAAGTAACCTAGAATGAACCGGTTGAAAACTATTTTCTAAGAGCTTCAAGTTAATCTTTTTTTTTACATGCAGGTAAGTAATTACGAAGATCTCCGAATTTTTTGTACACTGATAAGCTGAAAAAGATGAGAAGAAATTGAAATTTCGTACAAGGTGTGCCTATAACAACCCATAAAACTCTTGTATGCCTACAGTTAAACCAACTTTGTCAAATTATTGATGGGTCCTGTACAATGGAATAAATAACTATTTAATACAAAAAAATTTAAGTAGGTATAGGTACTGCACAGTCATAACTCTTAGGTATATTATACAAATCTACACATACTTACTTAAATCTTCAAAATCATTAGGAGTAAAGCCCTTAAAAAACCAGAGTTGGCACCTAAGCTTGTTTACGAGTAGCCTTAATAAGTTGTTGTTATTCGTTAGAAAAAGAAATTAAGTACTTAATATTTAATTAAAGACAAAGCTCGTTTAATCCATTCGAGTTACACGGTTGGATCATGTATTTTTGCACTAATATAGCAAGAAGGTGCCTAAGCTATGTTTTTAAACTTTTTTTCTTTTATCGTTATCGTCTTGTAGGCAGTGGTGCGGACGCTTATTGAACTGAAATACCCAGACGGAAGGAAGTTGTCCTACGCGCTACAACAACCAGCGTAGAACTTTTTATAGGCAGTATATGAAGTGAAAGAAATGGGCGAACTGGGAATCTTTGTACGAGACTTTCAGGGTCGCCAACTTTTGATTAGAAGGTTATTGGGTTTCACACACTGACAGCAACGCAGATCAAACATTTATCGTATGTTTGAAAAGTATAATTACTTCAACTTCTCGTCTCCACGGCTGTGGGAGGGAAAGAGAGAGAGATAGTTAGTTAGTTATTACTGTGTTCATAAGATACATATATAACGTTAATCCGCACTTTTTTTTTTTTTTTCACTTCAAACATAACCGTAAATGGTATTGAGTGAGCTGATTTTTTATGAAATTAATTTGCTGAGAAGACATCACCGGTTTGTACATGCATCTCGAAACACGACTGACAAAAATAAATTATCATCTTTGTTGTGAAGACACTTGACCGTCTTGACCTTTCCTAACCACAAATGTAGACAAAAGTTCGTATTAAATGATGAGTCTAATTATTTCCTGGAGAAGAAAGGGTAGAAAATCATCATTGAAAGTTCATTTTGCTTTACGTGTACTTACGTGGAATAGATACAATAAGAAGATGAAATACCTACTTCATTTTCTTTTTTTTTTAATAGAAAGTTGAAGTGTGACAAAAATATGATAACTTTTTAAACGGAATTCTCTCTTTGTTGGATGTGCATTATTTGTAAAAACTTTTCGTACTGAAAATTATCAGTGGATCGTTTTTACTGTGATTTTTCTTTTTTTGTCGTAAAATTGATGTTGATGGAGAAAAACTGTATGCGGAAATTTAATTTTGAGACGAATATTTTACATGTCTGTCACGCTAAAATTTCCACTTAGTATTTTATTTTGAAAATTCAACACCTCCTAATCGAGAAAAGAAACGATGTGGGTCATTCAAGTGTCTTAACGGAAAATATTCAACACTCAATTTTGAACAGAAAAATTAATATAAATTTTGAGAAAAATGTTAATTATCAAGTGCCATCACTTTTTGTTTTTCTCAATTGCTCGGTAACTGATTTAAGTAATACGATAATTGTTTCGAAGAATCAATATAAAAAAATATAACATTTATCGTTGATATACTTCACTAGATAGAAAACCAAGTTTTCCAATTTTAATCTAAGATATCAAAAAATAAAATAAAATAAATATTATAATGTAAATTAATGCAATTCAGAAAAGACACTCGTAACCCCTCATGCCGTAAATACGAAAAAGATACTTCAAGCAACATAGGCGAATTACTTTTCTTCGAAATTTTTTTTTTTACATTTTTCTCAAAAACTACTTAACCAACTGATACCAAATAGCTATCAGACTTGTTCTTAAGTAAGGACTACCTTTCTTGAAAATTTCAACCTTATCACTTCAATATTTTTCTCAAAAACCGTGAACCCAACATTGTCTTCAGCAATATTTTCTTTTCTGCAGTTTTTTCTGAAACAACTGAACATTAGACTTGAAATCATAAAAGAAAAATCTATCGTGAAAATTTCAAGCCGATTCCTTTTACAGTTTTTCCAGAATCCTGGAAAAACCACTTTATCAATAATCTTTTGTTTTCCTACTTTCTCAGAAAGTACCGAACCAATAGGCACCCAACTACTATTTGTCCTGGTCTTATATAAGTACAAGCATTCGTTCCTTGTAGTTTTTTCAAAACCGTGAACCCAAAATTTGGGCGATATATGACGGATATGTTGACAAAAAAAAGTCAAAATGAGAAAATTGTCAGTAGTTTTCTTTTGTCATGAAACAGAAAATTTTCATCATCTTAACTCCTAATCCTTTTGTGAGCTCAATTTGAATATACCATTTGCAAGCAAATTGGGTAAAAATACTTAAACTCAAATTGTATAACATTTTGATAATAAACTGATGGTGAAGTACTTTCTTTTGAAGGAAATTAATTATCAAAAATTTTTTTACTAGACCTTTTTTTGTAATAAAATTAATATTAATGGATATATACGAGAAAGTAAATTAGGAAAGGTACATTTTTCATACGTTTGTCATGTTCTCAAGCGAAGCATGGGGCTAAAAATTTTTATTAGGTATACTATTTTGTAAATTTTTCCTCGCTTACCTATATTTTAGGAGGAAACCATTGCGTCAATGAATCGAATAAAGCGTTCATTTTTGTGCAAGTATGCCGAGACTTGTGACTGTTTCATAGTTTTAAATTTCCAAAATGTGAAAGTAAACCAATTTTGTTCAAGGAATTTAACCTATTTTGTTTCAGTCGCCGAATGAAAACATGAAAAATTACTTGGTTTGAACAAAAAAACTACCCCCGTCATTCAGCCAACGAGTGTTTGACCTCATACGTGGTCTACGAACTCTGTAAAATCAGACATATAAAAAAATGTAATGTCCTTCAACCTAGTATTACTTCTCGAAGTCGATGAAATCTAATATTAACTTCTTTGTTTTGATTACTTGTAATTCCATTACATTGCCTCCTAGTGAGATAAACGCGTCTTTTTGTTCCATATTTTGAGTTATTTTTCCTGTTTTTTTTTTCTTTCTTTTCCTTATATTTGTTTTTTTGTTTTTTTTGTTTTTTTTGTTGATATCTTCTTATCTACCTAAGCGAGGAAACAATTCCGCGAATTTTTACTGGAGAATAGAGCCGATGTACCATTTAAATGTTCTTACAAACAGAACCTGTAAATCTGTGATATCCGATTAGTCATGAAAGTGGTAACGAGAATTTACGAAGGAATTGCAAGGTTTTGATTTTTATGGTGAGTCGATATAAAGTAAACCACCCTGGCCGAGGGAACAAATGAAGGGAACTCGAATAGTTTCTTTACCTTAGTCTAAATCTCCAATAAGAGTATTTTTTTGGTATGTGAATGTTACTGTGAAATACTGAAATGCGGTGAATATTGACATACACCGACTGTATTGGTGACTATCCGGAAAGTGTAACTTGAAATAGATATTTAATTCGAGCATTCATCGGTGATTACTGATACAATAGGTACACCAAGTGATATTGGTAAACGTTGATAATTATGTTTATGCACCTCCGATCCATAATAGCACGTTTTCTGCACTAATTTTTGGACTGAAAGTTCATATTTTTGGATCACAAGGCTACTTCTTGGAGCCTTTGACAAAAATTGTAAAAAAAAATGGAACAAAGTATAAGCCTCCTCATTGTGGCAGATTTAAAATTTCATTTAGATGTAACCTCTATTTCGATATAAACTAACTGTGTTTCCATGTAAAAAGATGCTTCACGTTTTTACATAGATATGCATTCACTTTATATCGAGATTATATTCATCAATGATACGAGCTACTTTTCACTCAAAAAATACTAACTTAAACATTGCTTTTCTCATCATGTATTGTAAAAAAAAATTATATTGATATAACTCCCTACTTTTTAAAGACAAATCAATCTTCATCATCAGATTTCATTAAAAACGAAGTTAATTTGAGTTAATGGTATATGAAAATATTGGAAAAGAATTCAGACCTGTTTTTTCATTATAACTTTTTCCATTTTAATTTTGCAGCCAAAATAGATCTCTACGAAAATCTAAAATAAAGCCCATAAATTTCCCAACAAAAAAGTTCCCTTACAATTTTTTCATAGGATTGACAGTAGTCGTCGTTGCATAAAGTAAGTTATGTACTGAAGAGATAATGTTTTTTTTGCCTCGCCTGTTTTCAACCCTTATCTTCGGCTCGCTACGCTCACGATGTGTCTTACAAACTCAGGCTAGACCAAAAAAAACAACTTTCCCTCCTTGGTATACAATGTACTATTACTACTAGTCAAGTTTTGTGTTAGTAAATTTATTTTTTAGTAAGTAAAATTTAAGGAAGTAACAGCAAAACGAGAGTGTTATATTTAAGCATAAAAATTCTCACGTTTCCAATCGGAATGTTTTATCCAAGTTATATTCCGAGATGAGATAGATTCTTTTGGTAAATGTGCAGCTTACAACCCCTGCATTGGACCTTTGGTGGAAGAAGCTTTCCTCATATGGTTGGGAGAAGCAGTGGTAAATTTTAAGGAACTTGAATGCAAAGCCCCTTATAAATGCTGAATTTGATCAGGAAAAAATGTAATTATCGACATTCACCACTACCAATTGATGTCTATCAACATTCACCAGCGAATGTCCGAAAAGGGATATTTTTTCGGGGTTTCACAACGAAAATTAATGTATGTCGACATCACGGTGATTGTTAACGTAAATATCATTTTTTACGTTTTTGATATTCTTTTAGAAATACCAGAATAACAACATACGTCATATTTGACGAATTAAAAAAAATTTAAAGACTATACCTATATAATTTGACTCACAATATACTCTGACGTATTTGTGAATTATGGGCTTTAGTATACTAAAAATTTAACAACATAAGGTTAATTACGTCATTTTTGACGTAACCTATGCTAATGCAGGTATTGGCAAAATGAAGGACTGCTTGAATTGTTCAGCCAATTTCACCAAAATGGGAGTAGGGCGCTCTAAACTTAAGGCTTTATTTTGATTTGAAGTTTTCTAGAAATTTTTCCATTTTTCTATTAATTTATGGTTGCTTTCGACCCAGCACCTCTGAACAAAATTATGGTTTTTCTGAAATGCGCTAAAGGTAAGAAAGAAAATTTACCTATTGATTAACCAAGTTTTTTAAATACCATTAATCTGTCCGATAATATTACAAGAAGTTGAAATTTATCGTTGCTTTTTAACTTTTTTCTCTCTCATTTGAAGCATTATTATTTCATAGTTTTTCGAATAGGGCGTTGAGCTGAAAACAGCCTTTTCCTAATAGCATAAAATAAAGAGGGTTTGGGGTTACTTTTTGAACTGATTTTTTTTCTTGTTTTGAGTTTTTCATATTTTGTACATTGCGACAGTTAAAAAAACAATTACTTAAAAAAAAGTTTGTTTTACTTAAACACTCTTCCCCTAAATTTCAACGCTGATGCGCCACTGCTTTGGTCTATTCGCCTTTACAATTCTACTTCTTCTGCATTTTCAAATTATCTGCTCAAGCATATGTCAAGAATGACGTAGGTTGTTACACTTGTAGCAATAAAATCCAAAAGCCACAAATACCTACTTTCGTCAAAAATGACGTAGCTCTATTCTGAGTTGAGTTATTATGTTCTTACTTATCTACTTTAAACTTTCAAAAAATTGTGAAAAATAAGGTTGTTTGAAATTTTAGGACTGTGCAATAGATTCATGCAATCATGTCAACGCTCCAAGAAAAACTCTTTTTTTTGTTTGAATAACTAAATTGAAAACACTTGAAATATTATGGTTTAAAATAGGTACTGTAATCTGAAATTCATTCTACTACTTGAACACCTACAATAATTTCCTGAAATCAAGTCAAGAATTAAATGACATTTCTTTACATACGTTTCCAGAAACTTTAGAATTTCTTTATCGACTGATCCATCTTATCAAATAATTGAAACTTTTCAAAATATTTGCTTTTCGAGTATTACGACTGAAAAATATTTTGTAAACATTATTGTTGGAATTAATACGGTTTTCGTCACAGTGTATCAAGGGTTAACATAAATATTAGGTACACATTCACACAACAAATGAAACGAATAACTGAATCGCTACGAAAAATTAGAGTTATTATAGCAGTCAGCAGTAAGTTGGATTTCACAGATCAATTACTACTAAGCCTGTATAGGTATGCGACCATGAACGATTGATTCCTCGTAGGTATAAATATCAGTTTTGAATACATGGCAAATTCATGTACCCATGTGCTCAAAAGTACCTATCCCAAATGGTCTGCTTAAAACAATTAAAAAGTGCGTATTCTATTTGTTCAAGATCAAAATTTATTGACTGACATAAATGAACAATTTAATCCTTCGTTCTTCATCTTATTTGGGATTGGGAGAGTGTGGTTTTCGGGAACATGTTTTGATACACCAGGTGAGTTTTATCATCCATTTTCACAGATGAGCCATATAATATTTTTAAGAATTATGTATTTTAAAAATTAGACCATAATAGTTGTTTAAGTTGTGTTCGGTAGGGCAAAAAATGGTGCACTTGAAATTTTAGTTCTGGACAAGTTATATGTTCAAGAGTTAGTTAGTTCTCACTTGTGTTTGTGTTTAACAGTTTCAGTTCTATGAAGTGGAATAACTCAAAAAATGTATATCTCTAAAAGAACAATGAAAATAATTTTTTTGATTAAAGAAGGGAAAACAAGATACTACCTTTGAAAAATTACTTTTTATCGGAATGTACTTATGGAATTGGATCAGAAAATTCAGTTTTTTTTTTTCGAGTTCTACCCTGGAAAATTAATCAACTCTCTTCTAAGAACCTAGATATGTACAGCTACACTTTTCCCAATTAAGCTGCCTATTTTCAAAATGGATTAAAGGTCCACACTTTTTGCTTCATCGAACAGATTTAATTATTTTTCTTCTTTTTGGAAACAGCTGAGAAAATTGAATCAAGAACGGATGAAGGGGAAAGTTCAAGGCTTCTAATTACTCCAAAATTTCACCAAGTCATTAATCGGGTCGTACCTTTATTTAAAACTACCCTCATTGCATCTGCATGCAGCTACTGTTCATTAATGAAGGAAAATACGATGCTAAGTAATTGTGTGAATGTTGGCGCAGTTTTGTATGACCAGGACTTGCAATCGCCATTTCACATTAGGAGCGATAATGCTCACCAAAATGAATAATGGAGAGAGTTGGACATCAATTTACTTTACAAGTACAAAATTTTTGAATCTACAGCAGCAGAACTTCACTAGAAAACCCATTTATTCAATTCAACCACAATTCAAAAACTAAGGTCATTAATGCTGTTGTAGTTACACTGATTGCTTGAGCACTTGTTGGTGCTCTTATTAAGTGTTGTGCCTACTCATTTATTTTGTCATTAGTTTTATTATTTTTTATGGAAACTTTTCCATAAGCCGACATAATTTGATTTTTGTTTGTTCGCTCGTGTCACATTTGTACCTTTATGGCATGGCAAATTATTTATTGGAGTTTATTGTTCAATAAACCATCATTGGCTCTAAACTGGAGATAAGAAGAAAAATTCAACTCGGAGTTGGAGTAAAATATAAAAGAGGCTGTCATACACTCGATCCAAAATGATCTTTGTTTGCAGATTAATCATATAAATGGACATTGCATTTGAGGATTGAAGTATGGTTGACTAACTATCTCTAGTGTTCCTTACATTGGAAGGAGATGGTGTTCTGGGCTATATTTCGCGATGTTCATTATCATAGTTCAGGAGCAAGGTCGTACATTTCCCTTCTAAATTATTATTGGAGAATAAGAAGAAAAATACCCCATATAGGAGAAGAGCCAAACAGACTTGGAACCAAATAATTTATTTAATTAATTACGGAGAATGGATATTAATTTTGTATGATTTTAAATAGCAAAATGGTGAGAGGCAGAAAACCAAAATCCAGAGGGGGAGATGGTACACAAAGCCACAAACAAAGCAGTGGCAAAGGCAACGTGTTTAATTCAGCCTCAAATAATATTGAGTATGTAGTGGAGGAGGAGTATTTGGAGTATTTGGAGTATTTGGAGTATTTGGAGGAGAATCTGGTTAGTGAATCTGACCAAGATGAAGAAGTTGACATTCATACGGAGAGTCACCTTCTTGAAAAAGGAGTTGAATGGAGATGGGGTAAACCATGATGATTTTTGGGGTTGCTCATTATTAATGTTTCAAAGCAGAAATGGAGAGTGTAACATCACACCTCGTTTATTTGTGGTACCCTTTGTTACAGTGAAATCCAAAGCAGCTTTAAAGGAGATGGTGGAGATAGAGAAATCAAAGTTGGATAAAGGGCTGGCTTTGTTAAAGGCAGCCACACCTAGGGAGCTCCCCAAAAATCAGTGGCTAAAATATTCACATCAAAACATAGGCAATCAAAGAAGCCTCTTGTCAAAAAGCCCTCATGCTCCCACAATATATAAAATTCAGAAGATCATGTGTGTGGAGTTGAAATACTGCATTGCATCATTGGAGAGTATGCTAATGGAGTTTACAAATCAGGTATTTACTGAAAATATTAATAAAGATAAAGGTGTCGATATACCAAATGAGATTGAAGATAATGTAAGAAATACAGGACTAGAAGTTGGAGAAATGTCTATAAATTGTGAACCTAAAGAGAAGGTCATAGAAAAGGAGAGAAATATTAAAGAAGAGTTTCTTGAAATTCTCGTTGATGCTTTAAAAGGAGAAAATGATTTATCAGAGGAGTCTAGTAAGAAATTAAAATTGGAGTAGGAGAGATAATATAAAACGAGAGTATAAATTGACGAGAAGTTTAAGATATGATTTATGGTTAGATTATTTAAAATTGGAGTTAATCTCGAATGATTTGTATGGAGTTATTAAATACCCAGAGAAAAAGGCTGAGAAATTTGGTGATAAGGAGAAGGAGTTACGATTAAATTTAGTACATGATATAATTATCAATCATATTGATGATAATTATCACAAAATGATCATATTGGAGAACAATCCTAACAAAATTTTAAATACACTAAAGGAGTTTAAGAAATGTGAGCCTCAGACTCGCATAATTAGGATACAATCCTTCGAGAGAAAAACCGTATAAATTCTTCAACCATTTAGAAGAATTGATACAACAATATGAAAGTAATCAGGAGAATGATCAATTAATGGAGAAGAAGAAAAGGAGTTATTTTTACTTGTCAGTTTTAAAATTGTTGAATATGATCAAAACCATAAATTTTATTACAAATCCCCAAAATGATATAGGCCTTTTGATTGAGGAGTTAAAATGTTTAATGTTACAGGCAGACAAATGGAGAGGAGACCTGATGGAGCTGAATGAGGTGCGTCAGTAGCAATGCAGGTGAATGTTGTTTATAGAGGTTGTGGTGGTACACAAACTAGAGTAGTGTATGTGCCATTGCCTCTGGACAACATTTGCTGTTAATAGTTGCCAGAGATACGAGCACTTTGAAGTAAATTATCTGAATCCTGCAGTAGAGGGAAGGATGTGCTACATGTGCGGAGTAGTCACAAAAATGCACATCTTGGCAACGTGTCTCAAGAAAGGGGTACTGGATGCAAGGAGCCAGTATTGGAGAATGGGATACAGAGCAACACATTTAAGACAAAGAAGAGTCTTCTCACATGGCTGTGGAGCTGGTTGTGGAGTAAGATCACTTGTGCAACAGAGCATGCTTATTAATGATCCAATGAAACGGATCAATGGAGGAGTTAATAAACTTACTTGGGGCTCGGTGGCAAATTGAAGAGGAGTTGCTTCCTGCTGCAAAATTGTGTTTAAGAAGCAAAGAGATGCTTCCACGTCGTCGGAGTCAACATAATATGTGTTGAATCCCGAGGATTTGTTCTGGTTGAACGAGGAGTCATTCACTTTTGAGTAAGCAGTAGAGGAGAATTTCAACCATATTGCCCCCAATGTCCAATAAATGCAATGAAAACCAAAGCTGCAAATCTTCCAAAATTATCAGAAAAATTGTAGTTTTCTCAGTTTTGTGGAAAAACTACTTTTCCAACAATTTTTATGCTCTAGTTTTCTCAGAAACTAGACACCAAACTTCTACCAAGTCTGGTCCTACATGAGAACTACGTATCCTGCTTCGGTGTAGGTGCTACTCAAATATTAATAATCCGGAAAAAAATGTTTTTCAACTGGCAAACTTCCCAACGAATCGGATTCAGATTACGAACTTGTTAACGCAAGAAAAATAAGTCGATTGATTGTACAAAAGAAAAAATGTCTTCGCATAAAAATTTTCCTATGATTGAAAAGCTTCTTTCTCCCAATCAAACTTATTAATTTTTTTACGAACTTTCAGTGTTAAGCGAATTTCATGTATTCTGAGAATGCAAGCATTAATGCAACAATAATATGAAGAGAACCACCAGTAAAACGTAAAAATAATTAAATTTACAAAAATGAATATACCTTGCTATGCGTTGAAAAGAAAGTGAAAGAGAATTTTAGATTTAGTGCAATGGTAAAAAAAAAAAAGAAACTTGTACACGAAAATGACAAAGAAAACTCGCAAACTAGTACACAGTGATGAAACCAGTTTTTACAGGTCTCGATATTTTTATGAACCAACTAACAAAAAACCTATCTAATTTTTCGTAATTATTAATGTGGGAGAAAAAATAGCTTCAAACTAGCCAGATGAATAAGATTTAAATCGTATGTATTTTAAGTAAATAAATTTTGAAGGACCTAGGTACCTACCTATAATGAATAATTGATTTAAAAAAAAAAGGTCCAATTACAAATTATCTATTACACACCTTTTTAAATCCTTTAAATAAATATTCGTATTATTACCAAATTCTGAAGTGTCGTTACAATTTTGACAAACTTCGATTTTTTTTTTCACTCTTCATAACCAAGTTTTCAAGGTCATTCAGTAACCTCGGAAGAGTCCACAACGTCAAACGTTGCCTACAAAATAATTGTTCTCCAAAAACCAGGTTAGTGTTTAGTAGAATGAACCACGTTTTGTTGGGTACGAAAATTATTTATACAGTACCTACCTATACGTACATCACTAGTCCTTTCATCGTTATATTTGTACGAATATTTAGGCTACAAAAGATGCATATTTTTCATTCCATAAGATTTTTTTGACAAATTTCTGGTCGTTCTATTTTTGTTTAGTTTTGAGAAAATAATATGTATATAGCTACATACTAACTTGTTTTACGAATTCACTTGACTACTCAAGTCATAATTTGCGCTATTTTTTTTTCTTGTTTTTTTTTTTGTTTTTTTGCTCTCTCCTTGATTTCGAATGGAATAACAATGTCTCTCTTCATTTTCGAATCGCCGAAAAAATTGTATGCCGAACCATTAAAATTCAAACACATGTGTCTTACGTTACGCCGCAGGTTTGAAAAGCGAAATATGGTTGACGCAAAAAGAAATACGCATCGTCACTGAAAATGTATGTATGTCCGCGGATACGTTGAACGATGGTCTCCTGTGGATACAAAATTATTATTATTTTCCCATGATCTTGATTAGGTATTACGGTAGCAGATGATGCTCGATTAATTATTTAATTTGAAAGAATTAAAAGTAGAATTTATTAACATTGTCTTTGGTCAGTATACAATGTTCTTAAAATGTGAACTCGGGGCGTGAGATATTGTTTAAAATTTCCTGTCCCTCTCGTAATCATAAACAAATGACTGTCATGATAATCAAAATTAAATTTTATTCTAGGAACCGTTCACAAAGAAAAAATTTTTTACAACAATGAAACTTTATAGTCATTTGGTTAGAAATTCAAGTAAAAATACAATGAAAACTTAGTAGACATTAAAATGAATGAATCGAAGTCTAACCAAGTGACGAGGGCAGAAAAATATAGCTTAGGTTCTTTGTACATGGATAGCAGCTATTTTATTTTCACTGCATTATTTATCAAAATTTTTTCCGAATTTTTTCGCCCGAAAGCTACGGTGTTGACAACAAAATTTCAATCTTAAAATAATTTAGTTCATTAGTATAAACTAGCTGTTACCTGCAGCTTCTCCTACGAGATGACTATTTTCTCGGTGTTTGCCCTTTGTCCTTATTTTACACACTTTTATTTTATCCTAAATTACTGTCCAAAAATTAATTTATTCCAAAATTATGCTGGAAATCTGAATTTAGCACCGCAAAAAATATATCCTCCTATTTTTTACATGATACCTAATCTATTAAATAATTATCTTAACTCAATTTTTGTAATCCCACATTGTCCAACAGTTGGTTCAATCCACAATAAAGGGGAAATTTTAAATCAGCCCCTCAAAAAACATATCCTATGATTTAACATACCGTAATATTTGAAAACGTTTTTTATCGTCTTTTTTTGTAGTTCCAAATTGTCCAACAGTTGGTTAAATCAATAATAGGAACTGAAATTTGAATAAAACACCCCACAAAACTAACTGTCCTTACCATTTATCAGTGGATCTTATTATGAGAAAAAACTACCGTGACCTTATTTTAGTGTTACCAAAGAGGAGAATAATTAATTCAATCCGAAACTAGACCAAAATTTAAATTCAATGCCCTAAAAAACAAATCCTAGGATGCACCTATCACTCGATAATATCTAAATATATTAAATTTTCTTGACCTCCTTTTTACAATTTATTCTTGTAAATAATTAGAATCCGCGTAAAAGGCAAATGATTGTTTTTCTCAGCTTTGCTTTTTACTCTGAAGGGTAAAAGAAAGAAAGTTATAACCTCGAAGTGATTTTGGCCTTCTTCTCTTTCACTACAATTTCCTTTGATGCAAAACTGTAATGTAGGTATAATATATTTTCGGTTTTTTATTTATTTGTTTATTTATTTTTTATTTTTTTTCAATAAGAAATAAGCAGGGTAAAAAAATATTTTTGTACTCTGTGTAGTACAAACTGGATAGCCAGCAGCATATAATCGAACATTGTCTTACTCACGAAGAATGCTGGAGGCAAACTTTTGTGAACGCAAATTATAAATTAATGGCAATGTCTTAAGACCTTCGACATTCTACTTTTAAATGAATAGCTTCTGTTCACTCGAGGGAGTTGTTAGCTATGTATATACCTATCTACTTCCGAAAAAGAAAATTGATAATATAATTTACCTCGATGCCTTACAAAAAAAATTATAATAAATCGCCAACAATAATACAAAACATTTCCAGTCCCTACATTTATAGGTACAATAAACTTGAGCCTGACGTCAATATATTTTCATTTGACCGATGAAAAAATTTTAGACTTATCCAATCGTGATGAAATAATTGTTGGATGCATATTATTATGAATAAAGAAAGAAAAAGTGAAAATAGAATATTGTTTCGAAGAAAATTTCCGAATGCTGATAAATCGAACTGTTCGTTGAGATATTGATGAGAAAATACGAAAAAAAAAAAAAATAAACAAAACAACACAAATCAATGTGTGTCAAGGTTCACCAGAAACTGATTATTTGTTTTATTGAAAAGCATACAGACAAGAAGCATAACAGAAAAACAAAATTGCTTCAAGACAATTTAACAGTAAGGTGAAGGCCGTGAAATTTTCATTCACACAAGGAGACGACTATTAAGTATAGTACCTAATTCGTGCACATCATTTATTTTCCGATGAAAGGTCGTGATGGTAATTTTTTTAATTTTAACTCTTTCAAATTTTGTTCATTATTTAAAAGTAAGAACGATTTCGTGTGGTTCATTTGAAAAAATAAGTCTTGCGAAGGTAACTCTTTCACTCATTTATGCAATTTCCGGAGTGTGAGAGAAAATTAGTTATTTGTGATACGAGTGGGTAAAGTAGGTGATTTTGATAAGAGTATGAACAATCACCTACTTCGCACGAGTGTCACATACTATTTTTTGCAACTTCACCACCAAAAAAAAAAATAATTCACCGCGAAAAAATTATTTTGAAAATGTATTTAAACAATACAAAAACGGAAAATTTTCCTTTAATTTGCGTTTTTTCGTTTATTTACTTTCGAGTAGCTAGGAATGAATAAAACTTTTAATAGAATGCAGATTTAAGTAAATTCTATCTTCTTTCCAACCGTACTAACCCTAGCTTTCTGGCTTAAATATCGGCTGATGAATTATTGATTGAAAGAGAAGAGGTTTCTAGATTCCTAAAACCCAAACTTTCTATTAATTTTCGTTTTTTTTTTGTTTATTTTCATGCAGCTGAAGATGATTAAAAAATCACATGCAAAGTAAATTCGAGCATATTTTCTCTTCTTTCCAGAAATTTTGACTCCAGATGTTTAGCTTAAATTATGGCTGAGGAATCATTGTACGGATGAGGAGAGGTAACATTTCTTTTGTTTGTTTATTTCAAAACAGATGAAGATAGTTAAAAAATCATATGGAAATTTTGTAAATTTTATCCTCTTTGCAGCAACACTAACCTCAGCTCTCTAGTTTGAATCAGTAAATGAAATAGGGAGGTTTTTTTCAAAGCTTAAATGTTGTGATAACTGTTCAATTAAAATAGCAACTTGAGGACAGTTTTTCGCAAAATCCGGATGTGTATCATAAAGTTTAATAAGACACAGTGCATGCGTAGCCAGGGCAGTGATTTGATAATCTTAGCAGGTTCCAAGCTGCAGCGTACGTGTGAAATTTTACTTTTCAACATTGAAGTAAAATCTCCTACTTTATATACAGTTAATACACATGAAAACATTTGTTCTTGGGTGGGTATTGCAAAATGGTTATGAGTAATACACGCGTGAAAGGTATGAAATTTTGATACGAATGTGATCCTTGCTGCATGAGCCAGTGAAGAGTGATACAAATCACACGAGTAGAAATCACCTACTTCGCCCAAATGTCACAACTGCACTATTTTTTGCAACAAACCCCCACAAAAACTTCAAATTTTCCTTTAATTTGTGTTTTTTTATTCGTTTATTTTCAAATAGCTAATGATGTATAAAAACTTTTATGGAATACAGTTTTAAGTAAATTTTTTATTTTTTTCAGCAATACCAACCTTGGCTTTCTAGTTTAAATAGCAGCTGTGGAATTATTGATTGGAAAAAGAGAGGTTCTAGATTCCAGAAAATGGCAAATTTACTGTTGGTTTGCGTTATTTTTGTTCGTTTACTTTCATGCAGCTGAAGATGATTAAAAAATTACGTAATAAGAAAATTCAATAAAATTTTATTTTATTTCTAAAAAGGCCAAAGTCCAGCTCTCGAGTTTAAAAAGTGACTGAGCAATCATTGAGTGAATGAGGAGAGGTTTTTAGATTCCAAAAACCGGACAATTTTATATTAGCCTAATTAGGGTTTTTTTTGTTTATTTATTTTTAAAAAGGTAACGATAGTTAAAAAATTATATGAAAATTTTGTAAAGTTTATCCTCTTTTGAGCAACGCGAACTATGAGTTCTATGACTTAAATAAAGACTGAGGAATCATTAAGTGAAATGAGAAAGGTTTCTCTCAAAGTTGAATTAATGTTGTGTTCATTTGAAGTAGTAGCTTGACGATCAGTTTTTTCACAAAATCCGGAAGTGCACAAATTTGGTAATGTCAAGACATAGTGCATATAGGCATCCAAGAAAGTGATTCAGTAATTTTCAAGTCCCAAGCTGCTCATAGGTACGTAAAATTTAACTTTTCGACGTTGGGTAAAAACTCCTACTTCATGTATAGTTAATACGTCCGAAAACGTCTGTTTTTGGATTGGTTGGTGCAAAAAGTACATATTTATCCTAGGTGAATCATTTTTCATACGAAACAATAAACAGATAAATAATTATGCAGCATTACTAGTTACTCGAATATGCTGGAGCAACTTCCGCATATTTTACTTTTAAAAGTGCATTGACTTCGTTTCTTTTTGTTAGTTTTGTTTGTGATTAACTATTTTACACGTTTATTAATGAGACTATTGTTACCTGAGATAAAAATATCTATTTTGGAGAGGAATAACCTCTCAGTATAAAGCTAATTAACCGAAAGTCTACTGAATAACTCACTATTTATTTCTGAAACACGTCTTATATTCATTAAAAGGACACTACTTTCATGTCGAGTTGTAAACTATAGTCGCTTTTTATAGGTTTGATAGAATGAGAAAAGTACTTCTGAAGGAGAAGTGACAGGCCTACATTAAATCATAGAACAATAGAATTGATTTTACTTCGCATTGAAAAAGCTACAAGGAATTGAAAATTTCGTCTCTTCAACATTGAAGGTAGAAAAAAAAAATTAAATAGAAGAATGGAGAAAATTTTATAAAAATTTTGTCGAGCAAAGTTCTGTTCTAATTACCTACTTACCAAATTTTGAATTTTTCAATTCTAATAAAATTTTAAAGACAATTAATATCTGAGAGAAGAAGTCCTGATAGGGAGCTGAGAAAATTAAGTACTCATAAAATTTGAACATTTGGTATGGTTTTACATACGATAACCTATTATATGTATTGTGAGGCAGAAAATCATCTTATATCCTTTCAGGGAATTTTTTTATTTAAGAAGTTTACGTTAGCCTATTAACGTTTTTCTTGAAACTTCATGAAAAATAACTTTTAGATAATTTCCTGTTGTAAGAATAGACTAATTTCCTCCATTCGCATTAAAAAATTTTTTTGTTTGTTTTTATTTTTTACAGGTACTTTTTTGTATTTTTTTCTTTTTTTTGTTCTTTTTGGTAGGAAATAATTTTTTTTTTCTACATTATGATGTTATAAAATTTATAGTGAAATTAACTAAATACTGTCTTCCAAAAAATAAAAATTCATACCGACAGTAAACTGACATACACCTACTTGATGAATGGTATTTTTATCGCAAAGAATGTAAATTATAATATTATTCTAACTTTTGGGATACCTAAGCGCTAACTAATTTTCTCCAAATGTCATAGTCAAGTCATTAAGTAATATTTGGTCGCATGTAGGAATTTTCTATGAATTATGGAGAAGATAATTAATGGAATGCTATCACAATTTAGAGGTAGGTACTTACCTAATAAGAAAAAGCTACTACAGAAAAAAAAGTTAACAAATATTTTGAAAAAATCAGACGTCCGGAACTTAACAGTTAACTGTATTTGGATTACCTTCCAGACAGTTAGGCAGCACTGCTTCCAGTGATCTAAATCTTCAAATATTCTTTTAATAAATTTTTCGAAATCAAATTTTGGATTGATTTTGTTATTGTTGAAATTGTTGGATATCTCTTTTTAGTCTAAAGAATCGGTTACATTTCAAACCGATTTGCTTGATTCAGTGAAGTTAGTTGAGTTTTTGTCCCCTATAGTTAATACAGATGTCACACACTTTATGCAAAATGAGTGTTCCCAAGTTGTGAAAAAGAACGTTCTGAATTAACGAAGAAAAAAAAAGTAGTTTTGGAGAAAAATGTAAATGTTTTACTTATTATCTTTACCGGATTTTCTAATATTCTTTTTTTTTTCTTTTTTTTTTAAGGTAGTAGGTAAACGTAGATAATTTAACCATTTCGGATAATTAGTTGTCATTACGTTTGAATGTTAATGAATTCGTTTACGTTTAATCGACATCCACTTCAACTGGCAAAGTAACTTATAGCGGTAAATACATTTAATGTAAAGTGGTTTATCTTTATATTCCATCCAAAAAATTTTCGCCGTAATAAAAAAAAAAAGAAAGAAATACGTGAAAAAAGAATATCATTTTGAAAAAAGTAGAAAAAGTGAAAGAAAAAAATTGAACGATTGCTTCTCATTTAATAACTGATTATGTAACAGATATAACAGGTTCTCGGGAAAAGTCATTTTGTAGATTTAAAACCAAGAAAAAGAAAGACACGGTGGGAAAAAAAGACATTAATTTTCCCTTGGTTATGTGTGGATCTAGGAAAAATCTATTAAACTGATCTACTCTGACGTCAAATCAGAAAAACCATGCGTGATTATTTTCAATTTTGAGCAGACATTTTCGTCGAGCATAACAATGTATATACCGACCCATACTGAAAACACAGACTATTTGTTTTAAAGAAGTAAATGAAAATTACAGCGTGGTGCTAATACTAATGATTGATTGTTTTAAGTCATGCAGAGCAACGTGATTTTTCTAGTCGAGCAATGGCGAATTTTATTGTAGCTGCTGAAGAAACCTGCAGAAAATTGGTTCAAATCACGTGATATCTACTGCGATATGATTGCAACTTTTGAGAAAATAATAGTCTAATCGCACGTTTTACTCATTGAATAAAACCAATATTCTTCATCATAACACTGAAAAAAAAACAAAATAAAAAAAAGGGGAGGTGATATATAATAGGCCGACGTATTTTTGACTAATGAAATCCTCCATTATTGTATTACGATGGAAACAAGATTTGGTCTCTTAATATAAAAATCTATCGCGAAAATGAGTCGAATGCTTAGTTTGTTTTTTGCATGAACTCTATGCTGTTGCTGATTGCGATTTTTCTTTTAAATTAGATGAAAATAATGAAAATTTGTTGAAAGAAACATTTAGCGATTTTTCCTCCTAACTCTTTATATGAAGGTTGAAAATTTCCGCCAGTCACGAGAGAGAGAGAGAATCTGGAACACATACCTAATGATATAGACTAGAAAAGTTCAAGCACATTCAAGGCCATACGATAAATTTATTATTATACCTACCGTTGTAAAATAGTAGTAAAAAAAAAAAAATAAATCGCAATAAGATAGGTACCGCATCACCATATGGCAAAAAAGAAAACACATCAACAAAGTCCCAAAATAAATATAATTCGAATATAAGTATACTCATTCGATACTTGTATTTTCGAAAAAATTTTCGATTTATGTTGTTTTTTAAATAAATTAATTCTTAAGAAAAAAACAAAATAAAACAAAATAAAATGGCCCCTAGATTTCACAGTGTTTGAGAAAGGCTAGCCTATCGATTAAAAAAACAAAAGGTTTAAAAAACATATTTCTCAACTTCTCAGTTAATAAATTACCGTAGAATAAATAAGGAATTGTTTCACAGCATTAAAATAATAAAATAAATTGTCGAATAATTTAAAATTTAAGACAAAAACGAACTATCTAAAGGTATATAAAAGATATTTACACTTACAAATGACAAAATAAAAATAGGAGCGCAAATGTTGGCGAAAGAGAAAGAAATAGAATGAGAGAGACACACACACAAGGGGTGAACATAAACGTATAAACAAAAAAATATTACATCGACTTATAATTTAAATAAATACCTCAGTAAAAACGTAGCTACGTTGCAATATCACAATTTTTCTTTCATTATAAAATATAGAATTCGAGGAAGAATCACAATTGGAAATTCTTAATAACTTAAACAAAAAAGGTAAATGCAAACGTTATGATGCACTCGTGAAGAAAGAAATTCGAGGTTTATTTTTATTTTGTTTTCAATGGCACTTTGTAAATAGTACGTTTAGCACTGTCGAATACTTTACAGTTTCGTAATTAGGTACGTGGAAAAGAGAAGAAAATCAAATTGCTGACGTTTGCATTTTAACGAATTGTCATGATTGATATGAAACAAAAGAGCAGGTTTTGTTTTGGTTGTTTTCCTTATGGAAAACCTGCTGAAAAAGGTTCTCGCGGTCTGTAATTACCGGGAACAAAAGAAAATCGAACATTTCCCAAGCTAAACGCAGTAATGGTAGACAAATTTTATCGCAAACAAAAAATAAATAAATAAATAAAATAAATAAAACATCGACGAATTAATCAAATAAATACGCCACTTCGATCGTCATAATTATGTTATCAACTTTTTCCTTTTTTTTTTTTTATCATTGTCTTACGAATACATTTAGGTACCTATCTACGTATAAACTAAAAATTAGAAGATAAGGCGGGAAATGTTAGGATACAGCCATCAGCAATGAATAAAGCAAAATTTGAAAAATTGTTATCAATCCAAAAACTCGCTCTTACATACTTACTTATGCTATGTACCACATAAAAAAAAAAAAAAAAAAAAAAACTAGTGCAATTTATTTATGTCTTCTTCGCAGATTTTGTACATAATTTGAAGAATAAATGGGAAATAAATGACGAAAATTCTTAAATCTTGTCGTCTGTAGTCAATAAAAGGCAGTAATTGGCAATTTTCTAGTAAGAAATTCGTGAAATAGCTCAGGCGTAGGAACTGTATGGAGGGGGTTGTAAGGAGCCAAGATTATTTCTTTGCCCTTTTTCTCCTGAGATTTAGTTAATCCCTAAATTCCTTCTTGTCAAATTTCAGAAATGCACTTTTTATGTCATTAAAGCGTAGATGGCGTTATATATTGTATATTTTTTATTTTAGACGCCTAAGAGATCTCATCAATCCTACACCTATGACTTGACGCATTGCTGGTTTAACAGCGTGTTTATAGGTAGTGTACGTGCACTTCTGCTTTTTTCAAACAGGACTTCACACCCTACATGACGAAAAATTAATAAATTAAGTAAATTGAACGAACAGGACTAATTATTACTCAGGTAGCGTGTATTCGATCAATTCTCGCTGGAACCCGCGGCCGCCGTCCGGTCCACGAGGTAATCTAATGATCGAATCGGCACCAGCATTGCCAATGTTGCCAAATGAACGTTGTCGGACCAAACTCATTCGTCCATCCGAATCGGAAAGTCGTCGTCCGTTTGAGTCCGTCGACGTTAGACTACTGCTCCTCGACCAATTGCCCTCGGCCGGTCTGGTGAACGATGACCGACGTTCGAAAGCGCCGTTGGCTCTGTGCAACGGATAGTACTCTGGAATGGACTCCTTGCGGTAGGGTCCGTCCGAACTCTCGCCGCTGGTGCATCGTGATAAAGGTCTGGGTGAGTATCCGTCATCCGAATTTTTTCCAAGCGAGTAACGCCGACTACTACCTCCACCACCGCCACCGCCACCACCGCTTCCATTGCTGATAGATTCGCACTTGGGGAAGCCGCAGCAGCAGCAAGACGGTTCTTTACGCGGTAACGAGTACCGCCGCATTTGAAAGATCTCCGGAATGGAGGCGCCGCTATTGGAGCGAGAACGGCACGAGCCGTAGCTGTCGGAGCTCGACTCCCAGCCGACGGACAGACGTCGCTGATCCGGCACGTAGTACACTCCGCTGTTGGAACGCGATCGCGAGAAACTGGAGGCCGGACTGTCGGAACCGGAATCGCGCGACCAACGCCGTTGGCCCCAAGGCTGCGGTTCCGCCGGTTGCAGCGGCACCGACTGCTGCAGATGTGGCGACGAGCAGCGGCGCTGCATGCGAATTTTGTAGCGATCGTCCGTTTCGGAGCCACTCTGACAGGAGGAGGAGAAGTCCGGATCGGGGCCGCGATACGTTTTTTTGGTTATCGTTTTTTTCTTGCTAGGCGGCGCGTTCAGCTCAAGCACTTGCACGCCAACGGGTAGAGATGCGTCCGCGACGGACGCGCCCGCCGATTCTAGGTTGAGCGCGTTGTGCGCCGATTCGGTGCGCACAAATTCGATCAGGGCGCACACCTGATCGTGCATCTCCGGGTGCTTGTTGTAGAAGGGTCGTACGTCAGCTGGTATCGGATTGCCGGGCCGCAGGACGCGTACCAACGCGATTTCGCCGCACGCGCGAAACATTTCGGCGACGCTCTCGATGGTCGCCTTCTCGGCCGGAATGTTGATGGCGACGACGGTGCGCGAAGGCGTCGTCTGGTCGTATAGCGGCAGCGGATCCTTGCGCCGCAGCTTGGTGCCGGCCTCGTTGATCTCCAGCTTTGTCGACTTCTCCAGGGCGACGCGAACGACGCGCCAGTCGCGCGCTATATGTTTGACGCGCTTGAAGCTGGCGATCAGCTTGAGCGAGACGTAGCCCTCCTTGTTGCGGCGCACGTGTTTCAGCAAGAAGGCATCCTTGACGATGTTCTCGTCCGAAAAATAGTATTCGACCTGGTCGACGATGCGTTTGGTCAACTCGTCGTCAGGTGCTACGAACGGTTCTTCGCAGTCACCACCGGCTCCTACGCCGACGCCGACGCCGACGCCGCCGCTGCTACTGCTAGTGCTGTAGGTGGTCGGCTTCTTGGACTCGGATCCGCTGATCGCGTCCGACGAGTCGGTGCTAGAGAATCGGTGGTCGGCGCGCGATTCGTCATCGGTGCTGCTGCTGGTGGCAAGCGAGCCTCGAGGGGTAAATGGGACGGCGTCGTACGACAAAGAAATGCTACTGTCTACCGACGAGATGCTTGCACGATTTTCAAGCGCCTTACCCGATTTGGCGAACAGCTCGCCGCCGCAGTCGTCTTTCTGTTCGATCACTTCGACTTCGACATCGACTTCGTTAGCGGAACTCATCGTTAGCGTGTCTAATAGCTGATAACAGACTACGTGCCTACGCCTATATAGGATATTATTGTGTACCTAGGTGTAGGCAATAGTAGCACGCGTGTACAAATAAATATAGGTCGGTAGGTAGCTATACTGTTCGAAACGTATATTCAATGCACGTTAAATCAAACAATTAAACGACACGAAAAAAATAAAACGACGTGACGACGACGAAAATTTTCAAACTTTACACAAGAAAAATTGAAAAAGAAGAAAGAAAAAGAAAAAAAAATTTTATTCAAAAAAATAAATCAAAAATATAATCGAGGAAAGAAAGAAAAAGTGAAAAAAAAACACACAAACACACACGCGGTTTCGGTCGATGAACGAATTTAATTACATGATTCGACACAAAACGATATTATAATATTAATAAATTAATTTAGAAAATAAAAAACTTTTTTTTTTTAATTCTAATTTTAATTATTATTATTATTATTATTATTATTATTATTATTATTATTATTATTATTATAATTGTTAATATACTTTGTCGTTGTTTCTGTTGTTTGTTTATCGTGTGTGTTTTCACTTTCACTGAGAACCGGCGCAACACAAACTGTGCGGCCACAGAACGCTTGCCTCCAAGTTATGAATGCGGTTTGACTAAAAAACGTATGGTGTACCGAGGTACAACTTATATAAACGATTATGTCAGGGTTATTGTGGCGAAGAGTTAAGGCAGTTTGAGGGTACGAGCGGAGCGAGGCGACGCGCGTGCGCAACGTTTAGGGAAACCAGACTTGAGCTGTACCTAATGTCAGGGTCCGGGCGACATTGCACCGCGATCATTTCCGATTGTGTCTCTCTTTCTTTTACTCAAGTCGAACGTTGTTTTCCTTCCGCACACATATTTTGCGGCTGCATGGACTCGCCGAGCATCATCGAGGTCATTCCACATCGATAATACCCCGCCCCCTCAATTTAAAACTTTTTTACCTCTTCTTCTTCTTCATCTTCTTCTTCTTTTTCCTTTTTTCCCTAGTTTTTTCCCCCCAACTATACCGTATGTATACATAGGTACTGTACAACATACAATGCTCTCTGATCAGTTTATACATTTAAACGTGCAACCTTGCGCTTGAAGGTAGCTTCATTCGAGGAAACAAGATGAAAGAACAAAAAAAAAACAAAAAAAACAAACAGACAAAAACGAAAAAAAAGAAGCTGAAGAATAAAAAAAAGTGCGAATAAATAAATAAGTAATAAAAAAAAAAAGTTAAAAAGCTGTTGTTCGTATAGTGCGGTCAACATCCGTCATACTTGTATTACCACTAGCACAGTATTGTTGCTTGCATCTTTCCAACGAAAGTGAGCATTTTATTCAAGATGTGGATGTTTCGTGACTGAATACAAAATCAGAACGAAGGCATGTGTAATGCCGAATATTTTCACGAAAGGTAAAACGCGAGGATCACAATAAATTAATCTGGAAGTGGTTTTTCCATTTTAGGGAATTTATCATTTGGTGTAGGCATTCATTTTGGAGAAAAAAACTGCCGAAAAATGAACACTTTTCAATAATAGACTCTATTCTATTGTATAGGTATTTAACAAAGTGCGGAACTACTTGAGTGCTCGAAAAGTAATTGAAGAAGGCAGGTAGCAGGTTTTCATAGAGAAATTTTCGTCCCAAGCGGAATAAATTGATTTGCCCTCTTCAAACAACAAAATACGTCTCTTCTGGAATTTTTCACAATTAATTGTGAAAGAAATTTTGGGGCCCTTTTAGTCTACTGAAAAAACTTGAATACCGTAACTTTAGTACCATTTTTCTTTCTCTCTCTCGGAAGTCCTATTAAAAACAGGAGATAGGACCCAAAAACGTTTTGTTTTTTTGTTTTTTTTTTTTGGCTTCACTTACGTGACTTGTCTGAAGATGTACAGTATATAATGTCGAAGTGTGGGAGGGGGATGGCCGTAATCCGGGGGCCAATAGTCTACCAACATGAAGTTGTCAATCATGAACTGAAGCACTAACAGAACCAAATCGAACACATTGCCATTTTGGGTCGAGAATGTGACAACGGCCTGTTTCCAACTCGTAATCATTCCATCTAAAGCTCCAGCATCTATAACCACAACGCCACATTAACCCCGTACTCACAAAAAAAAAAACTTCCTCAAATTTACATAGAATCAACGCGAATTCTCATCTCAGTTGTTCCTATCACAATAAACCCTTTCCAGTGATTATTTTAAAGGCAGGGCCTCAGAGAGGGAAGAGAAAATATAGTACCTTTGGTACCAAGCCTGAACTATTTTAGTTTGAAATAAATTTGCTGGAGAAATTATAAAAGTATTATTTTTCTTTTTTTAGCACATTTTTTATTATTGTTTTTTTAAGTTGGTTTGTTTTTTTTTTGTTTTTTTAAATTATTAATTTACCATAGTGATAATTTGTTTTATTTCAATTCCAGTAGATTTTATATGAGAAATTTTTTTTTTTAATGACTATTCTTTTCTAGCATTTATAGTGGCAACTTTACTTCAAGACTAACAATTTTTTATTTAGAAATAGGTGACTCAAAAACTATTTAATCAAGTCTAAAAATAATTAAATTTGATTACAATGGGATTTCCCTCTATCATTTAAAAAAAAGTTCATCAAAATAGGTGATCAAGTTGAGAAGCTATGCTGGAATAAACAGTGAAAACAAAAACAATATATATTGTGGAATACCTTGTAGAGAGGAAATATTCACACAAAAAGGTAATCAATAGCTTTGCGTGTTCTGCCACATCATACATGAATGTATGGGATAGCCAAATCCTAGGCAAACACAGATGATTTTATAGCCAGTTTTATGAGTTTATATAGGGAAATTGGCACGTTCTAGCGCATGCACACACACACACACACACACACACACACACACACACACACACACACACACACACACACACACACACACACACACACACACACACACACGTATATATACATATAGAATTATGTAATCTAATTACATCGTTTCCTCTTTTGTATTGTGATAAGAAACAACGCAGCACATTTGTTACCAGGCTATAACATCACCAAGATCGTTATCAGGCAATTAGTCACTGTCCAAACATTGTATCTTATCTGTATGTATGTACAAGTAAGAGCATACAAACATATGTGTGTTTTATTTGTTTAACATCATAGAGACAAATAATATGCAAGCCTTTTGGCGGCAACTGTTGTCGATGGGTGTGAGCTCTTGTACCTCACACAAGTAGAGTCCCCACAGCTACTCCCCTCAGTTTTTATGCCGCAAAAATGATGAGTTGCATGCTTGGAGGACTTATTGAGTCTACTGCTTCTTTTGATTCTGCTCCCATTTAGCCAGGGCACTGCTGATTGCTGCCCCTACACATTCATAAGATTGTTTAAAGGAATTGAATTGGATTTGGTAGTCGGTGCAGCTCTTCTGGCCCCTACATCTTGGTGATCTTCAGAAATTTTTATGTTATGGATAAAAGTTGGATTGGAATCATTGTGAATCGGAGTTGGGTTGCTTCTTTGCTTGGCCAAACAATGGGGAATTTTGTGTCCCTTTTGGATGGTAGCTAGAAGTTGGAGGAATTTGGTGGTATTTGGGATTCTCATCCGAAAAGATAAAATGTGCCTCTCTCTCATTATCAGTTTGAAGGAACGAGAGAAGGAATGTGAAACAACTCCCCAAGTCCTTTTAACCAAACCAAGTTAAAAAATGTAAAAGAAAAAAATTAAATTGTTTCAATATACATACCTATCTGACGAGAATTAATCATTTTTTAATATGAATGAACTTGGTTTTTAGATTAATGAAAAAGACATGATTAAGTATGTTATACAAATTAATAATAAATAAAGTAAAACGAATTAATTAATAAAATCGAATAAATGGTAACTATACAACTAAGTAAAGAAGATTAAACAAATTCAAGAACATCGAATGATGAGTAACATAATGCCATATACCTATACATACAGTGATATTCCTATCATTTTCTTCCTGGGTATATTCCTAAGCTCTGGAGTGCCTGACTATACCCTGGACATTTTTTATTTTTCTTTCCAATATTAGGAGGTGGTGACGGCAGTCAAAATGGAAAAAAAAAATTTAATTACATTTTGTGTTTTTTATTTGTACAAAATAAACAAAAAATCAAAATATTGATTTATTCTTTTATTCTCACTTTCCCTTTCTCCGTCTTTCATCATTAATTCAAATTTTTTTCACCCTTATTGAACTACTTGAGTGTATACGATATATATATTATGAAATATACCCTAAGGGAACATCACTGCCTATGCATTGTATTTACTGTTATCGAATGCAGATGATTAATTATGAACAATTTATTTGATGGATGTAAATGAGAGTAAACGACCAATCAACAAGTATTAGAACATATCATATGAGGTGCAAATGACAGGAAAATTAAATTAATGTAATTATTCGGTACAATCTTACATCGGTACTTAATGTAAAGATATTCTGATTTATTTCATGTTTCATGATGCCAGATCGAGATTCAGGCAAATGATAGAAACGGATCCGATATATTTGCTTGTTCAGGGAAGTGTGAAGGAATTTACTTGTAAGAAATAGATGTTGTTTACTTGCTAATATCTTAGTAAGTAGATCAGCCAGTTGATTTTTGATAGCGATTTGTTCACAGTTGAACATCTCATTTTGAATATTTGGGCTAAACCATAACATTTAATGATCAATTTTTTAAGTTGTTTCAGTCTCCCCAAGAAATGACATGAATTACAGAGATATTATCCTCTTGTACTTTTAAACGTTTGTCAACTTTAAAAAATTCTTGATTAAGAAAAAAAGCCACTTTAATATTTTCAAAAGAATTGTGAAGAGTTCTGAGCTTAGTAGCAATAGACAAACAAGCAATAATATTTGGTAACGAATAGTCCAGTTGACCAAATCACCATATATTTTTATTAAATAAGAAAAAAATTCAGTGAAAAACAATTCCTAGAAAATTTCATAAGAAAAATAGTGCCTTGATATACGTATCTTAAAAAAAATAAATGCAAATTACTTGGAAATAAAAAATTTTTTTTGTTGTGTGGTGCAAGTAAAAATTTTAAAAATATTAAAGAAAATAGAAAAGGCCAAACCAGCTGAGACTGAACCACAAACCAAATTAAATGACAACGACAAAATAACTTAATTAATATAAATTTTTTATAGTTACAGTAAAACCACATCAATAGATTTTTCAAGGGACCACAGTGAAAAAATGTAAGTATAGTGCAGGAAAATAGAAAAACTTGGAATATAACTGAGAAAACAAAATACCATTTTTTTAAATGTCTTATGAAGAAAAATTTGAAAGGGTCAAAAATTATGTAGTAATTAATACTTCGGTCCATTTCATATGGCTAAAAATAGTCTAAAAATAGGAAATATTTGAAAAGTGCGACACTAATTCTTTGAAAAGGCCATTCAATTTCCTTGATCAAAACTCAAAAAACAAATTTTTTTCTAAAAAATTTATTACTTCCCAATAATGAACTTATAACCAGACCTTCCTTAAAAAACGTAATATGCGGGAAAATATCTTAACCAGCAACGTCTTACCTAGAAAATTTTACATAGATTTAGTATGGCAAATCAAGGGATGATAAAACAATGTATTATGTGGAAAAATCTCTTATGTGAGAAAGTTATAACGGGATTTTATAGTAATTTGCAATAATATGTGATTATTCTGTCACATTTATAGACATTTGTCATCTATAGAAACGTGTTGAAACAAAATTAGAAGACTATTATTCTTATTTCTTGGAATAATAGCCAACTATACTCTGCCTGTTCTCAGAGACAAATTCCACCAAATATGCTGACTTATTCAAGTCATCATATTTGATAGATGTTCATACTATCATGCCACCTGATAGAAGGTCGGCTATTTTTGATTACAATAAAAGTACTGGCAAATATGTCCTCTACATTTAAAGATGAATTCAGTCCTGTTATTATTCTCAAGAAGAAAAGTTAGGTTTCCACACTAAAAATTTTTACTTCGGCTGGGTAAAATTGAATATCAATTATATTTTCACTATCGTTTATTTTACGCTGTTAATTGATAGGTACATATAAGTATTCATGGATGGTGTATAAATGAGCCCAATTTTTTGGTACTTAAAGTATATTGTACAAGAGTTAAAACGAATGTCACTAGGTACAATAATCCATTTGGCTCAGCTTAAATACGCACGATTGTAAAAATCTGAAGTCCAACAACAATTTTTCAGGGTTATGAATGGAAATTAGACAGTTTTTGGCCAAGTCGAAGATGTGTAATATACAAGAGATTGAAATATAATAAATAAAATGAGATGATGTCATACGTCAGTAACAGTGTACAAAGGCTTAACGAACTATTCAGTTTTCTCACAAATAAAGTACCTATAATGACAGTGAAAGTGTAATTAATATGTATTCGCAAATGTGAGGAGAGGAGTATGAGACCCAACAGTGATGAACTAATTAAATTCTTACTCTTAAAATATTCGTCAAAAACTTCGGACTCCAGTGCAGCACTTTATTGTTAAATAGAATAGGTATACCTAAATTGTCGACAGTCTTTTCTATATACCAACAAATTACTGATAGCATCGTTAAAAATAGAAAAAAAACAGGACAATATCTAGGTATCGCAGACAATTAAAAAATATTATCTAAATGGTTAACAACTAATTTTAAGACAAAATTATTATTTTTCCCTATATAAAAAAAAAAAATGAAGTTAAATAGCAATGCGATTGGTAGTTTGCTTTTTTGGTTCTTCATCTAGTTTTGAATTTCCCCTTCTCTCACAAAACTGTAAAACAGGGTAAACCATAAAATAGCAAAATCATGGGTAGTGGCCTCGATAAAGATAGACGATACCAAAAAAAAAGCTGATAGGTAGGTACGTATATAGCGAAAGAAAATGAGAGATCAATTTTTTTCTTCCTCTTTTATTCGATTTCGTTTGTTTTTGTTCATTTTTGTACTACCATAAGAAAATATAAATAATGAATTTTGGTAAAAATTGACAATTTTGCCAACTGAGGGGCTTGAAGCTTCCTCGATGGCTTCAAACAAACCTCCAAACAATACAAATTTATCATGTAAACTTCCTCCTGATCTGTAAAATGGTGCGGAAGTTATGAGAGAACAAACATAGTTACTTTAAGTTCTATTAATATAGATAGTTAGATAAATAGATCGATATATAGATACGAGTAGATAAACATGTTTATTTTCCTGTTTCTTTCTTTTTAAACAAAAATAATGCAAATTACTTCAGGGTTGTCCCAAAGTTTTAATTCGGTGCAAATAGATCACAAAGATGAAAATATTTAAGCAGGTTATCTAGATGAGGGGAATGAATCGCAGGGAAATTTCAAAATATCTTGAGATAGGCCTACCTGGAGAAGTTGTAAGGAATGGGTTTCAGGATATGCAGTAAGGAGATGTATAAGAAGGAATGGAAGATTAACACAGTTCACAGAACAGTTTGTGGGGGGAAGGAAGTAGGCTGCTAGAAATGAATAAATAATGGGAGTACCTATATTATAATTTCTTCTCGGTTATTACTGCTTGATAAGGCCTATTTACGAACAATGGATTTACTTTTTTTGTTTTGTTTTTTTAAATCATACTTAGTTACCTTTTGTAGTGAAGCATTTTGTATGAGGTTAAGCGGCTCGGACCCCTGAAGACAGTTGCCGCTACAAGGCTGGCAAATATTCGTCTTTATGACGTTAAACACAATTGCACGAATTACATTCAATCGTAATTACTTGCACATACATGCAAATAATGTACAAATACCAAATTGTGACCAGTCTCAACAATACAATGATGTCACAATTCCGTACACAAACCAGCCCATCATTTCTTATCACTACTAGAAATGATGAACCAGGCCACTTGCACGGACATATTATGTAATCACTACGTAAGTATGTTGGTGTGCATGTAAATAAACCTGTATATAAACCATCCAAACCGGCTCTAAAATTGCCAGTGTTTGCCCATGTTATGGCTTACCCATTTGTTTACATATGAAGTGACTGAACACACAAAATCTGTAGATTACCTTCTGGTGAAAATATCTTTTCACCACAAAGTATTGCACACCTTTTATCTGAAACCAAAAAAACCAGTTTTGATGCATTTTGTGGAATTATTTTTCAAATGAAGAATGTATTCAAAGGTGGAAGCACAATTTTATTTAGGCAAATAGCAAGATAATGACATTCGGAATTTAAAAGAAAATTCTGACTCCTGTGTCCGCTATTCAGTATAATAATATTGCAACACCAGAATCAAACATATTACTTTTGAATGCATTTTCTATAAATAAAAGGCTTTTTTAGATTCTTTTATGTGATATTTTGTTGGTCAATTTTTGCAAAAATCCCCTCTTACTACCCACAAAATGTTTAAGAAGGAAATATTTCATGAGAAAGTGAATTTAATTTATATTCTTTCGCTCACTCTCTCTCGTACCCTCTACTTACTCGACTTTAGTGACTTCAGCAATTTATGTATCGTTTTTTGAAATGATTATAGTAAAATTATTCCATTAGGAAAAGTTATCAATGAGGGTTCAGTAAAACATCAGAATGCAATATTAAAAAGGAGTATTTCTAATGAAAAAACGAGGTTTCCAAGTTTTGTTTAAACTGATTAACAGAAAAATTTATTTGAAAATAATCGTTAAATATGGAAAATTCTGCTTCAAAATTTTCAAACTTAATTACCTTTTGTGAATTTATTGTGACATTTTTTTTATTTTTTTTGCATGCCAAAGGATCAGGAAGGTCATAAATATAACTCATTTGTGTACTTGACCCAATTCTAAAATTGTAAGCACACTGAGCTTTTTTAAACAAAATAAATTCATTAAAATAGATAAAGTTTTTTTAACAATATTACGGAACATATACGATTATTATACCAAAAATATTGTTTTAATGATAAAGGTCATGTTTGCGTATGTTTTTTTTATGGTTTCATGCATTTTGTGTTCATTTCACATGAAGTTGACCAATTATGAAATATTGTTTTTTCTTGAAATTTCTTCAGTACCTATAACATTACCAAATTTTACCTATTTTGTTTTTTCTATTGGATTGGAAAATTTTCGATCTTCAGAATTTCGAGATTACAGACAATGAAGCAATAAGAATTTCATAGATATTAAATACCGCATTACTTATATTATTTCAGTAAAGAAAAAGTTTCAATTCGGACGAGTCCATTTAATCTGGAAAAATATTTTTTTTTAAATGATTCTCTGAGGTTATTTCACCTTTTTTTTTTTTTTTTCAATAGATTATGTTGAATTTACCTATTGCGGAAAGTGGAAGATGGCATGTCCAAACTATGTAAAAATTTCACTATAGCTTTTCCGATCATGGCCCCCATGCACTAAAAACACCCTCCTCTTAAAAGTATGTACATATTATATGATGGAACTATTTGATTATTTTACATGAACTAGTTGGCTACACTGATATATCACCTGAATACATTCCCTATGTTATTGGTTATATCGACCACTATCGATTAAGAACTCTTTGTTCAGTCGTATTACTAATACGACTTGCTTTTCTGTTGCTCTCTCTGAGTACAATAAATATTCTTGGTGCGGTAAATGTGTTTTACATATTTTATTTCTAATTAATAACTTTGTCACCAAAACCCCCTTGATGTCCAATATGGTGGAGGCGCCGGGTACCTGACAATAATGGAAAATGGGATAATCTCCCGAGGTGAATTTCTGCCAGGTATTCGAAAATTATGGAGTGAAAGGAGAAAAATACGTAAGTCGGTAAATATATTAAATTAATCAGTGATCACTGTAATGGCCAAATATATATAAATAATATCTGTCAACAGAACCTTTAGGCTTAACTTAACTATTTAATATATGTTAGTTGTTAGCCTAGACTTACGTATGGAGAAATAAATGGGAGAAATGGAGAATATATATATATATATACTGTGACGTCCAAAAACAAATGTACATCCCGAGTATAGGGAATGATATCACGATTTGAAGTATATCAATAAGTCTCGATCAATCGTAGAGTCGAAACCACAAACCAGCTCAAACAGTTAGGCCACCAGCCTACCAGCGATAGCTCCCGAGGCCTAAAAAGTATGTCGGGCAAATTTACATAAGTGGAAATAAATAAGTTGGCCGACCCATTATTACAGTTTACGTTTTATTACAATCGAAAAGGTTACTTACAAGTATGGTAACTAATGTCAGGTCGTGCAGGTTATACATCATCTCGCCTCATGGTTCTCGAAGTTCGGTGAACCAACAAATCTCGAGTTAATATTTGTCTTCGAATTTGGAGAAGTAGTATCGCGAACTTTTTGGATTACTATCGATGTTCACATTCGAAAGTATCGGTGAAAACAATTTAAAAGGTGACTTGATGTCGTATAAAAGAGCTGTATTTTGTCGTGAATAATATTTCGTATTCACGACGAACGGAAAACTATCACGTCTAAAACGAGACTGACTGTTTACTCTTAGGCCAAGAATGTGAACAGTCAAAGAGATTAAAATTGGTTCACCCATGATCGATATCAAATAATAGTTGATCAACTTGTCTTCGATGTTTCGTAGACTTGGGGAATTTATTTCCATTGGAGAATCGGAGTATTTCCCGTTTATCTTAGCATTATTATAAACTTAGAATTTGAGAGCTGTTCCCTATCGTAATGGTAGTACAAGTCGATGGTGATGTGAGGGGAAGGCTACGGGTAATCAGATATCACAATACATAGATATAAATATATTTACGTGCACGGTAATAGTAATTATTGATATTATGGAGTGTCTGAAAAACCATGGTTATGAGATTTGCATCTGGCTGTTGATCGGTGAAAAACACATCACTTGGAGAATGGTGATTTTTAAAGGAGAATATAATATACGTATATATAATTAATGTGGAGAATGGAGTTGTATTTATTTGTCATTGTTGGTGGTCAATGGAGAAACGCCGTACAATATATTGTAAGAGGTGATGAAAATGGAGATTTGGAGGTATAATGGAGAAAATTGGAGAAATAAATAAATAACTGTGTAATACTCGGAGTATGGAGTTAAAGGAGAATTGGAGATGTGATCGAACTATTTTCATGGAAAGTTTGAGAAAACAGAAGAGCGGATGTAGGATGATGTAATACGCAGCATTCTTTGTCACGTGTTTACATTCACACCACTACATACGCAAGTATGTACAAATAAAGGATAAACGGAGAATAGCAGCTGCCAGGAGAAGTCTAAAGTTGTCAGCAATATTGTCAACAACGGCCCGGACATGGTCGGCAGGTGCCAGCCTTATCTAAATAGCTAAAGGAGGTAGCGACAAAAAAAACGGAGAATAAAATGTTCAAACAACGGAGATATGTATATATGTAAGTTTGTTTCCGGGTATTCCACTCGATTTAATTTGCACGTAAATAAAGTTTCGTGAACTCGTAATCAAAAGCAGAGTTTATTGACACGATTAAAAACGGTAGTGAAATTAGAAAATTCAAGATTATTATACACAAAGAAACAAACGAAGATACGACTAGGTTTTATCTGTCTTTATGAAACGGCAATTAACAGGCGAATGAATCTGTGAATGAATTCGGTAAATGAAATCGACGTTTGTTACAAAAGGAAAATAGTCATGTTGAGTATGGTCAAAAATGATGTCATTTAACAAAGGATGGTCAAGTCGATAATACATGAAATGATGTAACTTAAAGATAATAATATCGGAATGGTAAATATGAGATAGTCGAATAGTGTCGATTTCTTTATGTGGGTCAAACAAAAATAAACATTACGAATTCATGAATGAACGAGAGTAACATACGAAATTGTAGCTATTTGAAAAAGGAGATTGTTCTTTTTACATCCCCACACCCTGTAAACAAAAGACATTAATAAATGACGGACGGATACAGCTTCGAAACATGGTAGAAATTCGATTCTTGCTTCTGATAGCCGGAGTCAACCTGAAAAATTGAGCTAGAAATTTGTTTTACGATTCTATAAGGTCCAGTTCTGATATCGTCCAATTTATTTTTATTTAGAGGATTTCCATGTAAAACAAATACGAGGTCCCCTACTTTGAAATTACTTTTTACTTCATTTTTGTCAAATCTTTTCTTGTTCATTGTAGGTTTTGTCGCCTCGGGGAATCGAACCTGGGACCTACATATTCGCCAGCTAAAAGAGGTGAACTTAACCACACGGCCATCTCACCGCCGACTATAACTGGCAAATATATTTTATATTAGACAGGGTATGGTGGTTCCCACACACTCCCCCCCTAGAGAGACTCAACACGAGTTGAACCACATTAGATGCTGTGGGAGGTTGGGCGGAATCAGAAACGCCTCTTATACCTATACACACAGGCTTATACTACCTATACCGGTTCTATTTCCACTATATAGGGTGCCATCTATCGGCAACTCAAGTTACGAAGGAGAGTTGTGAGTTCCACCATGCACCACTAGGCTGCGTGCATGTCCAGCACACGTCAAGGGTCACCAGATGTAGGTTTTCTGTTTTAAAACGACCTTTGAGGAAAGTTAACCAGAGTTCCACCTTGTTTGGTAAAAATTCCGGAATCTCAATCCTCCGCCTTTGGATCGCAGGGTTCTGCAGAGTCTGCATCTGCAACAGCTGTAGTAGCTGTGCAAGTACTTCAGGGGGTCAGCTGTGGCTGACCACTTCCACCTGTTCCTGGCTGATTTGACGATGGGTTTGTTGTATTTTCATTTCCATTCGGCATTGTTGTTTGCTGTACTTCGTTTTTATTTTTGGCAAAGGTTCCACCAGACGCCGTCTGTTGTTGGTCTGGTGTCGAAGGGTCGGAGTCTTGGCTCAAAAGACGACCACTTCTGAGGGTGCGAGCTGTTGTCTCGTTTGGATTGACTACAGCTCCCAAACGCAAGGCTTCTGGCCTCCGGATTTGTTTTTGTTTTTCCGGAGTCTCAAAGACTTCAGAGTCTCTGGTCGAAGCTGGAGGAGTTGGCGGATGAGGGCAACTTTGTTCCTCCAGGTCTACTTCTCTTGGTTCCCTTCCGGCAAATATATTTGGAAGGGGGGTTTAATTTCCCACTTTCAAAGTCAGACCTCTGCTTCGACAGCCAAAGGTGTCTAGGTCTTGTAAAAATATTTGTATTACAAGCGAGTAACTCGCCAGCGCACCGCGCCTCTTTTTAGAAATAGCGCAACGCACCTCTAGACACCCACGACGTAGCCAAAAAATCACCAGCTGTAGGTTTTGTCGGCTCGGGGAATCGAACCTGGGACCTACATATTCGCCAGCTAAAAGCGGTGAACTTAACCGCACGGCCATCTCACCACCGACTAAAACTGGCGAATATATTTTATATTAGACAGGGTATGGTGGTTCCCACATTCATATTGTGGTTTTTACATGAATTATTGAATGCGATTTCTCTGTCTTTTGCCAAATCAGTTACGTTATCTCCAAATTTTGAAATTACTTTAATTTTTACATTGTTCATTAAGTAATTCGGAATGTATTTAGTGACAGAGTGTATGGTATCGTTATATTCTTTTACGCATTCCTTTAATAAAAGGGACCAAGATTTCTTTTTATTTTCGATATTCTCGTTTACTTTACATCTCAGCCTGTTAACTAAGTTCTGATTAAGTCTCTCATTAAGTCTATTGGAAGATGGACAATCTACTGCCGTAAATATCAAATTAATATTATTTTGCTTAGTAAAATCTTTAAATTCTTTATAGTTCAGACCTCCATATTGATCGGCTAGTAGATTTGAGATTTTGTTTCCTCTTTTGAGGGCTATTTCTAATAAAGTTATAAAATCTTTGGAATTTTGAGTTTTGGAGGTCAATGTAAAGGCAAAATGAGTAAAGTGATCGACTAATAAATGGAAATATCTTTCTTCTGAATTATTTTTAGCAAAACCTCCTATTGTGTCTATAGACATATATTCGAAAGGTTCTTTGGCTGGTCCAAGGTGAGAAAGATGTCCGAATTTCATAGGTATTCGGATTTTGTTCTTGATACAGACAGTGCAATTTTGACAGAAATTTGTTATTAATTTATTAAAATTTTTGTTATAAAAAAGGGGAAATAAAGTTAGTCGTATTTGATTGGACCCTATGTGTCCAAATTGTAAGTGGGTTTTTCTTATTACTTCTTTGGCAAAATTGTCCAAAATTATAATTTTTTCTTTTGCTTTTTTATGTTTTGAGAACATTACGTTATTTTGAATTATTACATTATCATTTCTCAGTTTTTTAAAATAATTAAGTGCCGTTTTTTGATCTTCTATTATTTCTTTTATTTCAACAAGATTGACGACTGAGTTCGGAAGAGGCCTCAAAATGATCCAGAACAGGATTGCGAGACAAACAATCCGCTTCATTATTTGTTTCTCCCGGCACATATTCTATTTCAAAATTGAATTGGAACAACTGAAGCATTAATTCTCTAAGTTCATCATCGAATTTTGTGTGAATTTTTAAATTTTCTAAAGGTTTATGGTCAGAATAAACTTTGAACTTCAGTCCCAATAATCTGTGTCTCCAATACATTAGGGCTTCTTTTATGGCCAAACATTCTAGAAAAACTGCTTTTTTTCTTTTCTGGGTCTCGTTGAGTTTTTTAGAAAAGAAAGCAGTTGGTTTGAAAGAGCCGTCATCTTGTTTCTGTTTCAAAATTGCACCTATACCTTCCAGACTGGCATCGGTTTGTACAATTGTTTCCCTATTTGGATTAAATATTGCAAGGCACGGTTCGGAACATAATAAATTTTTAATTTTTTTGAAACTTTCCTCACATTTATCATTCTATATGAAAGGTGTGTTTTTCTTTAATAAATTGTGTAAGGGGGCTAAAATTATTGATGAATTTGGCATGTAAGAACGATAAAAATTTACTTTACCGAGGAATTGTCTTACGTTTTTTTGATTTTTTGGGGTTGGGAAGTCCCGAACTGGTAACACATTATCGAAAATAGGGTGAATCGCATTGGTTTGAATATAATGACCTAGATATTTTACTTTATTGTGTGCGAGGTAACATTTGGTCAGATTAAGTCTGAACCCTTCTTCGTAAATAGATATAAAAAGTCTTTTTAATTGTTCTATGTGTTCCCTAAATATTTTTGAAAAAATTTAAATATTATCTATGTAATTTACTCAAAAATCATCTAGGTATTTTCTCTTTAATATATTTCTTAATATTCTTTGAAAAATTGTGGGGCTAGTCTTTAATCCAAAAGGCATGTTTTTCCAATTGTAATGTCCAGTCTGTGTTACAAATTCTGTCTTGTATCTATCTTTCTTCCTTATGGGTATGGACCAGAAGGCACTATTAACATCAAGAACTGAGAACCATTTACAATCTCTAGCTTTCACAATTAGATCCTCAATATGGGGAAGTGGTTGACTCTCGGGAACAATTATCTTATTTAAAGCTGAGTAGTCGACGCACATTCTATTTTTTACTTTCACACCTTCGGCGTTTTTTTTATAAGCCAAAGTCACAGGAGCAGTGAAGGGTGAGGTTGACTCCTCAATCATGTCAGCTGCAAGGAGCTTTGAAATTTGGCTCTCTATCTCTTTTCGGTCGATTATGTTACATCGATATGGTTTGCGAGAGACATATTTATGTTCGGTTAGCTTAATTACAGCGCAATAGTCCGTGACTTTACCGACGTCGTATTTACTCTTTGCAAAAACATAATCATAATCTTGAATGACCTTTCTTAATTTCTTTTTCTTTTCATCGTCTAAATGTTCTAGATTTAACTCTGTCTTGGAAATTTTATTATTTTTCTCAGAAAAAATTTTTGTATTCTCTTTTTGTTTCTGAAAAATTTTTAAGTTTTTGTCTTGGCAAAAGCTAAATTCTCGAATTAGGTCTAAACCTATTAAAAAAATTCCTTTTTGTCAAGAACAAAAACATAAACTTCTTTATTTTGTGAAAAAATTTTTAACTTTATTTTGGCTATTCGTAAAACTTTTCCATACCCGCTGATCATCCGAAAAGATTTATTAACGAATTTAAAAGCCTTAATCTTCATGGAATTGATTAGGTTTCTATTGATTATAGAAATATTTGAACCTGAATCATAAATTCCTTTACAAAAAATGCTATCGTTAAGGCATAAATTTATTTTAATCAGCGGGGGGTGATTTAGTTTTTTGTTTCATGATTGGATACGGAGTTTTCAATTTCTAGTTTATTAATTGTTTTTTTATTATTTGGCTTATCTTTGAACCAACAAAGAGCCTCCAGGTGGTACCTTTCAGAAAAGCCTCTTTTTTCACAATTTGTGCAAGGTTTCTTTTCTGCACCGCCTGATTTTCTCTCATGTTGGTTATTATTATTATTTTTTTTACTTGTCATTTCAAAATTATTAATATTAGAAGTTTTATTTTTATTTGAGAAAGTTATATTTTTATTATTTTGGTCAATATTTTTGTCTTCCGTCTCAAATTTTTTTAATTTATCATGCAGAATACAAAGAGACGTGACGACATTTTTTTTAAAAGAGTTTTGGATGTGGACAGGAAGTCCCAAAATAATTAAATCTAATATCACAAGGTCAGGTAAATTCCTGTCTAATTCTAACAAAAGTTTTTCTTTTTTAACAACAAATTCTATATACGAACCACTCATGTACCTATAGTTGTAGGCATACCGTATTGGCTTCCAGGAAGAGTCAGCGAACGTGGCTATTAAATCTGCTCTCCAGTTGGACCATGCAGTATTTAACCCTAGTTTCTTCTGATTGATGGTGAACTAGTCTGCCATCGATGTTTCCAGGCAGCTCTTGAAGACCTCAATCTGTTTCTGGCCATCCAACTTGAACCTCTGTGACTCTCTTTCAAAGGCGTCGCACTAGGCAATCACATTTTTGTTCTTTGGAGAAAATTTTTCTATTAGGAAGTGCTTCATGATGCTGGTTACTAACTCATCCTTGTCTTTCTTTGAAGTGGTTATGGATTGGTCGGCGTCCTCTTTCAATTTAGCTTGGTCGGAGGGTAAAAATTCTGGAGGCAGGTAATCTTTAAACACGAAATTCTCGTCGTTGTCCAGGTACAGTTTGACCACATCAGGAGGAATGGAAACATTAATTGTCCTGTATTGTCTTCTTGAACATAGGACCGACGCAGTACTTTTCGAAGGACCCAAGGCCATAAGCTCTTTATGGAGTGTTACCTTTTGTAGTTCTTCAGGAAAGGCGAACCATATTCCATCTCCAAACAGTCGTATTTTTTTTATATTCACTGTTGTTGTTTTATCGGTACCCTCGGCCATTATTAATAATTGAATTTTTGTCAAAGCCATCGCGGAAAAAGAAATATTTCGGATTTTAAGAAGAATTTTCTAATTTGTAAGTTCGTTTCCGGGTATTCCACTCGATCTAATTTGCACGTAAATAAAGTTTTGTGAACTCGTAATCAAAAGCAGAGTTTATTGACACGATTAAAAACGGTAGTGAAATTAGAAAATTCAAGATTATTATACACAAAGAAACAAACGAAGATACGACTAGGTTTTATCTGTCTTTATGAAACGGTGATTAACGGGCGAATGAATCTGTGAATGAATTCGATAAATGAAATCGACGTTTGTTACAAAAGGAAAATAGTCATGTTGAGTATGGTCAAAAATGATGTCATTTAACAAAGTATGGTCGA